>JANAVB010036018.1:2487590-2592590 GCA_029216955.1 Iris pallida
CTACACGGCTTGGATTTGGTTCGGCCCAGTTCAGACTAACTTGGTTCAACCGGGTTCCTGCAAAGTCAATAAATTTAATAATAATTAATTAAACTTATTTATAATGGTCATGCTATAACTTGGCCTGGTTTTTCTAGTTAGGACACTCCTATGGCTCGGTATTCCCCTACCATGGCTAAACACTAGTCGAAGCACGCTACTGTAATATCCGTGCCATGCTTCCTAGCCGTCTTGTACTTCAAAACTAAACTATGGCTAAAATCACCTACCGTAATAATTAACTAAATAATCATTTATAAAATTCTAAAATCACTATTTAAATCAAATAAATAATAAAAAAATAATTAAAAAATTCTCCGGGAAGGAAAGTTACAAATCTACCCACCTTAAAAATAATTTCGTCCTCGAAATTCTAATTCATAACTATTCCTTAAAATTCAAAGTCTAGTATTCCCTTAATCTCCTCAAATTTAATTCCTCAAAAATAGTTCATATCCTCCTCCTAATCATTTTGTAACTACGAAGCCTCGAGGACTTCTACCCACCTTTGGTCACACTACTCCTCAAAACACTGGTCACTAAACTTTATAACCTTCCAACTAGTTGTTAACTTACTACCAACAGCTATCTAGGACAAATGGCTCTACAATCCTCATTAGCTATCAAGCAACAAAAATTTAAATAATCAAGCAATATATACTACAATTTAAGGATTTCTAATGAATTCTAGACAGCACGACTGTTCGTCACTCCTAAATAGGAAGGGACGAGAATCAATGATACAGAAAATAAGAAAGTATAATCGAGAGCAAATATGGAGTTATCAAGGACGTAGAGAGTTTCTAGGAGAATTTTCAAAGCAGAGTGGATTGAGATTTCTAAGGTCTAGTCAAGGTTGCAGGCTCGTATCTGTACAGTTACGTAACCGATACGATATGCTCTGACCTGCATGGGCCACCACAAAAACTTGTCACGACCCACACCCGGTTTTTCGACGCGAGTTCATGAGCAAGCTAGCTACGTATCGAGCGGCCTCCAGCCCGACTCGTGTGCGTATAAGATGTCAAGGTCAAGGTATCATATCTAATCTAACTATATCTCAATCCACATGAATATTGTAAAACAAGAATAAACAAGTGTGGGTCATGGTCTGTAGCCAATTAGCATATTGTTCGATTAGACTCCAAGAATGATATGAGTCTATAAATAAGCAGAGTATATCATGGTACTGAATATAAAGCACGAAAGGATAATAAAGAAATATCACACGCAAATACCTGTGTCATACATCGCAATCCTCTACCATCCCGCTCTGCTAACTAACTCCATGCAGTCGCTAAACCAGAAGAGATCATCAAGTCCTCAGAGGAATAGCAAGATACATAATATACAAGCCAACATGTAACAGTACAAATATACAAGAAAGTAAGGAACAATCAAGAACATCCAACGAGACAACATGGACCGAGACACAAGATCTAAATGCAAGGATCCTAAGACACTGGCATTGTAATGCCTGTTGTTTGTATTACGTATTTTGGAATACGTATACGTATTTTATTCTGCATTGCATGATTTTCTGGCTTAGCATTTCCTTCTTGGCTTGGTTTATTTCTGGTTCAGGTTGGTTGGTTCGCCTTAGCTTGGTTTTGATTGGGTTCATGATGAACCCAAGGTGAACCCCCTACCTACCACCACCATTTTGTATTTATTACTATTCTCCTTTCTCTCTCTTCATAATCATCTTTTTCTTCCTCATTTACTTCCTTACCTACCAGAGAGAGAGAGAGAGGGGCCTAGGCAAGTGCAACTTGCTTCATGGAGGAACTCAACTTTTATTACTTCATTCTCTTCCTTACTACATTCTAAAACACTTTAGTACTTGACATTTCTAATTTCCATGGCTAGATTCTTGTAGATCTAAGTTTACTTTATTTTCGAATTCTTGGATTTTGATCTATTTAATCTTGTTATTTTTGAGTTTTGATGGTTCCATGTTGTAGGGAATTTCGTTCTACCATATTTTGACCTATGGAAGTTCGGATTTGGGCTCCGGATGATGGAGTTATGGAGCTTGAGAACTTGGCTCTCATGGTGTTCATCTTCTCAGAAATTTGGAGAAGATGAACTGTGCTTAGACCTGACTTGACCGTATGACAATTCATGCAGCAAGTGATCCAGCCGCATGAGACTCCCAGCCGCATGAGACTCCCAGCCGCATAGGCCGAGTCTCATTCTTGGCCGCATATACGCCCTTGTACTTTTCTGAGCCGCATGAGACTATATGGACTTAGCCGCATTTCTGAGAGCAAACTCTTAATAGCATATGCAACCATCACCCCAGCCGCATAAGCAATCACGTTGACTCAGCCGCATGAATCTTGCTCCGCGAGCCGCATGAACTCGGGTCCTTCAGCCGCATGTGCCCCTACCTCGCTAGCCGCATGTGCCCATACCCCGAGAGCCGCATGAGTCCAATTCATCCTGGCCGTATGGAACCTCCCTTCCCGCTTGCCGCGTGGGAGCTAGTCCCACTCCCAGCCGCATAGGTTCCTGCCCCTTCAGCCGCATGCGCACCCGTTCCTCGCCAGCCGCATGAACCCCATCTCAACACTTCCCAGCCGCATGGACCTGAATTCCTTCGTAGCCGCATGGGCTGTTCTCACCCAGCTGCATGAGATCATTCCTGGTCGCATATGACTTAGCCGCTTGGCTCTTCTATAGCCCTGTATATTGAAAATCATGATTTCATTGATATGTTTGGAATTGATAATTGAGCATGACCTGATAGTGACCCGTAGTGGTGCACTCCTGACATAATAACCTGACATGACCTGATAGTGGCCCGTCGTGGCGCACTCCTGACTAGTACACTTGACATGATAACCTGACATGATTATCTCGAATAGCTGTTGCGACGGCTACCTGACATGACATGACCTGTATAAATAACCCGGACACCGTGGGCGATTGTGCTTGTACAAATAATCCAGCCTTGTCTTGCATCATTTCTATGAGGGGACTCCTGAGTACCATGGTCAGGAGTACCTATTGAAATGGACTAAGGCTAATAACTAGATTAATACATTAGTCATGAAGAGATCTTCCAGCTACAGGCAATCCCGTTACCTGGGCACGCCTTGGGATCTGTAGCCTGCCGTCGAGTAGGGCACATTTCCAGCACACTGTCATGTGTTGCACCCTTCAAGCTACCTAAGGGTACATTCGTTTCCTGGATGATGTACCCACCTGAATTCAACCCTAATCTTTCAACCCGGGTAACCTGGATGGTCTGCAGGGCTTGTGGCTGTGGAATAATCTCACTGCATCTTGTTAGTAATTAGGCTGTGATAACCCTAGTTAGTTAAAGTATCAAGCCATAATTCTTGCTTGGCCGTGAAATGATTGGATGGAGTCTAACCAGTCTAGTCTTGTCCTGATACTGTTCCAGATTACTGTATGACCTGAATGCTTGTATTTATTTTACTGATAAATGGTGAGAATTCCAAGTTCTGTTCAGACGAAGGTTACAACCCCGGTCCTTGTTTGGTTTACGGGTTGTAACCTGGTTATCTGAATAGTTCCATGGTTATCTCGTCGTATATCATCCTGATGTATTTTCTTTATTTCCAGTTCTTACTTTTATTTATATCTTGTGCTGATTGCTGGTTTTAGTTCCTAAGTGAAGCTTCCTTTGTGGCACTTGCTCTTTCTTGGATCTGACCCAGCTTGTTTTGTGTGGCCAGATTTCGGAGCAGCTCCCGAGGATCTACCGACCTTCCAGCCAGATGGTGGCCACTAGACGGAACCCTGGCAACGAGTGGGTTATTTTTGGCTCTTCCACTCTATTTTAAAAATATTCTTTTGAGACGTTTAGCCGACGAGCACCTGTTTAGCTCGATTGCACTTACTTACTGTCTGCCTACGGGCTGTAACATGATTGACAGATCCTAAGGTTGATCATGTATGACTAAACTCTTGCTAGTCCTAACATTTTGTAACGACTAGCTTCATGATCAGCTGAATATGTAATATTTGGGATGCCTTATTATTGTATATTTAATGATCATACATCTTGTAACATTTACTTACTTGCTTGTGATTGAGACACTAGGCTTGTTCATGACCATAGGAGACTGTTGGCTTGTAATAAACCCTCATGTATCTAGACAACCATGACCGTATAGCGAGATGGAATCCATTTCAATATATGTAGCTGGCTATGTCTGCCTCCGCTCTCCAGTAATCTGGTTCTGGGGCGTGACATGGTCTAAGTGGTGGCCCATACAGGTTTTGTAAATCAAGATATGTGAGGGTTTACCGAATAGATGTCTCAATCAGTATTCGCCCTTGATCTCTGCTCGTATCTTCTGAATCCTTGGATTCTTGTCCTGATCATATGCTTGTATCATTGATCTTTCCTGGTCCTTCCTTATTGTTCCCTATGTCGTCTTCTTCAGCGACATTGTTCGTGGTCCTACCGACCAGCGAGGCGGAGCACCTCTCGCGGACCAGCAGCAACCTGGAGATCACGCCCATCATTCCGGAGTAGCCTCCAGAGTCGTACCTTCTGGCGGAGAGCCACCAGTCCAGCCAGTTCAGCCTGCCGAGCCTGATGATGGTACTTTGGTAGGACTCGTCGGGACCTTGATAGCTTCTCAAGATCGTCGTGGAGACGCCTTGCACCAGGCAGTGACGGATGCTTTGACCCGGGATGGTCATCAGGGTAACAGTGCGGCCAATAGCTTCAAGCGCTTGAACCCTCCATTCTTCTACGGTAGTGAAGATGCTATCGCAGCAGATGTATGGCTTCAGGATACAGAAGTGATTTTCGAAGCAGCCAAGACCCCAGAGAACGAGAAGGTGGCCGTTGTGCGCCTGCAGTTGTTAGATCTTGCCCGCAGCTGGTGGGCAGCGCAGGCCATTGGATTAGCAGCACCCATTGCTTGGGCAATATTCAGAGAGAGATTCCAGACCAAGTATTTCGATGCCGTAGCTCGGTATGATCTGCAGACGAGATTTACCAATCTGAAGCAAGAAGGCAGGACGGTCGATGGATATGCGGCCGAGTTTTCGAGACTCAGTCGGTTTGCTCCCACCTTGGTGGCAACCGAGTATGATAGAGCCCAACGATTCCAGCAGGGACTTCACCTGGAGATCTTGTTGGCAGTCGAGCAGTTTGAGCATCAGACTTTTGATGCAGTCTTGAGAGCAGCTCGGAGGCATGAGTATACCTCCTAGAGGATTGTGGATAGGGCCGGAGGTCGGAAGAGATCTCACGGCTAGATGAATCAGTCTTCAGCACCAGCCCCGGCAGCCAGGGCTTTGACTATTGGAGCTCCGAGGCGAGCGGCCTCAGTAACGTCGGTTCAGCATTCCACTCTGACACACCCTCAGCAGCAGAAGCAGAAGCAGTCTTCCGCAGTGGGATGTTCTCATTATGGAAAGCCAGGCCATGTGGTGGCAGAATGTCGCAGGGCACAGGAATTGTGTCTGGCTTATGGAGCACCAGACCATAGGGTTAGATCCTGCCCGAATAGGGGTGGTTCATCATCGTCCAACCTTTCTAGCTCTTCGGTGAGAGGACCAGCTCCGGTCCAGCAGCAGCAGTGTCCCTTGTCGAGGCCCTTGTCGCCTCAGTCCCAGATGTTCCAGCAGCAGAACCCCCAGCAGCATACTCAGGCCCAAGTCCAGAGTCAGAATAGGCATCGAGGATTTCAGCAGAGGGGACCAGCACCCCGAGGGCACGGTCAGGCTATGATGATGACTGCAGAGGAAGGATTGGCACCAGAAGAGGTAGTGGCAGGTACTATTTTCGTCAACTCCTTTCCAGCTTCAGCTTTATTTGATTCTGGTGCATCACATTCTATTATGTCTGTACGATTCGCGACACGGATAGGATTGGAGCCCGAGTCATTATCAGTAAGGCTCAATATACTTACTGGTAACGGACTTGTGGGAGTCGATAGGGTGTTTTCCTCGTGTCGGATCGTAGTTAGCGGTAGAGAATTCCCCGCTAGATTGATAGAGTTTCCGATGGCCGATTATGATGTGGTCCTAGGAATAGATTGGTTGAGGAACCAGTATACTAGAATAGACTGCCACATTGGTAGGGTTATTTTTAGCATTGTTTTCCTTTTCCCGAGGCGCAATTGAGCCTTCTCCTCCAGTATTGCGGATGGCAATAGCAGCAGTTCAGTTGCCCAAGATAGTCGAGGAGTTTCCAGATGTTTTCCCAGAAGAGCTTCCAGGTATGCCTCCGGAACGGGAGATCGAGTTCACCATAGACTTGATTCCCGGGACAGCCCCAGTGTCAGAGAGAGTATACAGGATGGCGCCTTCAGAGTTGGAGATCTTGTACAAGATGATTGAAGAACTCAGAACCAAGGGATTCATTCGTGCTAGTGGATCGCCTTGGGGAGCCCCGATGCTTCTTGTGAAAAAGAAGGATGGTACGTCCAGGTTATGTGTTGATTATCGTACCTTGAACTCAGTGACAATCAAGAACAAATATCCTCTCCCGAGGATAGATGACTTGTTTGATCAGCTCAAAGGGGCATCACTATTCTCGAAGATCGACTTGCGCTCAGGATATCATCAGATCAGAGTCAGAGAGCAGGACATCCTGAAGACAGCTTTTAGATCGAGATATGGGCATTGGGAGTTCCTTGTTATGCCTTTTGGAGCGACCAATGCGTCGGCAGTATTCATGGACCTTATGAATCGCATCTTCATGCCTTACTTAGATCAGTTTGTGATCGTGTTTCTGGATGACATCCTGGTCTACAGCAAGAGTGAGACGGAGCATGAGCAGCATCTCCGTATAGTTCTTCAGATCCTCAGAGAGCACCAGTTATATGCCAAGATCAGTAAATGTGAGTTCTGGCTCGATCGTATTTCGTACTTGGGTCATATCATCACCAGAGGAGGAGTAGAAGTGGATCCCCAGAAGATTATGGCCATTGAGTCATGGCCGGTGCCCAGCACAGTTGCAGAGGTTCGTAGTTTTCTTGGATTGGCCGGCTACTACCGGCGGTTTGTTTCAGATTTTGCTCGAATTTCAGCGCCATTGACGCAGTTGACCCGCAAGGATGCGTAGTTTGCTTGGACAGCAGAGTGTCAAAGTTTTTTGAGCAGTTGAAGCGAGGCCTGATAACAACTCCTATTCTCACGCTTCCAGATGGGACCGGAGGATTCTCAGTGTATTGTGATGCTTCAGGCAGAGGATTAGGATGTGTTCTGATGCAGCATGGGAAGATAATAGCTTTGCGTCACGACAACTTCGTGATCATGAGAGGAATTGCCCAACCCATGACTTGGAGCTGGCAGCAATAGTATTTGCACTTAAGTTATGGAGGCACTACTTGTATGGAGACAGGGTAGAGATTTTCACCGACCACAAGAGCCTGAAGTATGTTTTCACCCAGAAGGATCTTAACATGCGTCAGAGGAGGTGGCTGGAGCTTTTTGTGGATTATGATGTTAACTTGCAGTATCACCCTGGGAAGGCCAACGTTGTAGCCGATGCATTGAGCAGAAGAGCCGGAGTTTATTTTCTAACATCACAACCAGAGCTGTTAACAGATCTTCAGAAGATGGGTATTGAAGTTGTTCTCCCTTCCAGTGTGGCATTGATGGCCAGTATGCAAGTTCAGTCCACTATAGTCGAGAGGATCCGGATGGCACAGTCGGCAGATTCCAAGCTTCAGCGACTCAGGGCAGAGAGTGAGGCAGGACGAAGACCAGAGTTATGCATTCATGAGGATGGTACACTTCGATATGGTAAGCGTCTTTGTGTACCCAGCGGAGATATCAGACAGGAGATCATGTCAGAAGCGCACAGTTCTCAGTATTCTATCCATCCCGATAGTACGAAGATGTACCGTGATATCCGACAGCATTTCTGGTGGAATGGCATGAAGCGGGAGATAGCTCGGTTTGTCTCTCGGTGTTTGGTTTGCCAACAAGTCAAGGCTGAACATCAGAGACCGGCTGGACTTCTTCAGCCCTTGCCGATTCCAGAATGGAAGTGGAAGCATGTGACCATGGATTTCGTGACTGGATTGCCTAGATCCCCAGCTGGTAGAGATGCTATTTGGGTTATAGTTGATCGACTTACGAAGGTAGCTCATTTCCTCCCGTTCAGAGTTGGTCAGTCGACAGCTCAGTTAGCAGAGATGTACCTCAGGCAGATTGTCATGTTGCACGGAGTGCCAGTCAGTATCACCTCGGATCGAGATTCCAGATTCACGTCGCACTTTTGGCGTAGCCTGCAAGAGAGTTTGGGAACTCGTCTCCAGTTCAGTTCAGCTTATCACCCGCAAACAGATGGCCAGTCGGAGCGCACGATCCAGACTCTTGAAGACATATTGCGGTCTTGCACACTTGACTTCGGTGGTTCATGGGAAGATCACTTGCACCTGGTGGAATTCTCGTACAACAACAGCTACCAGGCCGGTATCCAGATGGCACCGTTCGAGGCACTGTATGGTAGGAAGTGCCGATCCTCGTTAGCCTGGGATGATGTTGGAGAGAGGCAGATGCTCGGTCCAAAAATGATTGCCCAGACAGTTGAAGTGGTCAGAAGAGTCAGGGATCACCTTCGAGTTGCCCACGATCGCCAGCACCATTGGGCCGATTCTCATCGGCGCCCTCTCGAGTTTTCGGTCGGCGATCATGTATTCCTGAGGATTTCGCCTAACCGTGGCGTCATTCGTTTCGGCGTACGGGGCAAGCTTAGTCCTAGGTATATAGGACCGTTTGACATTCTGGAGCGAGTAGGAGATGTGTCCTATCGTCTCGTTCTTCCGCCGTCGCTAAGCGAGGTGCATGACGTGTTCCATGTATCCCAATTACGACGGTATATCCCGGACCCGAGCCACATCCTAGATCATTCGAAATTAGTTGTTGGTACCAACCTTTCGTATGAGGAGAGGCCCGTGTCTATATTGGACCGGAGAGAGAAGATCCTCAAGAACAAGACTATCAAGTTAGTTCGAGTTGCTTGGGGTCATCACTCTTTGGAGGAGTCAACGTGGGAGCGTGAGGATGATATCTGATCGCGATATCCCGATTTGTTTGACTCGTGAGGTATAATGTCTTCCTTGTGCCTCACGCCTTCGATTCTTTGCTTGAATGATTGATTGCCTGCCTAGTTATAGCTTGCTTGTGATTATTATAGCTTTTCATTGCTCCTCTAGCCTCTTGATTAAATTTCGAGGACGGAATTCTTTTAAGGTGGGTAGAGTTGTAATACCTGTTGTTTGTATTACGTATTTTAGAATACGTATACGTATTTTATTCTGCATTGCATGATTTCCTGGCTTAGCGTTTCCTTCTTGGCTTGGTTTATTTCTGGTTCAGGTTGGTTGGTTCGGCTTGGCTTGGTTTTGATTGGGTTCATGATGAACCCAAGGTGAATCCCCTACCTACCACCACCATTTTGTATTTATTACCATTCTCCTTTCTCTCTCTTCATAATCATCTTCTTCTTCCTCATTTACTTCCTTACCTACCAGAGAGAGAGAGAGAGGCCTAGGCAAGTGCAACTTGCTTCATGGAGGAACTCAACTTTTATTACTTCATTCTCTTCCTTACTACATTCTAAAACACTTTAGTACTTGACATTTCTAATTTCCATGGCTAGATTCTTGTAGATCTAAGTTTACTTTATTTTCGGATTCTTGGGTTTTGATCTATTTAATCTTGTTATTTTCGAGTTTTGATGGTTCCATGTTGTAGGGAATTTCGTTCTACCCCATTTTGACCTATGGAAGTTCAGATTTGGGCTCCGGATGATGGAGTTATGGAGCTTGAGAACTTGGCTCTCATGGTGTTCATCTTCTCAAAAATTTGGAGAAGATGAACTGTGCTTAGACCTGACTTGACCGCACGACAATTCATGCGGCAAGTGATCCAGCCGCATGAGACTCCCAGCCGCATAGGCTGAGTCTCATTCTTGGCCGCATATACGCCCTTGTACTTTTCTGAGCCGCATGAGACTATATGGACTTAGCCGCATTTCTGAGAGCAAACTCTTAACAGCATATGCAACCATCACCCCAGCCGCATAAGCAATCACGTTGACTCAGCCGCATGAATCTTGCTCCGCGAGCCGCATGAACTCGGGTCCTTCAGCCGCATGTGCCCCTACCCCGCTAGCCGCATGTGCCCCTACCCCGAGAGCCGCACGAGTCCAATTCATCCTGGCCGCATGGAACCTCCCTTCCCGCTTGCCGCATGGGAGCTAGTCCCACTCCCAGCCGCATAGGTTCCTGCCCCTTCAGCCGCATGCGCACCCGTTCCTCGCCAGCCGCATGAACCCCATCTCAACACTTCCCAGCCGTATGGACCTGAACTCCTTCATAGCCGCATGGGCTGTTCTCACCCAGCCGCATGAGATCATTCCTGGCCGTATATGACTTAGCCGTATGGCTCTTCTATAGCCCTGTATATTGATATTTTAATAGATATTTTACGTCCATTTTATATCCTTACGCCTTTTGTCCTGAACTTGAAAATCATGATTTTATTGATATATTTGGAATTGATAATTGAGCATGACCTGATAGTGACCCGTAGTGGTGCACTCCTGACATAATAACCTGACATGACCTGATAGTGGCCCGTCGTGGCGTACTCCTGACTAGTACACTTGATATGATAACCTGACATGATTATCTCGAATAGCTGTTGCAACGGCTACCTGACATGACATGACCTGTATAAATAACCCGGACACCGTGGGTGATTGTGCTTGTACAAATAATCTAGCCTTGTCTTGCATCATGTCTATAAGGGGACTCCTGAGTACCACGGTCAGGAGTACCTATTGAAATGGACTAAGGCTAATAACTAGATTAATACATTAGTCATGAAGAGATCTCCCAGCTACAGGCAAACCCGTTACCTGTGCACGATTTGGGATCTGTAGCCTGCCGTCGAGTAGGGCACATTTCCAGACCACTGTCATGTGTTGCACCCTTCAAGCTACCTAAGGGTACATTCGTTTCCTGGACGATGTACCCACCTGAATTCAACCCTAATCTTTCAACCCGGGTAACCTGGATGGTCTGCAGGGCTTGTGGCTGCGAAATAATCTCACTGCATCTTGTTAGTAATTAGGCTGTGATAATCCTAGTTAGTTAAAGTATCAAGCCGTAATTCTTACTTGGCCGTGAAATGATTGGATAGAGTCTAACCAGTCTAGTCTTGTCCTGATACTGTTCCAGATTACTGCATGACCTGAATGCTTGTATTTATTTTACTGATAAATGGTGAGAATTTTAAGTTCTGTTCAGACAACGGGTTACAATCCCGGTCCTTGTTTGGTTTACGGGTTGTAACCTGGTTATCTGAATAGTTCCATGGTTATCTCGTCGTATATCATCCTGATGTATTTTCTTTATTTCCAGTTCTTATTTTTATTTATATCTTGTGCTGATTGCTGGTTTTAGTTCCTAAGTGAAGCTTCCTTTGTGGCACTTGCTCTTTCTGGGATCTGACCCAGCTGGTTTTGTGTGGCCAGATTTTAGAGCAGCTCCCGAGGATCTACCGACCTTCCAGCCAGATGGTGGCCACTAGACGGAACCCTGGCAACGAGTGGGTTATTTTTGGCTCTCCCACTCTATTGTAAAAATATTCTTTTGAGGCTTTTAGCCGACGAGCACCTGTTTAGCTCGATTGCACTTACTTACTGTCTGCCTACGGGCTGTAACATGATTGACAGATCCTAGGGTTGATCATGTATGACTAAACTCTTGCTAGTCCTAATATTTTGTAACGACTAGCTTCATGATCAGCTGAATATGTAATATTTGGGACGCCTTATTATTGTATATTTAATGATCATACATCTTGTAACATTTACTTACTTGCTTGTGATTGAGACACTAGGCTTGTTCATGACCATAGGAGACTGTTGGCTTGTAGTAAACCCTCATGTATCTAGACAGCCGTGACCGTATAGCGAGATGGAATCCATTTCAATATACGTAGCTGGGGCGTGACATGCATGCCTTACCAGAAATGGCTAATAGGTTAAAGCTATAGACTGCAGTCAAGGCAAGTACTCACAATCTATAGTATTTCAATCACAGTCAAGGCAAGTACTCACGACCAAGACGGTAGCCAATCCTAGTATAAAATCCTATAGACCGTAGTCAAGGTAAGTACTCACAATCTATAGAATGTCAAAGTCAAGTTCTACTCAAGTCATGTCAAGTCAAGTCAAGCTATAATCAAGTCGAGAAAGTCGTGGTGTAGGAATAGACGACTCTATCAAGGAATACATATGAGGCTAACACGGTATAACAGATAGAAATATCATAACAGGAAAGAACAAGAATGTACATGTAACTAGAAACATGTAAAGTGAAACTAAAACAGGAAAAGTGTACTAGACATGGAATAAGCAATCACGAAAGTAAGGAAAAGAACCGCAGCAAGATGATGAACATGCATATAAATTATACTGTACAAGTTGGCAAGGTATACTTGCCTGGGGGTTGCACGGAGAACCAACAATGTATCGTCAATCACAAGTCAGAAAGTCCAAGTCATCACAGATATCTCCGAAAGCTGAAATAAACGTTATCAACATTCTCAGAATAGTCAAATTAGCTAGGATTTCCTGTCCTTAAGTCCAATTCTGGATACAGGGGCAAAACAGTAATTTCGGAGAAAAATGGTGTCCGTCGTTGGACCCGCTTTGCACCGAAAAGTGTGCCAGAGTCAATGGTCTCTAAAGTTGTCAAACTACATGTCTACGGATTCGGTTTTTCGATACGAACCCAACTGTATGTCCAAAGTTGGATTCTGGCGGACCGTGCACAAAATTACCCGTTAAGTCGGACCTTGGGGCCCACGAAACGACGATCCGTTTAACTGTCTCAGAATCGGACCAAACTTGGCATGCAGGACCAGAAAAATAATACGGTTCTAATGGCGCAAGTTTCGTCTCGATCTGACGAACGTGCACAAAGTAATCGGGAAACTTGCACAGAGGCCGATATGGTGAATTTTGACGGATACGTATCAAATTCGTCGCGCACACGCGACCAATTTGAATTCCGTCAAAACCCACACGACCACGAAGCCGTTATGCAGCTTTTGATGCCTTTGGTTCGTGACCACGTCGCCCAGATTGGCGGGACGCACGTCGTATCGAAGAATTTTCTAGTTTTTAAAACAGGTTTTTGGGAAACTTTGGGATTCGATTTCTTGACTCGTAGTCGATGATTTTCGAATCCACAAAAAGGACTATGAAGCCCTATATGTTGTCAAAAAGTGTCTTCAAATAGTTTCTTAATGTTGTGTACGAGTTGATCGAAATCGATCCTCGAACAGGGCATTTTAAACTGTTTTCTAGACTATTTTCGAAACGGTTTTTCGTCATTTTTGGATCGATTTCCAGAGGACTCAAATAGAATATATTCGAATCTAATTGGAGGGGCACATAGATGGTTTGGTTGTTATCTAATCCATGAAAATGGTTTACGAATTCGTCGAAAGACGAGGGAGAAAACGTACCTTAAACAGGGGGTTTTGGGCTACCGGTGCTCCGGACGACCGGCGGTGGCTGTCAGCGACGAGCGCGCGCGCGGGTGCGCCCATGGGTGGTGGCGTCACTAGGGTTGTAGGTTTGTTCGATGCTTTGATCTCGATCCCTCTATCGATCGCGGGCTCCTCCATATGTATACTAATAGGTAACAGCGGCTGATAGTTCACAAGGTCGGGTTTGGGGGATTGGGCCGGCCGCTGATTGCTAGGTTGGAAATTTCCTATGTGGGCCCATACGGTTTGCAAGGCTGGGCTGAGCCCGGGTTGGGCTGCTGCGCCTTTTTGCTTTTTCTTCTTTTTCTGTTTCTTTACTATTTTGTATATATATATTTATATATATACACATATATATATGTACACATACAGCCATATATTTATATATACCTACCCATTTACACGTATACATATATTTATCCATATACACGTATACACGTATTATGTTATATATATATATATATATAATATATATATATATATATATATATATATATTTATATATATATATAACATAATATATATATTTATATTATATAACATAATATATATTTATATATATATATATATATATATATATATATATATATATATATATATATATATATATTTATATTTACACATATACCATATACATCTATATACATATATTTATATATGTGTATACACACACATACACTATTATCATATATTTATATATATAGTCACATATATAATAATTATTCCTATATACATACACACATAATATTTATTTCACAAATAATCTAGAATACTAAATAATATATTTTCATTATAATAAATCTGATAAAAATATAAATAACAATAATAATGATACTAATAAGAATATTTATACTAAGTGTACAGATAAAATATGAAGTCTAAATATTCCTAAAATACACCAGGATAAATAAGAAAAATTATTTAAAAATACTTTCTGATACCTTATGAACATCAAATACTTATATATATAAATATAATAACCGTAATAATATTAATAATAATTACTTACAAAATATAGGTAATAGAGCATTTAAGAAAATACGTACACACAAAATATATCGACACTAACATCTTGGTCACACTTCCTGCCTACACGGCTTGGATTTGGTTCGGCCCAGTTCGGACTAACTTGGTTCAACCAGGTTCCTGCAAAGTCAATAAATCTAATAATAATTAATTAAACTTATTTATAATGGTCATGCTATAACTTGGCCTTGTTTTTCTAGTTAGGACACTCCTATGGCTCGGTAGTCCCCTACCATGGCTAAACACTAGTCAAAGGACGCTACTGCAATATCCGTGCCATGCTTCCTAGCCGTCTTTTACTTCAAAACTCAACTATGGCTAAAATCACCTACCGTAATAATTAACTAAATAATCATTTATAAAATTCTAAAATTACTATTTAAATCAAATAAATAATAAAAAGTAATTTAAAAAAATTCTCCGAAAAGGGAAGTTACATTGATCCAAAAACTCTCGTACACACTCTGCCTATGCGTTTCTTCAATCCGAGCCACGCTCATACTACTATCAATTTTTTCTTTTAATACGATTTCAAATTCCTCGACGTTTTTTCCATTCCTCAAGTCTTACTTGAATTCAACGTATCACTTGGTTGGATCGTGCATGTATTCCAGACATCCCCAAAATACATGCATTTTCAGCCAAGACGTATGATAGAGAATTCGCCATTCTCACTCGAGTTGCATTGTGCATATAGCATGTCAGCCGAATCTCGTGAGGGGTATTCCCATATTCTTGATTCACTCTATCCCTCCATACCAATCCTCAAGATCAATCTTTTGAATAATAACTCTTGAAACAGGGACGTCTCGCCTAACCGCTAGGCCAATTCTCAAGGCTAAAGTCAATGTCAGGATTGGAATCATAGTTCCCCAACAATAATGCCAACGCTGACCCCAATCCTAGGGTTAAACCAAATTAATAGTACATGATTTTCTACCTAAGCTCGCATCACTCATATTTCTAAATATCAAACATGATCACCTAATTCGCATCAAGGCATAGGTTGCGCAGATTCGAATTCGTTCAAATCACTAATTTGTATAGTCTATTCCTTCCGACATGTCGACATAATTCACATATCCATTCTAACCAATTCATGTATTCGATCACGAGGCCATCTAGCACAACAATTTATCACGCCCCAATCTCACATAAGTTGGATTATCTACGTTGGACATGAATCACCATGCCATGTTCTCGTAGGATAATCGTCCTTATTGGAGCGTAACTCTTACTTGAGTCTAGACTAATTTATTCTCGATACGCTGATTGGACCTACTCAATCCTCAAGTTCAATCATCAAGCATACTGAGTCATTCTCGAGTCCAACTTTGCGTCAAACCACAAGTCAAAGCAATCAAATTGCCACGCCGTGCAAGTTTGATCACCCCCGCTGTATGAATCACCATACCAGTGCTCACGCAGAATGATCGCCCTAATTCGATGTGACGTATGTACGAGGCTGGGGTTACGCTCGCATAAGACAAGAACGTCAATGTTGTGGTTATCGTCGAAGCAATCTAAATATTTTATTTTCATCCAAGCCAAGATCTTAGTTCGATAGTCTATTCGTCATTCGTTCAACTAGAAAATCTTTGAGCCAAGTCTATCTTTTCCTCGACACATTTTAACATCCCGAGTATAGCATCCATCAGAACAATAATATTTTATATGATCATCGTTCCTCAAATTAGAGTACCCCTGAGTTATCGCACATCGATCTTTGATACGCCTCAATACCATCGATGATGTACGTAGCCTGACGATCTTCCTTTACAACGAACTACGAGTCATGCAACTGATGCTACTGTCCGAATTGGATATACAACGATTCCACTCGACCAAATCCAAAATCATAAGTGCGATCTTCTAGGTTTTCTCGATCAAGACATTCATTTTTTTTATTCATCATTCCGAATCCTGATTCAATATCGTTTTCTAACTCGCGTTGCCCATTCATAAGTTGTCCGAACGACATCTCGTTCGGGACATTCGAAGTCACAACCAACTGAGCATGATGTGTTCTAAGGCTTTGTGCGATCGTTCGCCTCGCCAACATACTCGTTGTTACCCCTTATCTTCAATTTTCGTTCGAATGATTTCCAAGACGAACCATACACCACTCAAGATTCGAGCTATCTGATTTAGTCCACAATCACGTTCGCATTATTCATTAATACATCTTCCCGATTTGCTCGACGGAACTCTAGCATAATCGCTCACGTCGTCTCGTTAGTCTAAGTCTTGTATATTTCTATCGATATTCCACATGTAAATCATGTTTATGATTCACGCGTCTCGACGTACTAAGTCGTTCGAACTATTCCTCAAAATCTAAACCAATCTTCCGTGCAGGCCTAAGCGTTAGTTCAATAGTATTTCTATCGATATACACACTAAGTATATCTCCGTTCCCGACCGAGCGGTACTTAACATCGCTCATAATTCGTTTGCACCAAAAAGTCTAGGTGTGCGACACGCGGCACAACCTAGCCAAAAGGCAGTATGCATAGCTATCCCGTACGGACTTACTCTGATTTTGCATGCTCATTTTCTAATGTTGACGTAGGAATATTTAGGCATGCACGCGACTTGCTAACTTTAGCATGTGTTTTCTATCAACTCAAGTTTGACATCATTCGGCACAAAGGCCATCGCCTAACGATGCATTCGATTGAACACTTGTATGAGCTTTTAAAAATATTTAGACTTATTGTATGGACATGCCATGGGATATTTGAGAGAGAGTGCACACTTCTTTAACAACGACGAGCTTTCAAAACTGAGAGATTCAACTTGAAGTCCAAGGACGTAAAGCCGTGCTCTGATACCATTATGCCATGCCCCACTTCCGTAGGAGCAATCGTCCTCGCTAAGGCGTGATGCCATACGAGCCTAGATTACGCTCGTGTAAGGCAGTTTCATAACGGTCGATTATAGCTGCTGCGACCGGGTCGTCGCACCAAAGTTCCAAGCAGAAATATTGAACATGCAGCAAAAATTTAGAAGCAAACACAAGTTATTCAAAAGTCTTTATTGATATTGAACAACAAGATTACAATGGGGCGCAAGGCTATCATTACAAGTCTCTCAAGCTCTCTCTCATCTTTCGATACAAGGCTTGAGCCAGCGGATGCTTAGGAAGGCAATGTACATACATTATGTGTCACGACCCGCACCCAGTATAGGGGCACGAGAAGTGGGTACGTCCAGCCTACGCCGCAGTGTCGGCGGTAGTAAGCTGTCCTAGGTTGCTAACTAATCTCATGCAGTGAATATAAAAAGTACTTGTCCAGATATCAGCTCCGAATGGAGGGCAAGTAAAGGGTATGATCTACTCAACACAGTCTAAACACGAAAAGATAACACAGAAGTTATACCTAAGGAATTAAAGACAACAACAACTAACTGCTAAATAATACTCCAATATCTCAAACCAACTTAATACAGACTCAATATCATAATTTTAATACAACAAGCCAAAACATGAAAGCTAAAGTAGTCTACTAGCTAATCTCCTGAATCACTCCTGAGAGTCAGAACCAAAAGTAGCTAATCCCTCGCCAGGTCCATGGTAAGCAGGGCATGTGTCCTCAGGATTATCATCTGTAATATTTTCAACAGGTCCAATCAGGACGGGAACGAGCACAACTCATCAAGAAAAACCCAAGTAAATGACAAAGAACTATAAAGCAGTTATAGATAGTTTTATTGATGAGCATGGCAGTTCTATACAGGTAATGATGGCATAGAGAAACAGTAAGATACAAGAAAAGAAAGGTAACTAAAACGAGAGAAGAATAATGGCAATGAAGACTGTAATAAAAGCTAACTGAACTAGAATAATATTTGTGAGTCCAGACAGTACGATATAAGTCTAAAGTAATCCCAGTGTAAGTCCAGTCCATATAATCTGATACCAAATAATTTCCAATACAAGATGAGTCCAACAGTGATCAATGAAACCAGGATGAGTCCAACTATGATCTAACAGTGTGTTTTAAAATACCGAGGTCGACATGCAAACGGCTGTAGGTATCAGGCACATCTCTCACTGATCGGGCAAGAGATGGCTATGCTTCCGGTAGATTCCAGTAGGAGATTCCGGATTTGGGGTATGTCTACATGTCTTACTCAATATTTCCCTGCCCAGCAAGTGAATCCAAAATCGACAAAAAGAATTGAGATGAGTCTGGCCAATACGTGATGATTCCAGAAATGATTCCGGAATGATACTAATGACTCCAGTAATAGAGGCCAGCAAGTAAAGTATGTGTCAATACATGAATCCAGAAATATCCATACGTGTTGATACAGAGAATCACATAGAACTAACTAGAACTGAAATACAGTAATCGATAAATAAATGAGAGAATTATCAGAGAATGTACTCGCCTGTTACTCTGGAAAGAGTAGTGTAATATCAGATGTCTGTACCAGGGTCACAATGTCCTAAAATAGAGCAATACAGTTATGACATGTCCAAAATAAAGGTAAATGAAATCTACAATGCAATCTATATGAATTCTAAGCCAATCTAGGTCAAAGTCAAACTTGGTCAACACTACAGTCAAACTAAGTTATACTAGGTCACAAGAAGTTAAACTAAGTCATACAAGGTCAAACAAAGTTAAACAAGTCAAGATTAGTTAAATCTAGGTTAATCTTAGACTAACTAAGGTTTTGGTTAATCATAGACTAGTCAATAAGGTAATTGGGTCAAGGGTAAACTATCCAAGTCAACTCTATAAGGTTAACTCAACTAACCATAGGCTAACTTGTCTTAGGTTACCTAAGATACCATAATACAAAGCTAAGGTATAACCAACTTCCTATATAAGGTATACCACATATAAATATACAGTACAATACAACCTTAACCTTATAATCAAGCTAAAACCATAGTCTAACTCAAATCAAGGCTTAATTCCTAAGCATTCTACTTAACCCCATACATATCTTCATTTACATAGGACTACTCATTTAACTTTAAGTCACAATTATACCCTTATATAGGTCAAAACCCTAACCAACTAGTTTACAGTCTAGGGTTTAGTCAAACCTTAGTCACCAAGTCATTTAGAGTCCATCTAAGTCCATTCTAGGTCAATTAGGTCAAGGTTTGACCTATAGTTGACTTTGGTCAACCATGGTCAACAATGGTCAACCTACAGTCAAACTAGTCAACTAGACCTGTTGGTCATTTCTAGACTCATAGGTCATGGGCCATAGGCCATAGGCTATGATATCTAGACACTAACACACACACACACACATATATATATATATATATATATATATATATATATATATACAGCTACCTATATAATGCATATATATATACTCTCATATATACATCAATGTATATAATATAGATATATATATCCCTATTTACATATACCCTCTATGTATACATACATATATATCCAACCTATATATAATACCACATATATATATCATATATATATATATATACATATATATATATATAAAAACTTACATATAGAGAGGGAAGAAACTATATATATATTACATATATATATAGAGAGAAAGTGAGAGAGAGAAACATAGAGTAAGAGAGAGAGGGAAAGAGAGAGAGAGACTGCTGTATACAGCAAGGGGGGGATTTCCAGGTTCTGGAACCAAGAACCCAGCCCCAAACACACACACACACACAGGAACATATATACATATATGTATATATATACACAACTCCCTACACACTCAACCAAATACCCCCAAATTCCTCCCACATACTCACATACATATATACTACATATACACATACTAAAAATACACATATACATGTATAAATCATATCAAATTAAGGTTTGAAATTCATTTTTGCCAAAAACTGGAAAATCCTAAAATCAGGAAATAGGGACTGTGCATTGGAAAAATAGGTAACTCGATTTACACTCACCAAACCGAGCTAAGGCTCGAACCCAAGGGTTGGTAACACTAGCCCCTAGTGTCCTCTAGTGTCTAGGGGGCCTGACACGACACCACGACACATTTCGACGTGTCCACGACTCACAAAACCCAATCGGGTAAACTCTGATACACACGCACACACACAGTATCGTGCACGCGTGCAAATCACCCTAGGATACGACACACACACTCTCGTGTCTCGTGCTCGTGCACGAATGTTCACCTTGGGGTTGTGCACGTGTCCAACACCCTGCACCGTGTCCACGTTGATCCAGGACACGGTACGAAGACCGTATCAGTCGTGAAAACACGACTGATACGCGCGTTTCAGACCGCGTCGTGCAGAGATGCACACGTCTCGTGCTCGCGACACAGGACACGATGCATCTCGTGCTCGTGTCCTCGTGTACGCCACATGAAGGGCTACACGATGGTGTCATCACGAGACACCCAAGCGTCGTGTCCATGCGACACGACACGCTCAAAGTTGGCTCTGTGCGTGTGTACACTGACAGTGCACGACCAGTGCACGTGTCCGTGCTCTCTCGACATGACACCAACGTGTCTAAAACTCGAGGGGGGGCATGTCAGAGGTTGCCCCCTCCTTTGTGTCAATTTTCACGTGTCCACGTGTCCAATTCGTGGAGAAATCAGTATCGGGTAGCAGGGGATTAAACTGTGCACAGTACTGTGTCCAACTCGTGTGTTCGTGTCCAATTTGGATACTGACACGATACAATTTTGTGCTCAGTGATGGGGTTCTGTGATCTACGCCTATAGGGCTAGAAAATTGTTCAAATAGTTTTCGAAATCATTAACATTTCATTCACTGAGGCAAATCATCAAACACTTCATTAAAAACCTAGATACGTGTCCGATACGGACACCAAACCAACTCTAAATCCTACCAAACTTGACACACAGTACCCTAGTACCTAGATGCATGCAAATATAAAGAGAAAACACAAATTTAACAAAGTTTATGGGCATTTACCTATGAGTGCAAAACTCAAGGAAAACAAGGTTTGGGGGGGGTGTCCTCTTCAACTTGGGGATGCCCAAAGCTCACGAAATCCTCGATAGCAGGCCCTAACTAGTACCCTCTAGTGTAGGGGAGTCCAATGCAAGAAACTGGGCTCAATTTGGAGCCAAATTGGTTAAGTGGTGAGGGTGTGAAAGTAGAAGGAAAACTAGGTTTTTGTGAAATAAAAAATAGCATGAATGAAGAGGGGGGGTGTTTATATGGAAGGGGGTAGGGTATGGCTGCAATGGGGGGGGGGGGGTAGGGTAGATATTTAGGGCTCCTTTCCACCTTGCTAACTTAGCTTCTAAGTCTTGGACCAAATAGATATTTCTAGGTTTTATGAAAAATATCTATAAAACAAATATCTAAGATATTTCAATCCTAAGATATTTACAACATAAAGTAAATACCTACACTTAGTCTTCTAGGTTAGTTGCTAATCTCTAGGTTAGGGTAAACTAGGTTAGGGCTAACATGACACTAATCCACTAATTAAATAATATTAAAAACACATAAATCCAAATAATTCCAAATAAATTCTAATAAATTACCAAAATACCCTTTAGGCTAAAAAGCCCTAATTTGAAGTTCTAAACCTATGGCTAGGCTCACATGATCATGGTTAGTTTCTAGGTTATGAAATCTCTAGGGTTTACACTAGGGTTACACTAGTAAAATCACAAAGTCATAAGCCATGACTTAGAAAATAATTTTAAATTAACTAAAATCATCAAAAATCATATCATGACTAAAACACCATTAATAAGTAATAAAAATAATAATTTTTCAAAAATACCCCAATTTTAGAAAACTGGGTCTTACAAGTCTACCCTCCTTAGAGAAATTTCGTCCTCGAAATTAAGATAGTCGTACTCCTTCTAGGTCAAACCCCCAATCAATCAGAGTCAAAAGATAACATGCAATCATAGTCCTACTGGTCGTGATTCCACAGTCTTGAACAGGGTAACTACATTATCTAGTATATCACAAGCATATCCTGACAGGTACTAATGGAATCATACAACAAGATGGGAAAGGAAGGACAGAAAAGACAAACCTGCTAACCCGTCACCTGCAGCGTTGGTCTCCTCGACCGTCATCGCAAAAGCTCCACCCCTCTGGTGCTGAGCTATAGGTGGCCTAGCCCCCATATAAGGAGGTGCAATAGGACAATCCATCTTCTGGTGAGTATCAGACCCACAGGTATAGCAAACCTTCAGTCTCTTCCTACACTGCTCCCTGATGTGTCCCTGCTTCCTGCAGTATGAACAACTGATCGTCTTCGGGTCCTGATCCCGATACTGATGCTGCCGGGGTCCCGGGGCTCTAACTGGCGGGGTCGAATGATGTGGTGTGGAAGGATGATATGTCTGCTGGTGTAGCGTCGGCACTTTCTGCTGGAAAGCCTGACGCTTGGAGGGTCCCTCAATGTGTACAGAAGCCGGCCTCTTGCAAGACAGAAGACGGTCCTCGATACTTCGGGCTAACTCTAAGCTCTGGTAGTAGTCAGTCATACCGTTTGCTACTATAAGAATGCCAATGTCTGGAACTAGACCACAGCAAAACCTACGCGTCATCTCCTCAGGGTCAGCAACTAGACTAGGAGCAAAACGGCTCAGGCGACTAAACTCTGCCGCATACTCGTCAACAGAACGGTTCCCCTGCTGGATGTTCTGGAATCGTAGCCCCATGGCTACTCTAGCAGTGGTCGAGAAGAATTTCTTCTTGAACTGGATCTTGAACTGATCCCAAGTGGCTGTCCCTCTCGCGAATAACGGCTCATTCCGGAACCAAACTCCTGCCAAGTCTATCAGCAAAAATCCCGCTGCCTCGACCTGGAGGTCATCCGGCATCCTAACTCCAATGAGCTTCCTCTCTACCGAGTCTAACCAGTCATCTGCTACTACTATGCCCTCAGTCCCTAAGAACTCCTTGGGATTCAGACCCATCAAGTCCTTGATCGTCCCTGCTCTCTGTCGCGGCTCTACAGGTGGTGGGACCACGATACATCCCTCAGAATGCTCCATGCTCTGGCGGAGTAGGGTGGTCTGCTCCTGATGGGTTGCTAGGAACCCCTGGATCAGAATCAGCAGTTGGTTCCCGTCGAGTGTGACGGAAGCCTGGGTAGGTATGGTGATAGGGGGTGGTGGAAGTATTGGGTCCTGCTGGGCCTGTGATGTGGAAGGTGGTTGTGGTATCTGGGTTTGTGGATCTGTGGAGTGGAGGAATGCGGTAGGTGGAGGTGTATCAGTCAACTGATCGGCTGACTGGATGGGGAGTGTGTCATTCTCAGGTGAGACATACCGGGATGAACGAGTAAGCACCATCTAATTACAATAAAAATACTTATAAGGACTCTTTAAGCAAAACAATCATAGACAAGAAAATTTAATTATAATAGCAAGCATGGGATGTATTTCCTATGTTGCAATCCTAGTATTCCTCTAGGTGTTCTAAGCGTCATTCCTAATGTTGTCTAATTACCTTAAGTTCCTAATTGCAGGCATGCTTGGTACAATAACGTAACCAAACAATTTAGTCGACAGACCTGCATGGGGGCACCACTAAAAACGTGTCACGACCCGCACCCAGTATAGGGGCACGAGAAGTGGGTACGTCCAGCCTACGCCACAGTGTCGGCGGTAGTAAGCTGTCCTAGGTTGCTAACTAATCTCGTGCAGTGAATATAAAAAGTACTTGTCCAGATATCAGCTTCGAATGGAGGGCAAGTAAAGGGTATGATCTACTCAACACAGTCTAAACACGAAAAGATAACACAGAAGTTATACCTAAGGAATTAAAGACAACAACAACTAACTGCTAAATAATACTCCAATATCTCAAACCAACTTAATACAGACTCAATATCTTAACTTTAATACAACAAGCCAAAACATGAAAGCTAAAGTAGTCTACTAGCTAATCTCCTGAATCACTCCTGAGAGTCAGAACCAAAGGTAGCTAATCTCTCGCCAGGTCCATGGTAAGCAGGGCATGTGTCCTCAGGATTATCATCTGTAATATTTTTAACAGGTCCAATCAGGACGGGAACGAGCACAACTCATCAAGAAAAACCCAAGTAAATGACAAAGAACTATAAAGCAGTTATAGATAGTTTTATTGATGAGCATGGCAGTTCTATACAGGTAATGATGGCATAGAGAAACAGTAAGATACAAGAAAAGAAAGGTAACTAAAACGAGAGAAGAATCATGGCAATGAAGACTGTAATAAAAGCTAACTAAACTAGAATAATATGTGTGAGTCCAGACAGTACGATATAAGTCTAAAGTAATTCCAGTGTAAGTCTAGTCCATATAATCTGATACCAGATAATTTCCAGTACAAGATGAGTCCAACAGTGATCAATGAAACCAGGGTGAGTCCAACTATGATCTAACAGTGTGTTTTAAAATACCGAGGTCGATATGCAAACGGCTGTAGGTATCAGGCACATCTCTCACTGATCGGGCAAGAGATGGCTATGCTTCCGGTAGATTCCAGTAGGAGATTCCGGATTTGGGGTATGTCTACATGTCTTACTCAATATTTCCCCGCCCAGCAAGTGAATCCAAAATCGACAAAAAGAATCGAGATGAGTCTGGCCAATACGTGATGATTCCAGAAATGATTCCGGAATGATACTAATGACTCCAGTAATAGAGGCCAGCAAGTAAAGTATGTGTCGATACATGAATCCAGAAATATCCATACGTGTTGATACAGAGAATCACATAAAACTAACTAGAACTGAAATACAGTAATCGACAAATAAATGAGAGAATTATCAGAGAATATACTCGCCTGTTACTCTGGAAAGAGTAGTGTAATATTAGATGTCTGTACCAGGGTCACAATGTCCTAAAATAGAGCAATACAGTTATGACATGTCCAAAATGAAGGTAAATGAAATCTACAATACAATCTATATGAATTCTAAGCCAATCTAGGTCAAAGTCAAACTTGGTCAACACTACAGTCAAACTAAGTTATACTAGGTCACAAGAAGTTAAACTAAGTCATACAAGGTAAACAAAGTTAAACAAGTCAAGATTAGTTAAATCTAGGTTAATCTTAGACTAACTAAGGTTTTGGTTAATCATAGACTAGTCAATAAGGTAATTGGGTCAAGGGTAAACTATCCAAGTCAACTCTATAAGGTTAACTCAACTAACCATAGGCTAACTTGTCTTAGGTTACCTAAGATACCATAATACAAAGCTAAGGTATAACCAACTTCCTATATAAGGTATACCACATATAAATATACAGTACAATACAACCTTAACCTCATAATCAAGCTAAAACCATAGTCTAACTCAAATCAAGGCTTAATTCCTAAGCATTCTACTTAACCCCATACATATCTTCATTTACATAGGACTACTCATTTAACTTTAAGTCACAATTATACCCTTATATAGGTCAAAACCCTAACCAACTAGTTTACAGTCTAGGGTTTAGTCAAACCTTAGTCACCAAGTCATTTAGAGTCCATCTAAGTCCATTCTAGGTCAATTAGGTCAAGGTTTGACCTATAGTTGACTTTGGTCAACCATGGTCAACAATGGTCAACCTACAGTCAAACTAGTCAACTAGACCTGTTGGTCATTTCTAGACTCATAGGTCATGGGCCATAGGCCATAGGCTATGATATCTAGACACTAACACACACATATATATATATATATATATATATATATATATATATATATATATATATATATATATATATATATACAGCTACCTATATAATGCATATATATATATACTCTCATATATACATCAATGTATATAATATAGATATATATATATCCCTATTTACATATACCCTCTATGTATACATACATATATATCCAACCTATATATAATACCACATATATATATATCATATATATATATATATATACATATATATATATAAAAAAACTTACATATAGAGAGGGAAGAAACTATATATATATATTACATATATATATAGAGAGAAAGTGAGAGAGAGAAACATAGAGTAAGAGATAGAGGGAAAGAGAGAGAGAGACTGCTGTATACAGCAAAGGGGGGATTTCCAGGTTCTGGAACCAAGAACCCAGCCCCAAACACACACACACACAGGAACATATATACATATATGTATATATATACACAACTCCCTATACACTCAACCAAATACCCCCAAATTCCTCCCACATACTCACATACATATATACTACATATACACATACTAAAATACACATATACATGTATAAATCATATCAAATTAAGGTTTGAAATTCGTTTTTGCCAAAAACTGGAAAATCCTAAAATCAGGAAATAGGGACTGTGCATTGGAAAAATAGGTAACTCGATTTACACTCACCAAACCGAGCTAAGGCTCGAACCCAAGGGTTGGTAACACTAGCCCCTAGTGTCCTCTAGTGTCTAGGGGGCCTGACACGACACCACGACACATTTTGACGTGTCCACGACTCACAAAAACCCAATCGGGTAAACTCTGATACACACGCACACACACAGTATCGTGCACGCGTGCAAATCACCCTAGGACACGACACACACACTCTCGTGTCTCGTGCTCGTGCACGAATGTTCACCTAGGGGTTGTGCACGTGTCCAATACCCTGCACCGTGTCCACGTTGATCCAGGACACGGTACGAAGACCGTATCAGTCGTGAAAACACGACTGATACGCGCGTTTCAGACCGCGTCGTGCAGAGATGCACACGTCTCGTGCTCGCAACACAGGACACGACGCATCTCGTGCTCGTGTCCTCGTGTACGCCACATGAAGGGCTACACGATGGTGTCATCACGAGACACCCAAGTGTCGTATCCATGCGACACGACACGCTCAAAGTTGGCTCTGTGCGTGTGTACACTGACAGTGCACGACCAGTGCACGTGTCCGTGCTCTCTCGACACGACACCAACGTGTCTAAAACTCGAAGGGGGCATGTCAGAGGTTGCCTCCTCCTCTGTGTCAATTTTCACGTGTCCACGTGTCCAATTCGTGGAGAAATTAGTGTCGGGTAGCAGGGGATTAAACTGTGCACAGTGCTGTGTCCAACTCGTGTGTTCGTGTCCAATTTGGACACGGACACGATACGATTTTGTGCTCAGTGATGGGGTTCTGTGATCTACACCTATAGGGCTAGAAAATTGTTCAAATAGTTTGAAATCATTAACATTTCATTCACTGAGGCAAATCATCAAACACTTCATTAAAAACCTAGATACGTGTCCGATACGGACACCAAACCAACTCTAAATCCTACCAAACTTGACACACAGTACCCAAGTACCTAGATGCATGCAAATATGAAAAGAAAACACAAATTTAACAAAGTTTATAGGCATTTACCTATGAGTGCAAAACTCAAGGAAAACAAGGTTTTGGGGGGGGTGTCCTCTTCAACTTGGGGATGCCCAAAGCTCACGAAATCCTCGATAGCAGTCCCTAACTAGTACCCTCTAGTGTAGGGGAGTCCAATGCAAGAAACTGGGCTCAATTTGGAGCTAAATTGGTTAAGTGGTGAGGGTGTGAAAGTAGAAGGAAAACTAGATTTTTGTGAAATGAAAAATAGCATGAATGAAGAGGGGGGGTGTTTATATGGAAGGGGGTAGGGTGTGGCTGCCATCGGGGGGGGGAGGTAGGGTAGATATTTAGGGCTCCTTTCCACCTTGCTAACTTAGCTTCTAAGTCTTGGACCAAATAGATATTTCTAGGTTTTATGAAAAATATCTATAAAACAAATATCTAAGATATTTCAATCCTAAGATATTTACAACATAAAGTAAATACCTACACTTAGTCTTCTAGGTTAGTTGCTAATCTCTAGGTTAGGGTAAACTAGGTTAGGGCTAACATGACACTAATCCACTAATTAAATAATATTAAAAACACATAAATCCAAATAATTCCAAATAAATTCTAATAAATTACCAAAATACCCTTTAGGCTAAAAAGCCCTAATTTGATGTTCTAAACCTATGGCTAGGCTCACATGATCATGGTTAGTTTCTAGGTTATGAAATCTCTAGGGTTTACACTAGGGTTACACTAGTAAAATCACAAAGTCATAAGCCATGACTTAGAAAATAATTTTAAATTAACTAAAATCATCAAAAATCATATCATGACTAAAACACCATTAATAAGTAATAAAAATAATAATTTTTCAAAAATATCCCAATTTTAGAAAACTGGGTCTTACATTATGTCCCATATAAGTCTTGACTCCACGCGGCCACAAGCTTCGAACCGCCAAGGAACTCTGTGCCTCAACGCATCCAAGCGAGCTCCATACTACGAGCTTCTACATGTGCCTGTACATAAAAACTGTGTGAGTGTCAGAACTCAACTGTACTGGTGGAGTGAGCTCCTCGTCCACCCATAAAAAACTGACACGTTCAATTACTTTGTGCAGCTTAATCCCCTTTTTATTGTCTTTCTAGTCTTGCCTTCGAATTAATTTTAGGATAAAGACGTCTTGGCCAATACTTGGCAACACAACGATAGGGTCGTGCTATACTCTATTCGTTGCTTCAATACATTCGAGGCAATGCCTCACCGAGTAGAAAAGTACGTAACTCGGTCGTGCCCAGACCTTTATTTATTTTATGTGCCTCTAGACCATTCTTGTGCCAATAACGTCAAGGGGATGACTCGTGATGGTCGTGCCACTAGACTTGATCGTGCCTTAAGATTGAGGCCGTACCTCCCAGGGATCAGCTAGATTTAACCAACTTGCCTTACGGTCCTTCTTGACTTAACTCGAGATGATGCCATATTCATGCTGAAGCACGTGCCCTTGCTATAGCGAACTCTTAGGCTCCAAAATGGTGCTGCAACCGTGCACACCCTAATCCGTGCCGATTCAAGGTTAGCACTTACTATAAGCGTAACTTGTTAACCCAACTCGTAACTTGCTTGTACTTGACGAAATCCAAAGGCATACACACGGATAGCCGCTTTTATGCCAACACATCTATATGAGTGGTCACTAGCAATGTCAAGCTATCATAGATCTTTGCATACGGTGACCATCCGCGTGCGAGGTACGAGCTCCCACCGAATGACCTGCAACCTATATTGTAATGGTTCACTTCAATCGAGTCGTACCGTTGATGAAGGCCGTACAATATCTGTAATTCCTCCTAGGCCGACACGAACCCGGTGCCCCGAGATCGCTCGAGGAATTTACCCTTACGCACAAGTTGTCCAATGACCATGCAAGACTCAACTCGATCTACCAAGTCCTTCCTTAGTCATGACCATGCTTTCCAACTTTCTATCGAGACTCCCAAGTAGCGGGACCGATCTCGGCGATAACCAGTCGTATGGACTTTCTTATCAAGACTCCCAAGTAGCAGGACCGATCTCGTGCGCTTCCTTACCGAGACATATCGAGACTTCCAATTAGCGGAACCGATCTCGTATACTTCCTTATCGAGACTCCTAAGTAGTGGGACCGATCTTGTGTGCTTCCTTATTGAGACTCCCAAGTAGCGGGACCGATATCGCGTGCTTCCTTTGTTTGTGGCAAGCTTTTCTAAAACAATCGTGGTTTGTGCCTTAGACAGACCATGTTCTCTAGGCAATACTATCGCTCCAGTAACATACTTATATGACGATCCTTGTTCTCGTGGCACTATGTGACTTGGCAACCGCAGAAAGAGCGAAACAGTGCTTGAAATGGCTTTGATAGACCAATACAACTCTCGTCTAACTTATTCGTGCAAAGAATCGACGAGCAAAGGCTACGACAAGCTTTTCATCAAGAGAAACGTACCGTACACGCGTTCGACTTGATCAACCAAGCCATTTGGTGCCTAGACTTAAGCTACGAGTCGTGCAACATGACTTAAACCACAGGACGGACAAAGGCTATGCCTAGCCTTGGACGAGGGGCCGTGTATGCTTATCAAGCATTCATGTGGGCGACGCCTATGACTTAGGCTAATTCCAGTATTTTGACAACTTAGCAACTTAGGCCAACCTCCTTCTCCCAAGCCACGGGGCGAAGGACCGAGTGTCATTTTGAAATCACGTTGAGCAAACTTCTAAGAAGACCGTGGGACCATTTTCTATGTTCTAACACATTCTGACCCGTCGGGATTATTCCCTTAGCTATGTGGATGCGTCTCTTTTATTATCAAACCTAACTTGTGCAGGTTAAAAATATGCAATTTATTATGTGAAGGCTAAGATGAGGCAAATTCACTAAAAATACCCTACCTAAGCGAGGAGTCGCCTCGACCGAGCAAGTCTTCGAGCAGCCGTTGCAAGGCTAAGTCTGAACATCGTCGACATTTCGATTCCTCCGATTGACTGAGCGGGACGGGACACTACATAACCCGACCCTAAGTACTGGCTAGAATAAAATAAAACCAGTCTATTAGATATCCTATAGTACATCTGCAACGACAGAGGGTATTTACTATGGCCGTGGTAGGCATCCATCATGAGACTAGGGATACGACATGCATTTTTTAATTATGCCATTGAGACACAATTTAATAATAGAGCCACACTTCTACTAGTTTAGTTGTCTTGCATAGTATAATTACCTTGGCCTCACCTAAGAATATTATGATTCACTAATTAGCATCAGCATTGCATAAGTCCTACATTCACATCTTTAGCAGTCTTATAACTGTAGCATAGATAAACTTGTCTAGAGTAGCAAATGAAGTACTTAGTCATTAGAGGACATCCATGACGTGTCTTAGAGTTCGATAACCTTCTTTGCAAATCTTGTATATGCTATAAGAAGGGTGAAATAGCCTATGTCCTCGGGTCGTATATCATCATAGCGTTTCGTGCCAAGAGAATCCCTTTGGGAACGCAAGTATGACATCCACAATCGTTTTCGTATGTTCGAAATCAGAGAACGATCTTCGAACTTGATTCATATCTACTGTTTCACGTTAACTATTACATCATGTATTATTTTTTTATAATCAAAAGCCAAGGTATGGTAGTACGACTTGAATTTTTCTGACATCATTACTCATAGAACAGTATCACAGTTTAATTTCGAGAAAGGAATTTCTGAAGTGTATATATTGTAAGCTGTCAAAATTTTAGGATTTATGAGGATTACCAATTGATTAGGATAAATTGATTCCCACTAGGATGATAAATTAGTGCTTCATGAACACCCACTTTCTATTTAGATCATTTGGTGTCCCCTACCGTGACATTGATATTCAGAGCGCAATACTAGTTGTTACCTTCTAACAAATTTCATATACAAGACCTAGACGAGTCAACACACATTTAGGCATATCATGTTCCACTCAAACACATCCCCTTGTACTCTATTTTTATGATACGACTTTCGGGCCAAAAAGGCCAACCATAACCCTTACCATAATTCTGGTACTTCCCGACCTCAATTAGAGATCCAATTTGACCCAATTCTTTTGACCTAATATATGGTTATTATCAACTCGAAGCCTACTACACACATGCCACTAGTGTCCCACATTTGAGTTCTCTCGTTCTACTTATACACAAAAGTCACAAAAGAAGCATTTATGGGCCTTAGGAACCCAACTAGCCCACACCGACCCGAAACTAACCAAACTAGGCGTGGTAGAGCCTAATCTAGTTTTCCTAACCTAATGTGGCCATCCTTGATAAAAAAATATTACCTTGTTCAGCCCAACAACAGATTCAAGCCAAAGATCACATCCACTACTTGAATACTCCTCGAAATTTTTGATCCATCAAATCTTTCTACAGATTTGACCAATCATATATTTTAGCATGGGATCCATAAACCTACTTACCTACTTGTAACAGAAGCCACATTATCTCACGGCCATCTCCCCTACCTACATTCCTGATTACCTAGCAATATAGAACTAGCCACCCTCACATCTCTAAAATGTCGCCCCTCTCATACACTAGTCATTATGACTTAAATAAATCATACTTTTGCCAGTTCATGCCTCATCTTCAATCCAAATTTTATAAAAGATTTTATGCACCTATCAAATTTTTTTACCTCTAGTATACAAATTCTCTTACTCCATAAATTCTTTCATCTTGTCTCCACGTCGCATCTGATTACGTGGAGAATGAATTTTATCCATGGCAACTCATTCAACCAAATTCTTCTAATGCATTTTCTACCATCTTGCTAAAGCGTGACCTATATAGGCACAACGTTGTATCGGTAATGAATCCCTTTGTACCAATATTAACCTGGAAGTGTAAACCCCTTCGACAAATTTAAAGTATACTTTGCTTAGAGTAAGACCATGGTTGATTTATAGTTTATTAGGACAAGAAATTTGAGTTTATATAACTTCTTTAATTTTGTTACACTAGTTGTACCTTACAGTTGCGTCGATAATTAGAATATTACACTAGTTCTTGATGACCAACAACTTTCACATTCTTAATATAGATAGACCAATCTTCAATCTTGACCATTGTTTCACTTTTACACTCTCTTGTGTTATAATATAATTGCATAACATTCGTCACATAATTACACTTCAAACCTAAGCTTGAACTTGTAACCTTCCCAATTGAATTTGGAAACATAACTCGGCTTGTTCCTCACAACCACTATATGTACATTACACTAAATTAAGCTCACAACGTCTAAGACATATGTGTCCCTCCCAAATAGACTTCATCATATTTTTAATTCAACTACAAACCACACTTATACAAACCCTAGTCCTATTGAGCTATCGGCTGACTTCTTCCAAACCTAGTCCAAACTAAACCCAAATATCCCCATACCCCACATGGTTCATGCCAAATAATTTATACTATTGTCCTCTCTATAAAACACCAAATATAATGATATGACATCCAAAACCTAATACTTAACCTACTAGAAATAATTTCAGCCCTATTTACGTTGGACTTGACCCAACTATATAACTCACCATTTAACCACTATATGTTAGACTCAAGTATGGTCAAGTACACAAAATGGATATCCAGTCCTTTCACTTATTCATCTTCCACAACCCCCAAGCACCCTTAACCTTTCCCTTTTCATAACCTATAAAAACCCTAACCATTAACTCTCCAATCAATCCTTCACAACCCTTAATGGTTGGCTATATATAGACTTCTCCATAACTTATTACATCATAACATCTGAACCAAACTTCTTAGTAACCCTCTTCCTAATATTTTCTCTTCACAAACCATCTCCAAAATCCTTCTCCATTTTACTCCAAACAACCATCTTTCCACCCCTATCCAGACTAAATCTGAATTTAGTAACAACCCACCAATCCGGCCATCCAGTCCTTTCACTTATTCATCTTCCACAACCCCCAAGCACCCTTAACCTTTCCCTTTTCATAACCTATAAAAACCCTAACCATTAACTCTCCAATCAATCCTTCACCCCCCTTAATGGTTGGCTATATATAGACTTCTCCATAACTTATTACATCATAACATCTGAACCAAACTTCTTAGTAACCCTCTTCCTAATATTTTCTCTTCACAAACCATCTCCAAAATCCTTCTCCATTTCACTCCAAACAACCATCTTTCCACCCCTATCCAGACTAAATCTGAATTTAGTAACAACCCACCAATCCGGCCAAAACTCCCTCCACACAAAGTATCTCTCTCTAAAAAAATTTATACTTCTTTCTCCATTTTTACTCAACATTTGCTTTTCAAACCTGCCATCAAAACTCACTCTAACTTCCTCAAAATAGCCCCTCCATCAGAATTCGAATTCAGTCTATCCCCTTTTTAGGCCACTCCACCACCTCCACAGCCCCCAAACCATCACCAAACCACCCAAATCTCCTCTCCCTATCTATTCTCAATAAGTTTTATTTACAACCCAACACCTAAATCATCCCACAACTCATCCAAACACCTTCCACAAACCAAAGATACCCTGTTGAACCCGCCAGCAATAGCTCCACTTCAACACCTTGTTGCCACTGCTTTCAGCACCAATTGTAAGCCCCTTGATTTTTGAATTTTATTTTTAATTATTTTATATGGATATTTTAAATATTAAAGTCAATAATGACTATGATAGTAGTTTACCGTAGCTTTGATTTTTGAAGCACAACAAATATTATTTTCTCAAATCCAATTCTATATTGGAATTCTAGACTCGTCCACCTTCAGCTTGATATATCGTGTCCCATCTAAGTTTACTTTTCAACATTCTTTTGGCTTCGCACAATTTTGGGTCAACTTAGGCCATTTGATCATTTATCGTAATTCTAGGCCCAACTTCTAAATTGATTTCGGGACTTGACATAGATGGAAACCGAATGACCCAATATATGGTTTTTGATCCATTTTGAGTCTACAATGCACATGCCTAGGGTGTACCACCAAATCGAGTTCCCATGTGCTATTTATTTGTAAATGGCACATGAGACTTAATAAATTAAAAAATTTAGGTCCAATTTGACTAATAATGCTACTCGGACCCTAACCTAGTCAACCCTACTAGTTAGAGCCTAACTAGGAGTACTAAAACCAAGTATACATATATTTAAGGAAATTTTAAGGATTAAATTGTAGCCATATGCAATATTCCCTTATATCTTTGACTTGGTCAAACTACTATCCAAATTAGGAAACCTATTACCAATAATATAATTTGGAGAACCAAATCATATCCAAATTAGATCAAACCAGAGCACATGCCCTAATAATATAAATACAAACCCAACCCTAACATTTTCCTCTCTCTTCATAACCACCAACACCCCATGTAGCCCCTACTTTTACACAGCCACAACCCCTAACCTGAAACCCTAGCCAAGCCCCCTTTCTTCACAAAATATGTTTTTTCTCGATTTTTGAGCCAACTACCACCACTCTTACGACCCATTCGACGTCCTCTTCCACCTTAACAATTGTAGGAGCAACCTTGCGGCCGTGAGAGATGTGTATGACACGTTACTTGGGCCGAAACTCAGTCGAATCGAAGTCTGAAATACCATAGCAGGTTAGTCGATTTGTAGATGATGTTTCTGTTAACACAAAGTCACAGTCAACCAAATATTGATAAAATTGACTAAATAACACTTGTGATAATTCAGTACGACACATGAAGACTACATCCAGCTCAAGTCAGACGACAGCTCAGTTTTGCAAATGCAAGTTATTTTTGAGTCTGTATTGTATAATTTTATTGAGTCTAGACTTATGTAAGCTGAGTTATGCTGAGCATCTGAGACTTAACCTATACCCTACCCAAAATCCAAAAGCTCCACATACATCAAAATAAGCCCATTGGACCATAGACCTATTCTGTGCTCTGGAGACAGAGTTCGGGCCGAACTCTGCCTCCACACAGAGTTCGGGCCGAACTCTGTCCCCTAAAAATCAGCACCCTAATTTTTAAGGTTGGCTGGTTGCTAGTTGTCCAACCGCCAAATATTTGAAAATTCCTACCAGAATTTTGGCCGAATTCTGCCTACTGGTATCCTATAAATAGGCCATGAATTCTCTCATTTTCATTCATCCAATCTTCTCTTCTCTTCTCTCTAAAGCTCAATACAAGCGATACCCTTCTTCATCTACTAGCCACAAGCTCCCTAAGCCTCAAGTGCTCAGCATTTTTCAGTTAGGAGTTTGTGCAAGAGTTCAAGAAGTCGCTTGGAAAATTCCAAGCATCGTCACTGCGATCTTTGTAAGAAGTTGACGGGCTCTTCTGAAGAAAAGGCACGGGGTGTAACTACTATTTCACAAATAGTGGATTTAATCCTAAGCTAGAGTTCTCTGGCCTGGACTAGTCCTCCACGAGGAAAACCAGGTTAAAAATCGGCTGTGTTTGCGTATGCTTTCTTGCTCCTTCTTTATTTCAGCATTTACTCTGATTAGTTTTACTTGTGAAAGAGTTTAATTTTTTATTAGCTATTATCGCTATAAACTCTATTCACCCCCCTCTAGAGTTGCCATCTGTTCTTTAATTGGCATCAGAGCTCGGTTCTCTCAACAAGGACTAACATCCTAGAGCTGATCCATGGCAGCCACGCAATCCTTGATTTTCAATCACGGTGAAGGTCAATCCACTCATAGGCCTTCCCTATTTGATGGAACTAACTACACATATTGGAAAACAAGGATGAGCTTTTATCTCAAGTCGCTAGACTTTGACCTGTGGACTATCGTCACTGATGGTTATAAAAAGCCCGCCGGGATAGTTGTCAATGGTGATCTCGTTGAGAAATCACATGACGAATATTCTGACGAGGAGAAGAAACAGGCAAATCTCGACGCGAGAGCTATTAATGCTTTATTCTGTGCTATAAACATAAATGAGTTCAACAGGGTCTCAACATGCACCACCTCTCACGAAGTATGGAGACTTCTAGAAGTGACGCATGAAGGAACCACCCAACAAGGAATCGAAGATAAGTTGTCTCACTCAAGAATATGAGTCTTTTAAGATGAAGCCAAATGAGGCAATCACACAATGTTCACAAGATTTGTAACCCCTGTTTCACAATTTTTATTTTATTTATTTTATTGTGTTTGAAGGTAATTTATTTTTGAAACTTCGTAAAAGATATTTAATATTTTTTCTGCATTTCAAAATGTAGTTTGTAATTAACGGTTTGAAAGTACTATTTAGCTTTAATAAATATTTGTTCTTGAAATTTTATTATTGAAATTATAAAGTTATTTATTATTATGTTTGGATTTCAAAAAAAAATATCGGTTTCGAAAATAGTTTGAAAATCATGATTATTTTTGGAGCAATAAAAAGATTTAGTAATTTATTTTGAATAAGATTTAGATTTATAAAATATATTTACCTTATTTGATAACATCAAACATTATTTAAAATACTTATGGTTACTAATTGTGGCATTAAGAATTATCTAATATAGATTTGAAATATTATTTGATTTAACGATTTATCTATTATATGATTTAAATTGCTTTGATAAACATTAAATTTATCTTAAAGTTATTATGTTGAATTTGATTTGGATTTAGATTTGGATTTGAATTCATATGATTTGGATTTAAATAAATTATTTGATTTAAATTTATGGAGAGACTTGTGTTAGAAATCCTAATCCTATTTGAATCATATCTAGTATTAGATAGATTATTTCTTATTTGAACTAATCATATTCCTATCCAAATTAGTTGGTAATCCTAATTCATTAATTGCTTTCTCTTATCTATATATATTGAACCTATAAAATAAAATCATCTCTCATACATTCTTTTCCAAAATTTCTCTCTTTTTTCGTCATAATTACCCCAAATTCGTCATAAATTCAGCCTTCCTTTTTAAATGTTTTACCAACTTCAAAAGGCTATAACTTTCAACTCCGGACTTCGTTTGACCTCCAGTTTTTTTTGTTGAAACCGTCTCGAGGTATATTTTCTGAATATAAAATTTATTTTAAAATAATTTTAACCCAATTTTCTGGAAAATTCGTGGAGTGTCAGTTGTCCGAAATTTGACACGTTTCGGTGTTTTCGAGATTTCGGGAGAACCAGAAATCGAAATCACGATCCGTTTGAAGTTTCGGAACGCTGATGAAAAAGTACACATCATATATTTTTCTCAACAATTTTCCAAGATATTTTAATTTTTGTTTTTATTTTAGAAGTCCGTCTCATCAATTGAGATCATCTTGCGTATTTTTGGCATCTACGACTATTTGTGCTAACACAATCATACCGCGCGTCAACTGCAACCAACTCAAGGCAAGTACTTGTTGATGCTTTCATGTGCATTTACTTTATATTGTCGTATTTTACTTATACATGTTATTTTTTGTGTCTTGACTGTTACACACACGAGAGTTGAGTGATTGACTATTGTTCATGTTTTTTTCATTGATATCGTGATTATTATCGTGATCGTGTTTTCATGATTGTGAGGTATGGATATTGGAGGGGTACAATTACTAGGCACGTGGACAAAGCCCAGATTGTATTGTTGGCAACTCTCCCGATTACGGGGGCGGGCCTTATAACCTCATCGTTCGCCCAAGCCGTCCATGTGTAGGAACGTTGTACTTCTCACGACACGTGCACTACGAGTGTTTATATGAGTCTCTTTACTTTTCATGCTTGTTACTTTCCTTATCAGTTTCTTCCATCTCATGATTTCTTGTTCATATTGTTCATTGTTTCCATTGATTCTTTATTTTCCATGTTTAGTATTTTATTACTTTATATTGTATTTGTATTATGTTGGCTAGACTTGTACTTCTTCCAATCCTAACTGGATAACCATTTTTCAGTTGACAGATTCTTGATGACTATTCTCGATGACTTGCTCTCTTGCTTTGGGTTCCTTCGGGTGGAGTTAGAGCTATATTGGAGGCCAACCGTAGATTCTAGCTAAGAGTAGTCACATGTAGCAAGTTTGTATCTGTATACAAATTTGAATGTACCATTGGAATTTTAATTAAAATAATTATTGTGAATGAGCAAAATAGAGATATTTTTTGTATTTGAGATTTATATTGAGCCCAAACAGCGTACTACCGCCGATGCTGCGGCGTAGGCTGGACTTGGCCACGTACTCGTATCCCGAAAAGCGGGAGCGGGTTGTGACAAGTTTTTATGGTGGCCCATGCAGGTTTGTTTTCGCAAAATTATACGAACTTGTGGTAGTACCTATATTAGTCGTTCTACTGCAAGCCTGCGATTAGGATGCTCATTCACAATTAGGTTGATTTAATTTTTAAAAAAATGACTAGGCCTAGGATTAGGTATACCGTGGGTAACCCATGGAATTATTTTAAATTGATTGTATGGGTAGTTAAGGTTGTTACATGGGCTACATGATTAAGGTGGTGATATTCGTTGAATTTTGAGATGCCCTATTTGATGAAGTTGAAATTGTGATTTGATAAATGACTCTAATCAAAGATGGATAGAATTCTCGATTGATAAATTGAATATTTTGGTTACTGTTGAAGATGAAATTTTTAGCTTTTTGTATTCTGAGGTTTAAATTTCTATATGATCGATGAATTATTGATAAGGTCGAATATTTAATTTTTAAAGGAAATAATTTTGATTTGATCAATAAAATTGAGGTATGATTTGAAAATTTATGGAATTTAAATTTTTGAGGAGATTATAAAAATGTTGAATTTTGAATTTAAAATAAAATTGAGGAATTTAAAGTTTTGTGAAGATAGATTTTGAATATATTTATTAAGTTGGATTAAGGGTTGTGAATTTGATAAGATGATATTCATAATTGCTACATCATGGTATTAAATTGAGTTAGTGATTTAAAAAAATGATTGAATTTGAGGAGTTTTTTTAAAATATTCTTGAGGATACGAATTTATTTGATGAGTGATAACTTAGATGTCATGTAGGTAATACTCCTCCGAACTATATCCATTGACTACAATCTTCCATCCTTCTTGATCAATCTTCTTATTAAGAAAAAAAATATTATTTTTATCTCATTGATCACTATTCTTTTTTAAATATTTTTATCTTTTCAGCTGACCAACCAAGCCTATTTTTTTTCTATCATCCTTAAATTTCGAGGACGAAATTTTTCTAAGGTGGATAGATTTGTAACCCCTGTTTCACAATTTTTATTTTATTTATTTTATTGTGTTTGAAGGTAATTTATTTTTGAAACTTCGTAAAAGATATTTAATATTTTTTCTGCATTTCAAAATGTAGTTTGTAATTAACGGTTTGAAAGTACTATTTAGCTTTAATAAATATTTGTTCTTGAAATTTTATTATTGAAATTATAAAGTTATTTATTATTATGTTTGGATTTCAAAAAAAAATATCGGTTTCGAAAATAGTTTGAAAATCATGATTATTTTTGGAGCAATAAAAAGATTTAGTAATTTATTTTGAATAAGATTTAGATTTATAAAATATATTTACCTTATTTGATAACATCAAACATTATTTAAAATACTTATGGTTACTAATTGTGGCATTAAGAATTATCTAATATAGATTTGAAATATTATTTGATTTAACGATTTATCTATTATATGATTTAAATTGCTTTGATAAACATTAAATTTATCTTAAAGTTATTATGTTGAATTTGATTTGGATTTAGATTTGGATTTGAATTCATATGATTTGGATTTAAATAAATTATTTGATTTAAATTTATGGAGAGACTTGTGTTAGAAATCCTAATCCTATTTGAATCATATCTAGTATTAGATAGATTATTTCTTATTTGAACTAATCATATTCCTATCCAAATTAGTTGGTAATCCTAATTCATTAATTGCTTTCTCTTATCTATATATATTGAACCTATAAAATAAAATCATCTCTCATACATTCTTTTCCAAAATTTCTCTCTTTTTTCGTCATAATTACCCCAAATTCGTCATAAATTCAGCCTTCCTTTTTAAATGTTTTACCAACTTCAAAAGGCCATAACTTTCAACTCCGGACTCCGTTTGACCTCCCGTTTTTTTTGTTGAAACCGTCTCGAGGTATATTTTCTGAATATAAAATTTATTTTAAAATAATTTTAACCCAATTTTCTGGAAAATTCGTGGAGTGTCAGTTGTCCGAAATTTGACACGTTTCGGTGTTTTCGAGATTTCGGGAGAACCAGAAATAGAAATCACGATCCGTTTGAAGTTTCGGAACGCTGATGAAAAAGTACACATCATATATTTTTCTCAACAATTTTCCAAGATATTTTAATTTTTGTTTTTATTTTAGAAGTCCGTCTCATCAATTGAGATCATCTTGCGTATTTTTGGCATCTACGACTATTTGTGCTAACACAATCATACCGCGCGTCAACTGCAACCAACTCAAGGCAAGTACTTGTTGATGCTTTCATGTGCATTTACTTTATATTGTCGTATTTCACTTATACATGTTATTTTTTGTGTCTTGACTGTTACACACACGAGAGTTGAGTGATTGACTATTGTTCATGTTTTTTTCATTGATATCGTGATTATTATCGTGATCGTGTTTTCATGATTGTGAGGTATGGATATTGGAGGGGTACAATTACTAGGCACGTGGACAAAGCCCAGATTGTATTGTTGGCAACTCTCCCGATTACGGGGGCGGGCCTTATAACCTCATCGTTCGCCCAAGCCGTCCATGTGTAGGAACGTTGTACTTCTCTCGACACGTGCACTACGAGTGTTTATATGAGTCTCTTTACTTTTCATGCTTGTTACTTTCCTTATCAGTTTCTTCCATCTCATGATTTTTTGTTCATATTGTTCATTGTTTCCATTGATTCTTTATTTTCCATGTTTAGTATTTTATTACTTTATATTGTATTTGTATTATGTTGGCTAGACTTGTACTTCTTCCAATCCTAACTGGATAACCATTTTTCAGTTGACAGATTCTTGATGACTATTCTCGATGACTTGCTCTCTTGCTTTGGGTTCCTTCGGGTGGAGTTAGAGCTATATTGGAGGCCAACCGTAGATTCTAGCTAAGAGTAGTCACATGTAGCAAGTTTGTATCTGTATACAAATTTGAATGTACCATTGGAATTTTAATTAAAATAATTATTGTGAATGAGCAAAATAGAGATATTTTTTGTATTTGAGATTTATATTGAGCCCAGACAGCGTACTACCGCCGATGCTGCGGCGTAGGCTGGACTTGGCCACGTACTCGTATCCCGAAAAGCGGGAGCGGGTTGTGACAAGATTCCTCGACATCATCAATCCCCTGCCTTCGCTCGGCAAACAATATTCAAATCACGAGAAGATTCGCAAGCTACTTAGGGGACTACCGAAGATTTGGAACCCTAAGGTGACAGCCATCATAGAAGGAAATGTTATCACAACCATGTCCATGGAGACCTTGATGGAAAAGCTGATGACTCATGAGCTTGACCTCAAGGACTTCGATGAGCCTGCTCCTAAGGCTAAGGAGATCTCACTCAAAGCTCACAGACGGAGGGCTAACCCCGAAGAGATGGATGATGACAACTCAGAAGGTGATGATCAAGGTCTCCTTGTCCACAACTTCAAGAAATTCCTTCGCTTCAACCGAAGAAAGAAGGAACCACAAGAAGACGACAAAGAAGAGCCAACCTGCTACGGTTGCAAGAAGACGGGACACGTCCGAAAAGACTGTCCATTCTTAAAGAAGGGCATTCGTTATGAGAAACCATACAAGAAGACTTCCTCAAAGAAATATGCCAACATGAGCATTTGGCATGAAAGCGAAGCTAGTGAATCCGAGGTAGAAAAGGACTCTCCTCAAGATGCTACAAACGTGTGCCTAATGGCAATGTCCGACAAGGTATCAAACGAAACTCTTGATGACTTCACTTTTGATGAACTTGGTGATGCTTTTACCGATTTACTTGATGATCATAAAAAGGTCATTGGTAAATATAAACATGCCAAGGAAAAGATCAAAAGTCATGAAGTCGAAATTCAAAGACTTTCTTTACTGCTTGATAACATTAGGGACACTTCACCCACGGATGTCACAAATGAGGTATCTAAGCTTAAAATAAGCTTACATGATGCCGAAGCACGCATTGAACAACAAACACAAAAAATCATAGCACTCAACACGAAGCTTACAGAAGAAAAGAGTAGACACAAGATTTCTATTACTAAGATACATGGTTTGAATGCTAAGGTTACTGAACTGCAGGCTATCTCCAAGAAATTAGAGACTAAATTGGGAAAATAGGTTGCTCAACCTCAAACCCAATCACATGAGACACACACAAAGCATGACACTACTCATACTAGTAAACCACGTCATCCACCTGCAGCTCATAATCATGCTTACATATACACACGCTTTCATAATGCACACAAACCACATGCACGTAGAAATGATCATCATACTATACATAGTTACAACTATCAGTATGTTGCACAAAATCACCATCACTCTACACATAGACATCATCACCATGCTATTCCATATAGACATCATCACCATGCTACTCCTTACAGACATTATCACCATACTGCTCCACATCACTCTACATATAGACATCATCACCATGCTAACTCTACATATCATCATGCTACTCCACATCACTCTACACATAGACATCATATGCATGCTCCTAACATAAATAGAAATGCTATATGTACTTATTGTGGTTTACATGTGTTGGCACATTTTATTTTGAGTAATTAACAGCATCTTCGTAGTTTAGTCTTCTGTTCTTCAGATTCAAACATTCTCAGAAGATCTACTACATGGAGTTCTTCCGTTCAAGAGCTTTCTCCTTCTTCCTTGAAGACTATAGCAGTTACCGACGTTCCCAGCATTTGACGGCGTCTTCCTGCTTAGAGTCTTCGAATCTGTACTGGTCTAGGTATATCTGTAAACACCTAAGGACGGATGACAGTAAAAAGAAAAAGTCAAAAATCAAATAGCTACAGAGCGGCATATCGGCGGTATGCTTCGGCATACCGACAGTATACCATTTTTAGTATACAGAAAGTTGCTGTGACAAACAGTCGGCATACCGGCGGTATGCTTCGGCATACCGGCAGTATACCGCTTTTCTTGTCCAGAAAGTTGTTGTGACAAATTGTCGGCATACCGACGGTATGCTCTGGCATACCGACGGTATACCGTTTTTAGCAACCCAAAAGTTGCTGTGACAAATTGTCGGCATACCGACGGCATGCTCCGGCATACCGGCGGTATACCGTTTTTAGCAACTCAAAACTTGCTGTGACAATTGTCGGCATACCGGCGGCATGCTCCGGCATACCGGCGGTATACCGGGTTTCAAATATTTGGTTTTTGAATTGCTCTGACTAGCATTAATGGCCGCATTTAATGCTCTCTAACGGTCATTAATATGACCGTTACTATTTGGCCGGTATACCGACGGTATGCCGCTGCATACCGACGGCATGCCGGTCTGTCTGTATTCAGAGCATTAAATGCCACCAACTCTTGGCTCTCTTATAAAAGAAAGCTCTCTCTCTCTTGAGCTTCTTTACCAACTCTTCTATAAATTTTCCAACAACCAAGAGCTCCACCATTAATACTCTTCCAAGCTTTTCATTGTCATCCTCTTCCAAAGTGCTAGAGTATTAAAGAGTTGTACATTTCGATCTTCACGTGTTAGAAGATCAACAAGTTCTCATTCTCTTTTGTTTGAAGTTGGCGAGCCTTCGTAAGAAAACTCTTGTGTAGAAGTTGGCGAGTCTTCGGATCCAAACTCGTGTTGAAGTTGGCGAGTTCTTCGAATCCAAACTCGTGTGTACTATTTGGTAAAATAGAGGATTAAAGCCGGAGAGAGTTCCGGGACTGGACTGCCTCAAAAGAGGATACCAGGATACATCCTTGCGTTTGCGTTTGATCTTTCTACTCTTTACTTTCAATTGTCTTTATTGCATCAATTGTTGTAGTTAATTTTTAATTTCCCTATTCACCCCCCTCTAGGGTTCTACAATTGGTATCAGAGCTTCGTTCTCTTGATTTGGATTTACACCCTTGAGTGATCCATGGCCTCTAACCCTAGCATCAACACGTTTCACAATGAGGGACACTCCACAAATAGGCCTCCCCTATTTGATGGTACCAACTATAACTACTGGAAGATTAGGATGGGCATTTATCTAAAGTCCATAGATTTCGATTTATGGGATTGCGTGATAAATGGCCTTCCTACTCTTTCCAGAGCTATTGAGGATATTGCTTCTGACACCTTTCGGGAGACACTTGCTGAAAACATGAAGAAGCTTGCTTGTCGAGATGCCAATGCAATGAATGCTCTTTACTGTGCTCTCGACAGTAGTGAATTCAACCGTATCTCTACTTGCAAGACTTCCAATGAGATTTGGAAGTTACTTGAAGTCATACACGAGGGAACTTCACAAGTGAAGGAATCCAAGATCAGTAGACTCACGCAAGAATATGAGTCTTTTAAAATGAAGCATGATGAATCTATTGCTAGCATGTTTACTCGTTTTGGTGACATCGTTAACCCTCTCTCTTCTCTTGGAAAGGAATATCCCGCTCATGAAAAGATAAAAAAGATTCTTAGAGGATTGATGAAAGCTTGGAGTCCTAAAGCTACTGCAATCATTGAGGGGAACGATCTAACCGTCATGAACCTAGAGACCCTCATGGGTAAGCTAATGACTCACGAGCTTGACATGAAGGATCAAGAGGAATCCTCCATTCAAGAGAAGGAGAAGAAGAAAACCAAAGAAAAGGAGAAGACTCTTGCTCTCAAAGCATCAAGGTCCTACTCCAAGGATAGCTCCGACGACAATGAGTCGGATGATGATGAAGAAATAGCTCTCACAGCTAAGTACTTCCGGAAGTTCTTAAAGTTCAACAAGGCCAACCGCTCTAGACGGGACAATGAAGAAGACCCAGCGTGCTATCAATGTAGAAGACCCGGACACATCAAGAGGGATTGTCCGATGATACGAAAAGACTCAAGCAAGTACGAGAAGCCTAGCAAGGGAAGCTCGTCCTCCTGAAAGTTCGCCAACACTAGCATTTGGTGTGAAAGCGACGCGAGCGACTCCGACAATGACAAGGAGTGCAAACACAATGCCAACGTCTGTCTCATGGCAACCGATGAGGTACTTGATGATTTTTCCTTAAACACTCTTACCTATGATGATTTGGAGAAAGCCATTCTTGAGTTACATGAAGAACACAAAGGTGTTCGGAATAAATACAAGAAATCTCTCAAGGAGGTTGAGGCACTTCAACTTGAAGTAGAGAGGCTCTCAAGTATCATCATTGATGTGAAGGAAAAATCTCCTATTTCCGACACGGATGAAATAGAGTCTTTGCGACTCAAATTTCAAGAATCTCTTGACACCATCAAGAAAAAGGATGATGAGATTCAATCCATGAGAAGCTCTTATGAATTTGCCATACGCAAATGTCAAGATGCTAATAGAAGAGAATATTCCACTTCTATTAAGTATAATGATCTTCTTACACGAAGTAAGAATTTAGGTAATAAGAATACCACTCACATGCATGCTCCAAGACACCCTCACACTCATCACAATGCTAGGCATAACCATTACATGAACACTACACACAACTCCTTTTCTAACACAAGAAAAGGACCTTCTGTTAAGAAGAACACCTCTCATCATGCATTTTACTATCATCATAACACTCATGGTAGAACTTCTCACACTAGAAACTCACACATGCACAACACTCACACTTCTTCTTCTAAATCTTCTTTGATGTGCAATTATTGTGGTTTGGTCGGTCACACTTCTAACTTTTGTTATACAAGAAAACAAGTTGACATGAGAGTTCTTAAGTGGGTTCCTAAGACTAACACTCATGGACCCATAAGATCATGGGTACCAAAATGTTCATCTTCAACTTATGTTGTAGGTGACGAATCCTTCTCATGCTAGAAGCAAGTGGATTCTCGATAGCGGTTGTTCACGGCACATGACCGGTGATGCTTCACTTTTTACAATGCTATCGATGAAGAAAGAAGGACACGTCTCCTTCGGTAACAATCTTAAAGGTTATATTATTGGAAATGGTAATATCGGTTCTCCTCCTTATCCTTGTATTAATAATGTATGTCTTGTTACTAATCTCAAGCATAATCTCCTTAGTATTAGCCATCTTACCGATAATGGCTATGATATCAAGTTTGTTAAACTCAAATGCTACATTACCGATAGCTCCAATGGAACTATTGTGTATGAAGGCATTAGAGAAAACAATATTTATGTTCTTTATCTTGTTGAAGGTACTAACAATGACAGGTGCCTAGTTGCCAAGAACGATGAGAGTTGGCTTTGGCACATGAGGCTTGGACACGCCAACATGGATACCATCTCTCGCCTCGCCTCCAAGAAGCTTGTACGAGGACTTCCTAGTATCCCTTTCAAAAAGGATATTGTATGTGAAAAATGCGAGAAAAGTAAGTTGACCAAGTCATCCTTCAAATCCATCAACTCTGTGAGTACCACTAGACCCCTTCAACTTATTCATATGGATCTTTTCGGGCCTAGTAGAGTAGCTAGCCTTGGTGGCAAACTTTATGCTTTTGTTTTAGTTGATGATTTTTCGAGATTTACTTGGGTTATTTTTCCTGCTTGCAAAAGTGATACTTTTCGTGAATTTGTTGCTTTTTGTAAACGTGTTCAAAATGAGAAAGGTTTTTCTATCAACAAAATTAGGAGTGATCATGGAGGAGAATTTGATAATGTTGATTTCAAAAGATTTTGTGAAAAGAATGGTTTTGGACATGATTTTGCTTGTCCTCGTACTCCTCAACAAAATGGTGTTGTGGAGAGAAAGAATAGAACCCTTGGCGATATGGTCCGGGTTATGTTAAACCAATATAAGCTCCCCCAATATTTTTGGGCGGAAGCCGTTAATACGGCGTGTCATGTTATTAATAGAGTCTTGATTAGACCTATTACTAAGAAGACTCCTTATGAGCTTTGGTTCAACAAAATTCCTTCTATTGAATATTTCAAAGTTTTTGGTTGCAATTGTTTTATTTTGAATACCAAGGATAACCTAGGCAAGTTTGAAGAAAAAGCCTATGAAGGAATATTCCTTGGATACTCTACTCATAGTAAAGGTTTTCGTGTTTTTAACAAAAGAAGTCTTGTTGTCGAAGAGTCAATCAATGTCTCTTTTAATGAACTCAACTCTTCTACATTCTCCTCTTTCGAGGATATTGATGACATCTCATTTGGGTTGGAGAACTCCTCTATTGAGGATCGTCCTTCTTTATCTAACAATGAAGTTGTGACCCCATCTAAAGAGTCTCCTCCTCTCGAGCCTCCTCCACAGGATCTTCCAAGAGAATGGAGATTTGTCACCAATCATCCTAAGGAGCTTATCATTGGGGATCCTTCCTCAAGTGTTAGCACAAGATCCGCCACTCGTGATCTTTGTGCCAATGTGGCTTTTATCTCTCAAATAGAGCCTAAAAATGTTAATGATGCTTTTTTTGATGAATTTTGGATAATAGCTATGCAAGAGGAGCTAAATCAATTTGAGCGAAGCAAGATTTGGGAACTTGTCCCAAAACCTAGCAATCACCCCATTATTGGAACTAAATGGGTGTTTCGCAACAAGCTTAATGAAGATGGGTTAGTGACTCGTAACAAAGTCCGATTGGTTGCTCAAGGCTATAACCAAGAGGAAGGCATTGACTACGACGAAACCTATGCTCCGGTTGCACGTCTTGAATCCATTCGTATGCTTTGTGCCTTTGCTTGTTTTAATGACTTTAAGCTATTTCAGATGGATGTTAAAAGTGCTTTTCTAAATGGTATTATTAAAGAGGAAGTTTATGTTAAACAACCTCCCGGTTTTGAAGATTTTCAATTTCCTAATCACGTCTTCAAACTCCATAAAGCCCTTTATGGCCTCAAACAAGCTCCACGTGCTTGGTATGAGCGTCTTAGCTCTTTTCTTGTTTCTCACAATTTTTCAAAGGGCAAAGTTGACACCACACTTTTTATTAAATCCCATGATGGGACTCTCTTATTGGTTCAAATTTATGTTGATGATATTATTTTTGGTTCTACTAACAACACACTTTGTGTAGAATTTGCCAAAGTTATGCACGAAGAGTTTGAAATGAGTATGATGGGTGAACTCTCCTTCTTCTTGGGATTACAAATCAAACAAGGACCTAAAGGAACCTTCATCAATCAAGCAAAATATACAAAGGACCTCCTCAAGCGTTTCGACCTTGACTCATCCAAATCAATGTGGACTCCTCTGGCCACAACGACAAAGCTTGACAGTGATGAAGATGGCACATCGGTCGACATTCGTAAGTATAGAGGTATGATCGGTAGCTTACTCTATTTAACTACTAGCCATTCGGATATCATGTTTTCTGTTTGCTTGTGTGCACGATATCAAGCCAATCCAAAGGAATCACATTTGAGTGCCGTTAAGCGCAATTTTCGTTATCTCAAAGGCACCATTAACATGGGTCGTTGGTATCCGAAATCTTCATCCTTTGAGCTTCACGGCTTTTCGGATGCGAATTTTGCCGGATGCAAGATTGACCGCAAAAGCACTAGTGGCACTTGTCAATTCCTCGAAAAGTCCTTGGTATCGTGGTTTAGTAAGAAGCAAAACTCTGTTGCTCTTTCAACCACTGAGGCAGAGTTTATTGCGGCTGGTTGTTGTTGTGCACAAATTCTTTGGATGTCACAAACACTTTTAGATTATGGCATTTCTCATTCTTGTACCCCTATTAAATGTGATAACACTAGCTCTATCAATCTCACGAAAAACTCGATTTGTCACTCACGCACGAAGCATATTGAAATTAGACACCATTTTCTTCGTGACCATCAGCAAAAAGGGGATATCCGTCTTGAATTTATTGATACTACCTATCAATTAGCCGATATCTTTACTAAGCCTCTCTCGGAAGATCGCTTCTCTTTCCTTTGCCGTGAACTAGGCATTTTGTCCTTTGATCCATAGTCCCATTCGGCCGGCACACCGACGGTATACTACGGTATACCGACGGCATGCCGTTTTTCCAAGCAGAATTATGTTCTGTTTTGAAACTCGGCATACCGTCGGTACACGTCGGCATACCGCCGGTATGCCGGTAGGAGACGGACAGGACACGTACTCTGAGATCCGGGCCCACTTTTTCATCTCTCTTCCATTATTCTATTTATCATATCTTTATTCCCTCTCATCCTTCCCATCCCTCTTAACTACCCATCTCCTCAACTCCCCTCCTATTTATTACACTTCAAATCACCTTCCCCCTTTCTCTCCTCTTTTTACTCCACTCTCATTAATTTTATCCCATCACCTTTTTATCTCCCCACTTTACTCCTCCTCTACAACCGTTCCCTCCCTACCCCCCCTTTCAAACTCATCTCTTCATCTTCCTCCTCTACTTTAAAAACCCTCTTTCTTCCATCTCCTCTCTACTACTTCTTCCACACCAAAGCACCAAATCCCTCTACAATGGCTAACCCTAAGCGCCCCCGATCCTCCTCCTCCTCCTTGTTCAATCCCTTCGTTCCGGTGGCGCTACCTACCGGCTATGACCAACGCGTCTTCTCCAACTCTCTGGCGGCCGACCTTTGGTTCCAGCACTTCATCCATCACAATGTGTTCAAGGGACGGGCGATCAACTGGAACCTCTTCCCCGGTCACGTCCCTTTGTTTGACGACGCCGGTCTCTCCTCCCTTCTTCGGCGTCAGATTCCTGTCTACCCCGCTGCTGTCCGACTTTTCTATTACAACATGCGAGGGGATGACGACGATCCATCCGCCATTCAATCTATGGTCAATGACCGCCACTTCCGTCTTACTTCTCGGGAAGTGGGGAACATCCTAGGCATCCCGGACAAAGGGGAAGCGTTACCATCTTTGGGTGCTCTCAACTCCTCGGCGGCGTCACCTTTTGACGAATTTTGCCGTATCATCTGCAAGGGTCCCAACCCTTCTGCCATCCCGGCCCTCTCTGTCCAGCTGGAGCCATTTTATTACGAGCTCCATCGGATCGTGTGCCACACTCTCTTTCCTAAGGGCGGGAACTATGACGCAATTACCGGTGATGCCCTCGTCTGCATGTATCATCTCTATGCCCGGAAGCGATTCTCCTTCCCAAAGACTCTTCTTCTGCAATTCCGGCGTGATTTGCCTTCGGGGAAGCAGAATCTCTACTATGGCTCTTTTGTCACTCTGCTTATGGAGGCCAAACATGTTGACCTGTCTCTCTGCTCCTCGGATGGCGTCCCCTCATATCTCGCTGTCTCCCGTACCCTTGCTGGCGCCTCTACTTCCCGTGCCTCATCTTCCCAAGAGCAACCGGCATCCACTCCTGCTGCTCCCACATCTACCCCTCCTACTTCGGGCCGTTATATGTCGCTCACTCAGCAGCACTTTGATATGCGGATAGCCCAGGCGGAGGAGCAGATGCGGGCCCAGACTCGTGGACTTGGCGCCCTAATCCAGACTCGTTTCCACGATCAAGGGTACTTCATTCAGCGCACTCTTCAAGACCGTGATGCCTTTTTGGATCATAATCTTCAGGATCCCATGTATACGGGCCCGCGCTTCTCTGACCCCAATGCCTATGGGTTTATGTACCCTGACGGCATTGATCCTTTTGGCGCCTTCCAGCAGGCTCAGGATGATGATGATGATTCGGCTGAGGATTAGGGATGGAGTTCCTTTTGGTGATGGTTTCGGTTCTTGAGTGTTTCTAGTTTTTATGTGTTTTTCCTTATGTTGTCTTTTGTGGTCCTTCGGGGACCGGTTGTTGCTTGTTCTAGTTGTCTGCTGTCCTTCGGGGACGTTATCTATGGTTGTCTCTCGTGTCTGGCTCTCGTTGTGGAGAGTCTTTTTATTACTATGATATGTATGGGTCCAGCATGTATTCACTTTCTACTTTAATATATTAATGCATGCTTCTCTTTATATACTCATGTCATTTTTATTATGCACTGTTTCTATTGTTTATCCCCATCTTTGACTAAGTGACAAAGGGGGAAAAATCGTATTGAGGGGGAGCTGTCTACCTACGGGGGAGCTATACCCTGAAGATGCTATCTCTCTAATTTGTCAATTATCAAAATGGGGGAGTTTGTTGGCACATTTTATTTTGAGTAATTAACAGCATCTTCGTAGTTTAGTCTTCTGTTTTTCAGATTCAAACATTCTCAGAAGATCTACTACATGGAGTTCTTCCATTCAAGAGCTTTCTCCTTCTTCCTTGAAGACTGTAGCAGTTACCGGCGTTCCCAGCATATGACGGCGTCTTCCTGCTTAGAGTCTTCGAGTCTGTACTGGTCTAGGTATATCTGTAAACACCTAAGGACGGATGACAGTAAAAAGAACAAATCAAAAATCAAATAGCTACAGAGCGGCATACCGGCGGTATGCTTCGGCATACCGACGGTATACCATTTTTAGTATACAGAAAGTTGCTGTGATAAATAGTCGGCATACCGGCGGTATGCTTCGGCATACCGGCGGTATACCGCTTTTCTTGTCCAGAAAGTTGCTGTGACAAATTGTCGGCATACCGACGGTATGCTCCGGCATACCGACGGTATATCGTTTTTAGTAACCCAAAAGTTGCTGTGACAAATTGTCGGCATACCGACGGCATGCTCCGGCATACCGGCGGTATACCATTTTTAGCAACTCAAAACTTGCTGTGACAATTGTCGGCATACCGGCGGCATGCTCCGGCATACCGGCGGTATACCGGGTTTCAAATATTTGGTTTTCGAATTGCTCTGACTAGCATTAATGGCCGCATTTAATGCTCTCTAACGGTCATTAATATGACCGTTACTATTTGGCCGGTATACCGACGGTATGCCGCTGCATACCGACGGCATGCCGGTCTGTCTGTATTCAGAGCATTAAATGCCACCAACTCTTGGTTCTCTTATAAAAGAAAGCTCTCTCTCTCTTGAGCTTCTTTACCAACTCTTTCATAAATTTTCCAACAACCAAGAGCTCCACCATTAATACTCTTCCAAGCTTTTCATTGTCATCCTCTTCCAAAGTGCTAGAGTATTAAAGAGTTGTATATTTTGATCTTCACGTGTTAGAAGATCAACAAGTTCTCATTCTCTTTTGTTTGAAGTTGGTGAGCCTTCGTAAGAAAACTCGTGTGTAGAAGTTGGCGAGTCTTCGGATCCAAACTCGTGTTGAAGTTGGCGAGTTCTTTGGATCCAAACTCGTGTGTACTATTTGGTAAAATAGTGGATTAAAGCCGGAGAGAGTTTCGGGACTGGACTGCCTCAAAAGAGGATACCAGGATACATCCTTGCATTTGCGTTTGCGTTTGATCTTTCTACTCTTTACTTTCAATTGTCTTTATTGCATCAATTGTTGTAGTTAATTTTTAATTTCCCTATTCACCCCCCCTCTAGGGTTCTACAACATGGACACATTTCACCACAATGTTGAATTAGAAGATTAGTAGATAGAAAGATATATGCATGGTTTCCAAAAACTAACTTTTCAGGACCCTCAAGAACTTGGGTACCAAAGGTCACATCTACTCTTGATGTAGGTGGACCTTCCCTCCTCAACTAAGAGTAAGTGGATTCTCGATAGTGGATGCTGGCGACATATGACGGGAGACGCAAATCTTTTCGTATCACTATCGATGAAGAGAAAAGGATATGTATCCTTCGGTAACAACCTAAAAGGGTATATTATAGGTAATGATATTATTGGTTATCCTCCCTCTTCCGTAATAAAGGATGTCTGCCTAGTGATCGAGTTAAAGCATAACCTGCTCAGCATTAGTCATCTTGCTGGCCATGGATATGACATTAACTTTGGACAAAATAAATGCCTTATTTATGATAGGTCAACGGGAGACATTACTTTTGAAGGGGTAAGAGAGAATAATATTTATATCTTTTATTTATCTATAGATACTAACAATGCAGGTAGATGCCTATATGCTCATAAGGATGAAAGATTATTATGGCACCAGCATCTTAGTCATGCCAACATGGATACTATATCCAGGCTATCGACTAAGAAGCTAGTTAGAGGCTTGTCCGACATCACATTCAAAAAGGACACGGTATGTGCTGAATGTGAATTGAATAAGGCAACCAAGTCTTCATTTCATTCCATAAACTCTGTAAGTACTTCTAGACCTTTGCAACTTTTTCATATGGATTTATTGGGACCTAGTAGCGTAGCCAGTCTTGGTGGAAAATTCTACGCCTTTGTTATTGTTGATAATTTTTCTAGATTTACTTGGATTTTCTTTCTTACAAATAAAAGTGATGCTATTTCGGTTTTCAAGATTTTTGCAAAGAAAGTTTAAAACGAAAAAGGCTACATGATTACTCGAATCCGAAGTGATCATGGAGGCGAATTCGAAAATACAGATTTTGAAAAGTTTTGTGATTCTAATGGTTTTGATCATGAATTTTCTTGTCCAAGAACTCCTCAACAAAATGGTATTGTGGAGCGGAAGAATAGGACTCTTGGCGATATAGCTAGAGTCATATTGAACAAGTTTTTACTTCCGGAATACTTTTGGGCTGAAGTTGTCAGTACAGCATGCCATATTTTAAATAGGGTGCTTATTCGTCCTATTACGAAGAAAACACCCTACGAGCTTTGGTTTGGAAGAACCCCAAATGTTTCTTATTTTAGAGTTTTTGGTTGTAGATGTTTTATCCTTAACACCAAAGACAACTTAGGCAAATTTGATGCCAATGATGACGATGGTATTTTCCTTGGCTATGCTGCTAAGAGCAAGGGATATAGAGTTTTTAACAAATGCTCATTAATTATGGAAGAGTCTACAAATGTGACTTTTGATGAAGATAACAGTACAACAGCTACTCTTGATGATGATGTTGAGCCATCTACTCCAATGAATACCACAACCGAAACCAATTCTCTGGAGGGCTTGCCAAAGAAATTCTCTTTCATACCGTCACATCCAGAAAATTTGGTAATAGGTGAGGTTTCACGTGGAGTAACTACGAGATCATCATTAAGAGACTCTATTGCTAGCACTACCTTTATTTCACAAATTAAGCCGAAAAACATTTTAGAAGCTTTTAATGATGAATTTTGGATTTCTGCTATGCAAGAGGAACTCAACCAATTCGAGAGGAGCCAAGTATGGGAACTTGTTCCTGGACCGGCTAATCACTCGATCATTGGTACTAAATGGATTTTTAGAAACAAAGTAAATGAAGATGGTTCAGTCACACGCAACAAAGCTCGTCTAGTAGCCCAATGATACAACCAAGAGGAAGGTATCGACTACGATGAGACGTATGCTCCTGTTGCTAGACTGGAATCCATTCGGATGCTTTGTGCATTTGCAAATTTTCAAAATTTCAAATTATTTCAAATGGATGTTAAAAGTGCTTTCTTGAATGAATTTATTAAGGAGAAAGTTTATGTAAAACAACCTCCTGGCTTTGAAAATCACAAATTTCTCGACCATGTTTTCAAGCTAAAGAAAGCGCTATATGGCATCAAACAAGCTCCTAGAGCTTGGTATGAACGGCTAAGCAATTTCTTACTTGAGAAAGATTTTTCTAAAAGGAAAATTGACACCACACTTTTCATAAAATCTTTTAAAGACACTATTTTCTTAGTCGAAATATACGTAGATAATATTATATTTGGTTCTACTGATGAAACCCTCTATCAAAATTTTGCCAAGTGTATGCAGACCGAGTTTGAGATGAGCATGATGGGGGAGCTCAACTACTTTTTTGGACTATAAGTCAAACAAATATCAAATGGAACTTTCATCTGTCAGTCGAAGTATACAAAGGACATGCTGAAGAAATTCGACCTTGACAACGTCAAACCAATCAGTACTCCAACTACTACAACTAAACTAGAACCAGATAAAAACAGCAAACCCGTGGACCAACGTAAGTATCGAGGTATGATAGGCAGTCTACTCTATTTAACAGCTAGTCGTCCTGATATTATGTTTAGTGTTTGCCTGTGTGCTAGATATCAAGCAAATCCTAAGGAATCACACATGACTGCTGTTAAGCGTATCTTTTGATACCTTAAGGGTACGATTACAGTGGGCCTATGGTATCCCAAGTCAACATCATTTGACCTCATTGGTTACTCTGATGTTGATTTCGTCGGATGCAAGGTCGACCGTAAAAGTACGAGCGGTACGTGTCATTTATTAGGAAAGGCTTTAGTCTCTTGGTTTAGCAAGAAGCAGAATTCTGTCGCATTATCCACATCAGAAGCTGAATATATCGCAGCTGGGCGTTGTTGTTCACAAATTCTGTGGATAAAGCAAACCCTTGAAGACTACAATTTATCTTTTATGCACATTCCAATCTTTTGTGACAACACTAGTGCTATAAATCTCACTAAGAACCCCATTTGTCACTCACGCACGAAGCACATTGAAATACGTCACCACTTTTTGCATGATCATCAGCAAAATGGCACTATTAACTTAGATTTTATTGACACTGATCATCAGTTAGCAGATTTCTTTACAAAACTATTATCCGAAGAGCGTTTCAATTTTCTTTGTCGTGAACTTGGAATTTTGGATGAAGCTGTTATAAATTAAAATAAACCTGCGTAAATATCGAGTATGTCGTGATTCTCTTATGATGAACTTGCTATGGGTACAAGCCGAAAGGGCCCTTCTGACAACAAGGCGTAAAAGCCTAAGCGATATGCTGCACTAGTCCTCAGGACTACCGCTAGCTGGGATCCGGCCCCTGCAGCTAACCCATGGCAGCTTCAAAATATTAAATTATGATATAATTTCTTGTTTATTACACGGTTCATTTTTATTTATCACTGGCTGATATACTAATTTTTCAACTTCACCTTGATGCTTCAACTTCACCTTGCTGCTTCAAGTTCACTCTCTGTCATTCTTTGTTTATCACTTGGATCTTTCCTTGTATTTATACTCTTTTTATTTTGGTCTTTCTTACTTAACCAATTTTTAGCCTGATTCCAGTTCTGTCACCAGAATCCGGAATTCGGACAGAACTCTGCCTTTACCAGAGTTCGGCCCGAATTCGGCCTGACTGTTCCAGAACCGTGAACAGTCTCAGCCGCTGATCTTATTTAGATCCAATGGCCATTATTTGCTCCGACCAATTGGAACCCTTTACATATTTTCGGGTTCTCCTCCTTCTTCTGCTCCATTGCCACCTTTTTCACTTCTCCAAACTCTTTTTCACAGAACCCTAACCCTAATTTCTCCTTTCTAGAGCTCATCTCTTCCCCAAACTCAAGGAGAAGGCCTATTTCACCATTCTCCTTCATTGTTTATCATCTCTTTGAGGTATATCTCAACACTTCTCCTATTTCAAATTCCTCCATTATCTTTATTGTTTTATGGCACCACGTTTGTTCAATCGCGGGAAGAGACTTCGAACAGAGGGAGCATCCTCTTCGAATGCTCCTCCTCGCGTTGAACCGCCCATTGAACAACAACCACATATCCATCCGTTGTTCAATCCTCCACGTCCACATAACCCAAACACTTTTGACGATCGAATATTTGTATCACTCGACACATCAAATGATTGGTTTAGTGATTTTCGGACACGTCCGGCGTTTGCGGGACACCCTATCAATTTTACTATTTTCTCTCAATATGATGCACTTTTTTATGACCTTTGCCTTGATGAACTTGTCACCACAAACTCGGTCATTTATCGTAGTTCTATTCAAATGTTCTACTGCAACCTAACCCATGAGGATACACATATTTATTCACGGGTTGCGGGAATTGATATCTCTTTTGACGATTTTGATTTGGCCGAACACCTTGAACTCCAAGAGCCAAACTCATGGGAAAAGCTTGTTGAAGCTCGATCATTTCAATTTCCCGATGGGTCTTCACTTGAATGCTTCAAGGACGACTTGTGTACCCCGAACACACGTCCTCATAAGCTTTTGGCCAAATATCTCAATCCCTATTTCTATGAACTTCATCGGATTAACTTTAACACCATTCTACCCAAAGCAGGTTCCACCGATGAAGTCACCTATTTTGAAATCTCGGCCTTATATCACCTCCACTTTTATGTATAATTTAATCTTCCTCATACAATGATGGATTGGATGATTAACTCAAGGAAGAAACCAAGGTCCTTGGTTTATGCTTTGTATCTTCCTATGGTATTTCGTACATTTCGTATACCACTTGATGAGTGTCTGTTCTTACCTGCCCCTGCCTTTCTTTCTAAGGCACGGAGGCTTCAGGCAGCCGTTGGCTCACCAGTCGTGTTTGAGCATTCTGATGATGAGCCAGATGTCCCTCCTTTGGGACAGGATCCTCCTCCTCCTCCTGCCACTCACGAGTCTCTTCAGACCATGCTTCGCGATCGCTTCACCTTGGAGGATGATCGCTGGACTCAGTTGGATTACCGGACTACCTTGCAGATGAGTGCTATCAGCAACTCGCTGCACGACATTCGGTACTCCACGTATCGCCATCCTTTCATGCCTATCCCTATGGAGCGGGACCCCGATCGTGAGGGCTATCGTATCAATGACCCTTGGGTCATTCGCTACTTGGATCCAGATGCAGCCTTCGTGGACCCTCGTCATTCCTTTACTGATCCATCAGACGACGCTGGCCTTCACGAGCTCGATGATGGATATGGACTGCTATTTACTGCTACTACTGAGGATCATAGCTTATGTTTTTTTCTATACTTTGGATTTTAGTTACTTTTATGCACTTTTGATTGTATTAGACTTATTATGAGTTGTGACTTTTGAGACATTTAGTCGTTATATCAGTTTATATGCAGTTTCTTCTCTTATCTTTTGGTATGTTTGCCAGTTCTTAATTGTTTATCGTTAATTGCTAAATGCCAAAAGGGGGAGATATTTGTATATTCCATATTATTTTTTGTCTCTGTATCTGTGCTTTTGGAAGAAATGTTCTTATCATGCCAACATGATTCAAAGCAATCGTTACGGAAGAGCTATTTTTTAAGCTCGGCATTGATTATGGGGGAGCTTTACTTTTTGTCTGTAATGTGTCCAGGTATGAATATTGAATATACAATTATTATTTTGTCAATTATCAATATGGGAGAGATTGTTGACACAAAGTCACAGTCAACCAAATATTGATAAAATTGACTAAATGATACTTGTGATAATTCAATACGACACATGAAGACTACATCCAGCTCAAGTCAGACGACAGATCAGTTTTATAAATTCAAGTTATTTTTGAGTCTGTATTTTATAATTTAATTGAGTCTAGACTTATGTAAGCTGAGTTGTGCTGAGCATCTGAGACTTAACCTATACCCTACCCAAAATCCAAAAGCTCCACATACATAGAAATACGCCCATTGGACCATAGACCTATTATGTGCTCTGGAGACAGAGTTCGGGCCGAACTCTGCCTCCACACAGAGTTCGGGCCGAACTCTGTCCCCTAAAAATCAGCACCGTAATTTTTTGGGTTGGTTGGTTGCTAGTTGTCCAACGGCCAAATATTTGAAAATTCCTACCAAAATTCTGGCCGAATTCTGCCTACTGGTATCCTATAAATAGGCCATGAATTCTCTCATTTTCATTCATCCAATCTTCTCTTCTCTTCTCTCTAAAGCTCAATACAAGCCATACCCTTCTTCATCTACTAGCCACAAGCTCCCTAAGCCTCAAGTGCTCAGCATTTTTCAGTTAGGAGTTTGTGTAAGAGTTCAAGAAGTCGCTTGGAAAATTCCAAGCATCGCCACTGCGATTTTTGTAAGAAGTTGACGTGGTCTTCTGAAAAAAAGGCACAAGGTGTAACTACTATTTCACAAATAGTGGATTTAATCCTGAGCTAGAGTTCTCAAGCCTGGACTAGTCCTCCACGAGGAAAACCAGGTTAAAAATCGGCTGTGTTTGCTTATGCTTTCTTGCTCCTTCTTTATTTCCGCATTTACTCTGGTTAGTTTTACTTGTGAAAGAGTTTAATTTTTAATTAGCTATTATCGCTATAAACTCTATTCACCCCCTCTAGAGTTGCCATCTGTTCTTCAATTGGTATCAGAGCTCGGTTCTCTCAACAAGGACTAACATCCTAGAGCTGATCTATGGCCACCACATAATCCTTGATTTTCAATCATGATGAAGGGCAGTCCACTCATAGGCCTCCCCTATTTGATGGAACTAACTACACATATTGGAAAACAAGGATAAGCTTTTATCTCAAGTCGCTAGACTTTGACCTGTGGACTATCGTCACTGATGGTTATAAAAAGCCCGCCAGGATAGTTGTCAATGGTGATCTGTTGAGAAATCACATGACAAATATTCTGATAAGGAGAAGAAACAGGCAAGTCTCGACGTGAGAACTATTAATGCTTTGTTCTGTGCTATAGACATGAATGAGTTCAACAGGGTCTCAACATGCACCACCTCTCATGAAGTATGGAGACTTCTAGAAGTGACGCATGAAGGAACCACCCAAGTCAAGAAATCGAAAATAAGTGGTCTCACTCAAGAATACGAGGCTTTCAAAATAAAACCAAATGAGACGATCACGCAAATATTCACAAGATTCCTCGACATCATCAATCCTCTATCTTCGCTCGGCAAACAATATTCAAATCACGAGAAGATTTGCAAGCTACTTAGGGGGCTACCAAAGATTTGGAACCCTAAGGTGACAGCCATCATAGAAGGAAATGATCTCACAACCATGTCCATGGAGACCTTGATGGAAAAGCTTATGACTCATGAGCTTGACCTCAAGGACTTCGAAGAGCCTGCTCCAAAAAATCTATTTTTCTTGTGTCCAAAAGTGTCAAAACTCCATGAATCCATATTATAGTTTATTTTGAGAAAGATTTAACATTATAAATACTATTTTAACTAATTTCTAGAATTTTTACAAATTTTATTTATTTTATTTTATCATTGTTTCGGAACTAAATTAATGGGTCAAATTAAGGAAGTCATATGTGGCACTGACATAAGACCTCTTGTGAAAGGGTTTCCCTATTGAAAATATCATTATAGCAATATATAAATATCTATAGATAAATTCCAGAATTTAAATATATTATTTTGTTATAATTGTAAATTATTTACGAGAGGATTTGGTACCTTATGTACTTAGTTGCAGTGTCGTAACAACGTTATGACAACTAGGAGACATAGATACTCATATAATTTATATATGATATTTGATATGGAATATTAAGTATAATATATTATTATAGGTGAGCTTGGGAAAATCGACATGGACACTGGAGTTAGTCAGACCTACCTGCAGACAGCAGTTACAGGCAAGCGTGCCTTGCCTTCGTTACAGATCTTTATTTTCTGTCTTTTTGTTCTTTTTTATTAGTATTGCATGATGTAGGACGTTGATACTTAGTGTTCGTTTATAGACGGGTACCGATGTCATGATAGTGACATCGAGTATTGACATTAGGCATTACGTACATACTGATGTGTCCATTGACACAATTGACCATAGGACACCGAAACATTGATGATACGAGGTTTATATGACTATTCGTGGTATTGACCTCGTGTTAGTATTTTAGATTTCTTTATCATTATTGCTATTACTTTCGAAATGACTGTACAGACTTGACATTGTTAGATTCTAGACATGGGGATTGGGGAGAACTTGACTAGAATATCAGACCTATTATCGTGTGGTCTGTTGTTTAGTGACCTTTATCTCTGTAGCAGAGTAAGGGATTATCACTATCGAGAAATGATTATCCTTGGTGCTACGACACAGGTACTGGAGACGATATCCTGCTGAGGTGCTAGTGAGCCTTAGTGGAAGGGGTCTGGTATTCTAGAAAAGTATCTCATTTGCATAGCACATAAACGGATACAGTAAATTGCCTTAGTTCATATTTTTATTTTTGTACCTTGGCATGTATACTATGCACCTTGCTAGTCCCCTGAGGATCTGGCTATTTTTCAGGCTTAGACGAAACTGAAGGCTACCCGGAGGTTTATGGTTTGGGAGCTGAGACCGAAGGCATACCGGCACAGGAGGACGAGATAGTGCCAAACGATTTCTCGTGATCATGTTACCTTCATATTTAGTTTTGTTACATTATTCCATTTTCTTTTTATCAGACTTTGTCATGACCTGCACCCACTTTTTGGATACGAAACGTGTCCACGCCCAGCCTACACCGCAGTGTCGACGGTAGTACACTGTCTATACTCAAGTCACGGTCAATCTAGAATCACGGAAAAACTATATCTCATCCACAGAATAATCAAATCACAAACAAGATTCATGAATAAGAAAATAAAACTGGACAGTAATGAATAAACTGAATATCAAGTATCAATGTCACGACCGGTGGACACAAATCCACTACCAGTAGACAGAAAAATAGAGAAATACATGAAATGAACCAACTGAGTACAACCTGCTAACCAAGTAACCATGACTGCAACGCACCGCGATCTGAAGCTAACTCAAGCCCTCTCGTCTGCTCCTGACTCAAACTCGACTAACCTGAAGAGATCATCAGGTCTTCAGAGGACTAGCAAGATACATAAAACGAGCCTTTCTAATAGTTTATTATGCATGGGGAATATACAACATAAAAAAGTAAAACTGAGCAATGAATAAAGCACAAATCTATACACTGTCTACACATATATGAACCACTGGAGAAGGACAAGAGGACACGATATCACGATGTCAACGGATGACCAGATCGAATATTCAAACCCTCATCCCTAGTGTGGACTCACAGGTTTGAACTACTAACCCTCGTTCCTAGTGTGGACTCGCAGGTTAGCATCACCCTCGTCCCTAGTGTGGACTCGCAGGTTAGCATCACCCTCGCCCCTAGTATGGACTCGCAGGCATAAACCATATACTACTAACCCTCGTCCCTAATTTGTACTCGCAGGCTAGCATCACCCTCGTCCCTAGTGTGGACTCACAGGTGTAGACCAATAACTACTAACCCTCATCCCTAAGGTGGACTCGCAGGTTAGCTTAAGACACGGATAACTACTAACCCTTGCCCCTAATGTGGACTCGCAGGTTAGCTTCAAGGTTTCAAGACACGGAGGAAAAAGCAGTTCGGTTCACGACTCACTACACGACTCGATCAAGGCTCATTGAAATACCTCAAATAAGATACAAGCTAACCGTGAACACGGTCTATATAATAATGATACAAGTACATAAACAGGATATGAAAGATACATGGCAGTAATATGAGAAAACTGGATAATAATAAAAGACTGCATGTAAATAAAGCTGTATAGAAAGGCAAAGTATACTTGCCTTAGGTCCTGAGCTGCTGGTAAGGTTCAGAGCACTGAGTCAAATCCAATTAACCTGTTTAGGGAATTCTAGTATTAGCAAAACGATTGTACACCATGATAAGCTACCTAGTAGTTTTTAAGTCTATTCCAAGGTCATTTCTTATTTCTATTAGTAGTATATTAGTCAAGAGACCCACATCCCTTCTATTGATGCTAACTAATATATTATGGCAACTAATACCTGTGTGTAACCATGAACCATAGTGCCAACTGATACCTTACTTGCTTTCCATATCAGCAGCATCTTATTATTGCTATTTCACTCTGTTGGTCACTGTCTATACCCCTAGTCATGGGGCTATAACCCTTCTTATGTATAATTGCATGTGCACCATCCTTTCCTAGTATTGTGTTTAATAGTGATTATGTGAGTCCTGTACCAGCCATTGCAGAATAGTATGGTAAGGAGGGAGTGCATTCAAGTACAATCAATCTATGTGAGATAGGGAGAATATGGCAGAAGTAGGTATATTATTCAGTCTTGAGTTTCTTCTAAAATTTGACCAAGTATTTATCTACCAATATATATTCCAAAACACAGGTAACAATGAATACTACAAGCCCAAATCTCATGGTTGTTCATAGTCCTGTACTTGGTACTCATATACCTTATCCTCTTGTTTTATCCTACAGGTATTGTTGGTGTCCTTATATTGATGACAGATATACAAGGAAAACTTAACATCTGAACTTATGAGAACTAAACTGTTAATATATACAGGACTGCACCAGCCTTTAGACTATGTAGGATATCCCAAGGACTGAGCAATGAATAATGCCAGGGTAGTGAGACAATGTCCAAGACTGAATAGTGGATATTAGGACTGAACCTGACTCACTTGAACTAATCCAGATGCAGGACAACACAGAGCAAAGAGGCTGAACCTGATTACTCTCCTTATAGTTGTGCCTATATACACGAAGGGTTCCTGGATGTTCTGAAATTAAGGAACTTATGATTTGGTTCCCCTTAGTTCTCGTGTTGATAGCTTGGATCCCCAGTGCATCAGTATTGATGAAATCAACCCCAATTTTAGGCACCCCCTTGTTTCTATACCACAATTGAACAATCAAGGAGACTTTGATACTCTGCACCCTGACTTCCCTCATCTTACCCTACTGGCAAGGGCAAAACACATATGTGTCAGTCGATTCAATCCAGAGATTATATGGGTCTTACATCAAACACCTATGATACCACACCATATCAGACTTCATTTAAAGGGAAGGACTGGATGCACTTCCTTCTACCTACACTTGTGACATATATCACCACAAGAGAATTCAGTGCTTGCATTGACAGGAAATGGTACTGCCCATAGGTGAAATAGGACACACATGATATCCCTACTACCTACTCCTAAGACCTAGCACTTGTCCAGAGTTATTGACCTATTTATACCTAGTCCATATAGGTTTATTAAGATTGGGGTGTTGTCCTGTCAAAAACCTACCCTTATGTACATGACCTGGACACTTGGATGTATAATTTGGCAGCCTATGTTAAACATTTGTGAGATATCAGGGGAACCCCTGGTTCAGAATCCCCTGTACAACCAGGAAACCTTGAGCCACTCCCAAAGATAGTATCAGACACCTACAGTATCAATTTAACAGGTAGGTTGGTACTAGCCTTGTGGCCTAAGTTGGTGATACCTAGTCTACCATTAGAGTAGTACAGCTATCTTAGCTGTCCCAAATGCCTCTCCTAAGATCAATACCTGTAGTTATTTTCTATACCCATGCATAAATACACCTCTGTAACTTTGTGGGTATTCTCTATATGTTCAAACAATACTCTAATGGTACAAGGATGGATACATGGTATATTCTTGCATGGTTTTGATCCAATTATTTAGGGAGCTGAAATATGTAAGGACTGAACAAATGAAGTAGCTAACATGGAATATTGCACAGGAAATACTTTATATAGTTGAGGGTTCATGTCACGACCCGCTCCCGAATAATCGGACACGAGTCGGACACGCCCAGCCTTCATTGTTAGACACAATGAAGTAAGCTGTACCAACTAGGGAAACTAACCAGATAAACATGAACATGTATGAAGTCACAGCATCTAAAAACGTATCCCAGAATGATCACCATAATCCACAAATCTAGATATCATAATGTACCAGAATCAACAAGAATGAAAAGTGCTATGAACTCTAGAGTCAATATCTAAAAGTAAAGCTAAGTAATCTAAACCTGAAGCCTCAAGCTAAGCCTCATCCTGCTCAGCTAAATCCTGGGCTCTGGCCCATAGAGTAGATCAATGTCCTGCAAGCATACCTGCAACATATCCTATTCAGGAGCGGAGCAAAGTACAGTTCTAGGTAATGAACAATAACATCATGGTATGGAAAATAAATGCTGAAAGAATAGGATAAGAACAAGGTATGTAAAGAACATGAAGAACATGAACTACTGCTATAAAGATACAGGAAAGATCATGACTATGTAAAGATGCAGGAAAGATCACGACTAAAATCAAGATACAAGTAAGATCATGAAAGAACAAGTAAGATCCTGAACATGTGTGTTATAAATTTGAAATACTTCTATGATATGTGACCGACTTGGGTAAGATCATGAAAGAACATGAAAGGATCCTGATAGATCATGTAATAGTACGGCTTAGGACCCGCGTGCACTGTGCGAGGCCTAAGCTAAAGATCATGAATAAGTATCTGGGTTTAGTCACATATCTAGAGTATTTCCCCACCCCAAGATTCAAGTAAGAACATGAAAGAACATGACAGATAAGATCATGAACGTGTCGCAGTGTATCAGCAATAAAGAACAAGGAAAATGCACTGATCAAAACCATAGAATGTACTTGCCTTGCTCCAAGGAAGTACAAGTAACCAAAGAAACTGGGTGTCCTCCTGTCATGATAATGATGTGTACAAGTTGGTTAATACACAACTAAATCTAATTGGTTTTGATCAAGAGATTCTATTCACAATTGTTTCTAATTCTAAACCTTAATTTCTTTGATTTCTGTAGAGTATCAAAATAATACTCACTAACCAGGCTTATCAAGAAGCTAACACATGATATAGTTATTGCAAAAATTTAACATTAGACAAATACAAAAGTTAAGGTTTAAATTTATATGTTAAAGTCTTAATAAATACTCCTAGGTAAAAATGAACAAAAGTTTTAACTCAAGAGATGAATGGAAGTGAAGATTTCTAGTTTAGAACCAACAGCTGAAGGGTCCTTAACTTTAACAGGAACTTACTTTGATTCTTTGCTAACAGTCCACACAACTAGAATCCATTAACACCCTCCAACATCCATTTTAGTCTGAACAAAGCAAGGTAAAAATCCCTGCCAACACCCATTCCTGGATTATACAGGAAAACTTCCTAAGTTATGGAATCACACAGGGTTCTCTGAGTCATTAAACTACTCAATGTCTCAAGTTACAGTTAGGAAATTTCTGAGTTCACTGAATCATGGCATTCCAGTCCCAATGAAATAAGTCAGTCCTGGACCAAGGTCCAGTCCTCATTGCACTGATCTCAGTCTAAGAACAGGGCATTTAACCCATTAGTCCTATTTACAACATTCTATAAATACTGTAATAGACTATCAACAAGCTCAGGTAACATCCTAATAACTTAATGTTATCAATATCAACTTCTTAGATTCAACTGGGAAGTGTCTCCCTGTGTTTACACAGGAATTAAATTCCTAGAATTCCCCAGGAATTGATCTATGATAACACAGGATTACCCAGGTCTCAATTTCTGAGACTAAAACTCAGATTCCTGGTCTTCAAGTACCCAGGTTCTCAGGATTAAACTAGCATAGCTTCTAAGTTCAATATTTAAATCATAAAGTCCTTCCAGAACTCAAGGATCTTATAGAAGATGAGTTTTCTGAATGCATACAGCAATTTAAAGCTTCTTAGATTGAACTGACCAAGGAAATTTGATCTCAAGTCCCTGATTACTGAACTGAACCATGAGAATGTTCTCCAGTTCTTGAGTTTACTGAACTGAAATAAAACTCCCCTTCTTAAGATTAATACCCCACTCCTAACCGACTTAACTTCAATAATTCCAAGTTAACCTTTAACCAAATGTAAGAGATATAAAGTATTCGACTATACAGTGATAGTGCAACAAGATTGTAGAAAACTGCAAAATGCACACTTATACTCAGTCCTAAGCAGGACAACAGTAAGTTGTTAAGCCAAAACCAAGTTGAAACCTTGGTGGCAACCTACCAGTACTGCACAGGAACTCTAATACAAGGTTTCAATGTAAACCAACTCAAAACAACTAGCATCAATTTGAAATAACAGGGAATGGCTCAGCAGCACTGAAAATGAGTGATATTCTCACTAAACTGAGATTCCACTCCTGGAATTGAGTCCAACAGAAATCCAGTTGCAGCAAGCCACATAGGAACATTCCCCCATCATATGTAAGGTAACCAAGGCTTAAGGAATTTATAAACAACCTCAGATTTCAACTAGCTCGAAATCATCATAGGTTGTTTGAAGTTGGCCCCAATAAATCCCAATTTGATGTTATCCCAACCAACATTCTCAATGGACTGAGATTGATTTCTCAGTCACCACCACCAAGTATATACCAATGGCTGCTAGGTAGCCATTGGAAAGTATTCCCAAGCACAGTATCCCATTGGTACATAAGTCCATTGAACCAATATGAAAATAGGAATACCCAAACACAAATGACTCAGTCACATAATCTCCAATTCATCCATTACCCAGACAGTATAGGGAATCCCCAGTGAAAATATAGCCTTAGGATATGCATCCCAACCGCACATCTGCCCTCATATCAACTCATATTGCATGCAAAACCAAACACAACACATACAATTTGCTCATACCATCTCAGGTTCAAATAATGAACTGAGTATGATACAAGAGTATCATGTTCAAGCCAACATAATATTAACCTCCAAGTCACAAGACTGTCCCTGAGAATCATCCAATGGAAATACCCAGGTTCAGTTTGATGAATCGAAACTCCATACTATGACTGGTATAACAATTCCATTCTTAGTAAATATTCACACCAGAACTAATTTATCAAAGAAATTTACCTGCAGTGTGATGTAGTATCCCTGAAACCAATCGAGAAGTGGGCAAGGATCTCTGCAACATTTCATCGAACAGTAGGTGACTATGAGAAGAAAAATCTAATTCCTCCCCACAACTCATTCCAATTGACTTGAACGTTCAAAGATCAAAACAGAGCAACTTAACTAAATTGAACAAATTTACTGGACTGGGAAAAACTCACCTCAGATTAATAAATCGGATGAAAGATCTCAATCAATACTCGAAAGATCCACCAATTGTTCATTGATCAATCATCACGATTGCAACTACTCTGGTTTAAATCAGAACAAAAATTACTAGAATCGATCTCGATCCAACTCTAGATCACTACTCGATCCAAAACAAATTGAAAGTGAAAATTGGTTCTATGAAGAAATTCAGCTCAACTCAGCTTATCTTGTGTCGACGACGATCACCACAGTCATGGCTACCCCTCCTTCTTCCTCAGCTTCTTCTTCTTCTTCCTCTCCTTCTTCTGATCGGGATTGGAAACAGTGGTGCTCTGTGGAAACTTGGGGAAGAGGAAATTCTAGATCTGAATGAAATAGAGGGAATGGGGCTGCTTAAATAGGCAGTTAGAGAGAATTGGCGTGCTCTAGAAATTGTCAGGAGTTGTTACTCCACATGGTCGAGGTGGCATAGAATCGAAATTTGAATTTTGTAAAGGAAAGATTTGGCAGGAAGAATAGAGAACTCCAATTGAACTATAGCAGTTCTCAGGAATAACAGCCCTAGCCTTTAATAGGCTTAGTCTTGGGCTTGTCCAGCCCATGGAAAATTTGAGTGGATCAAAATTTAAGAAAAGAAAAAAAAACAATAAGAAAGAATTAATTTTAGTTATAAGATTTTAACAATAAAAAAATGGTTAAGTCAAAATAAGATAAGGCTAAATAAAAATTAAAATTTTTAGGGAAGTGGAGTTACAGTTCAGTCCTTTGGTCTTCATAGGAATTGGTTTCATTAACCATGTAAGTTGACTTGGTTTGGCATCTCCTGCTTGTATGACAACCTATATGTTTACATATATGGTAAAACTCCATTCTCTATACTTCATATTCTGGACATCAGCTTACACAAATTTAGTTCAGTAACTAGGAACTACCTTCACCCCTGAACACATAAAACTGGGAAGTAGCTTCACATGCCTGTGGTACTTGTCTCCTAGGTCATCATACCCACTGGACATGCCTATGGTATTACGATATAGTGCTTAAATGCACTTGGTACATCACATGTGGACTGATGCACAAGAATTCGACTTGGTTCATGTATACAAGAGTTTGTATATACCAGGATAAACATCATGGCAATACTGGTACCCTGCCACTCCAAGACTGAACATCACCCTATAGGACTACCTCTCTGTACTCCAACTCCCCTCCTAGATATCTATGTTTCTAATACCTTCTTGACCAACTCTAAATATGCACTGTTGCATACTCGACATCCCCTTTAGAACTCTTATAGGAATTTTATCAAACACCATTCAATAAAGATCTAAACTGGCCAAGGACAGGAATTTACAATCATCTAGATAGTAGGTGATTACCTCTCGATATGTTTGACAGGTATGGATGGCCTCTCGACTGAATTGAAGCCTTTGCTGTTTCTTTCTAGTTTTCCCTCGAGAGATGAAGTGGTCGGCTAGGGTTTGGAGAGTCTCAGGGATCGACTGCTAACTCCCAACTAAATATATACTTATCTAAATTGTTAAACTAGAGGTGAGGAAGAGATTTGGATAAGAAGATTTGTGTTGATCTGCTTTATTTGAATTCAAAACAATTTCGTAGCCTGCAGTTGAGGTTTCATTTGAAAAAAGAGATAATCTGAATTTGGCTAATCAGCACAAAGGCCCCTACGAATTCTTGTATTATCCATTGTATCTTCTATGGATATTTAAGTGAAACATAATGTAAAGCATAGCAATATCAAGTATATAACTAAATGATAATAAAATAATAAAAAAATAATAGGAGAATTTGGTCAAGGGGTTGACAGACTTGTAGTTGATTTTACATTGTTTCTATCTCTGTGGTTTTGGGATATTTTACCCGCACAGACTTTATTACTTTTATTGCTAGATATTTGAGACATTTTTTTATTTATTCTTGATCTCTTTGTGGACTGTGGATGTGATTAGATGTATAACCTGTGGACGGTGTTGTATTTTTGGGTGTTGTCATGATTTATAGCTTAAGTATTTCACTAATGGGCTTGTTGTGTAGCTTGGCCCTTTGGTGAAATGCTGCTGGCATGTATTCATATACCTGGTCCTATGTGTTTTGGGACTGGGGCGTTACATATTTTTGTGGTGGCCCATGCAGATCTACGTTAAATTACTTTAATTTTGTTACAGTACCGACATGAGCTTGCAATTAGAATAGAAAAGACCTATAGGATCACATCTACATTCTTGATACCTTCCTCGTCTTCATTTTGAACTCTCACTTGACTTTTTGATTTGCATCCAGTTTGATTATGTTCTACCGTAATCCTTATTTATTTATGCTAGCAAGATAAATCTTTGTAATGGACGTATCTTTCCTTACTATCACATCAGAAAAATAGGGGCATAGACATTGGAAGTCATAAGTGCATATGGAGTCTTCGCGAATTATACAAAGTCATGGTGATACCTAGGATAGTCGTACTATTACAAGCCTGCAATCGTTTGAGGAATCGGACTTGAGGATACATCTACAAACATGATTATAGATTCTCAAACTCTTCAACATGATTGCTTTCATGTTATCTTCTTTTTCAACATGACTGCTTTTGTGTTCTTCCCTACTCGAGATTTGACTAAACTCTTCTATGTTGACTTCTTGAGTAATTCTTCCCGTTCTTTTTGTCCTAAGTTGTTAGAAAGTGTCTTATGGATTGGTCCAAGGAAAAGTTTGAGAAATTATATTTATCCATGTATTACGGAATCAAAGTTTTGTAGCTAGAGAAATACTGGCGAGGCAGGACTTCAGATAACTTCATCATGGCTATATATGTTTCTCGAATTCTACTTGAACCATCTTCTATGCATGTTGACATTTTCTCCTATGTTTTCGTAAAAAGTTAATTTGAAAGTATTTCATGGATTTGGCCAAGATAAGCTCAAGAACCTATATTACCTGGCATAAAAGATGTGCACTGCAGTCATCCGTCGTATTATGGAACAAGCAAGTTATTTGCAGCCGGATGCACATTAGCGTGGCAGTAACTTCATGTGACATACTCATGGAAATATATGTTTTTTGAGTCTTACCTAGACTACATCCTATGCATCATGTTTGGCCTTATACCGTTATTGGAAATGTTTCAGGAAACCTTCCTTCTTGCTTGACCCTATCGTTGTTTGAAATTGGTATATAGGTTTATTTGACCCAGCCATAGGTTCTTGTTACCTTCTACATATTAAATGATTAAAATAGACAAACCTTATTGTTATATTATAGCATATAATTAAGCTACATTATTGGTGTGATTGCGATATTGGATAGCTAGAAATGGGTCAGTTTCTTAGAGATGGATCCTAGTGAGATTATGAGTCGAGTATATGGGCCAGAATATCAGATGCGTAGAGCCTATTAGGAGAAATTGCTAAGAGTGAACTGACGAGTATCATTGAATAGGTTGATAATATTATACCTAAGATAGAATGGTATGACTGGTGGTATTAGAATTCCTCTGCAGTAAACACTTTAATACCTTTTTCTCCCTAGCTTATTTTTGAGAAGCATATTAGAGTTGTATTGGGAGTATTAAGGAAGGAGAGATTGTATATCAAGCTTAGCAAGTGTGAATTCTGTCTTGATAGAGTTCCTTTCCTTGGACACGTTATCTCGGGAGAAGGACTTTCAGTTGATCAGAAAAAGATAGCTACCGTAGAGTCTTGGCCGACACCGACATCGGTTGTAAAAGTTTGGAGTTTTTTGGGAATTGTCGGGTATTACCGGAGGTTCGTAGAGAATTTCTCACGGATCGCAGAACCAATGACGCTGCTGATGCACCAGGATCTGGAGTTCCAGTGGACATAAGATTGTCAGAAGGCTTTTGAAGGGTTGAAGAAGAGGTTGACCTCAACACCTATTTTGACGCTTTCTTCTGGATCAGAAGGATTCGTTGTATACAGTAATGCATCAGGTAGTGGACTTGGATGTGTTTTGATGCAACACAGAAGGTCATAGCCTACACATCGAGGCAACTAAGGGCACATGAGAAGAGTTACCATATTTATGATTTGGAGTTAGCAGTTGTGATCTTTGTATTGAAGATGTGGAGTTATTATTTGTACGGAGAGCTAGTGGAGATATTTACAGACATAAGAGCTTGAAGGATGTTTTTACGTAAAAGGAGTTGAATATGAGACAGAGGCGGTAGTTGGAGCTCATGACAGACTATGACATAGATTTACAGTACCATCCTGGCAAGGCGAACGTTGTAGCGGCTACTTTGAGTATGAAGCCTACTGCATATTTCTTGATATCTCAGCCACAATTATTAGAGGATCTTCAGGAGCTTAGAATATAAGTCATTATGCTGGGACAACAATGAGTACTTGTCAATCTTGAAGTATAGTCGTCACTTGCAGATAGAATCAAGGCAACATTACTTACAGATGCAAGATTTTGAAGACTTCGCAAGAGGACAGAGGTGAGAGAGGCAGATACTTAGACCAGAGCTTGTGACGCAGATAGTCGAGAAAGTGAAGTAGATTTAGAGTCATCTTCAAGCATCTCAAGACCGGCAGAAGCATTGGGCAGATATACATCGTCGACCACTAGAATTCAAGGAGGGGGAGCATGTATTCTGAGAATTTCTCCGACTCGGGCACTATTAGATTTGGGGGTAGGAAGAAGTTGAGTCCAAGGCATATTGGACCGTTCGATATCATTGAGCGTGTAGGAGAGGTGGCATATCGTCTTGCATTACCTCCATCACTAGAGGGAGTGCATGATGTATTCCATATCTCACAGCTGAGGAGGTATGTGACTGATCCCAATCATGTGGTCGATCACTCTGACATCACGGTAGGACCAAGTTTATCATACGAGGAACGACCGGTAGGTATCTTGGATACGAGTGAGAAGACGCTCAGAGGGCAGACGATTAGACTGGTTCGTGTTGCATGGAGGCACCATTCTTCGGAAGAATCAACATGGGAGCGTGAAGATTCTATGCGTGAGCGTTATCCCCATAATTTGCATATATCGGTAAGTCTTAGCCTAATTATTCATATGATAAGATTTTTCTATATAATTATGTTATTTTTAATTTCGAGAACGAAATTTTCTAAGGTGGGTAGGTTGTAAGCCCCCTAATTTTTGGATTTTATTTTTAATTATTTTATATGGATATTTTAAATATCAAAGTCAATAATGACTATAATAGTAGTTTACCATAGCTTTGACTTTTGAAGCACAATAAATATTATTTTCTCAAATCTAATTTCATATTGGAATTCTAGACTCGTCTACCTTCAGCTTGATATATTATTTTCCATCCAAATTTGCTTTTCAACATTCTTTTGGCTTCTCACAATTTTAGGTCAACTTAGGCCATTTGATCATTTATCGTAATTTTAGGCCCAACTTCTAAATTGATTTTGGGACTTCACATAGGTCGAAACCGTATGACCCAATATATGATTTTGATCCATTTTGAGTCTAAAATGCACATGCCTAGGGTGTACCATCAAATCGAGTTCCCATGTGTTACTTATTTTTAAATGGCACATGAGACTTATTAAATTGATTTTTGGGTCCAATTTGACTAATAATGCTATTTGGACCCTAACCTAGTCAACCCTACTAGTTAGAGCCTAACTAGGAGTACTAAAACCAAGTATACATATATTTAAGGGAATTTTAAGGATTAAATTGCAGTCATATTCAATATTCTCTTATATCTTTGACTTGGTCAGACAACTATCGAAATTAGGAAACCTATTACTAATAATATAATTTGGAGAACCAAATCATATCCAAATTAGACCAAACCAAAGCCCATGTCCTAATAATTTAAATACAAACCCAAACCTAACCTTTTCCTCTCTCTTCCTAACCATAAACACCCCACTGTGCCCCTACTTGCACGTGGCCACAATCCACAACCCGAAACCCTAGTCGACCCCTCTTTCTTCACAAAAAATGATTTCTTCTTGATTTCTGCTCCAACCACCACCACTCTTGTGACCCCCTCGATATCCTCTTCCACCCTAGCAACTATAGGAGCAACCTTGCGACCGTTAGAGATGTGCACGACGCGCTACATGGGCCAAAACTCTGCCGAATCGAAGTTGAAATATCACAGCAGGTTAGTCAATTTGTAGATGATGTTTTATCCACTTTTTCTTATCTGTTTCTTCTTAAACCAAATCTGAGAGTTATCTTTGTATGTCTACTCTAATCTTTGGTTGCCGTATCCCCTAGTTCCAAGCAGTTTGCCCATGACGTTGATTCTACGACAGGGTGTCCATAACCGATGAATTCTGTTGCGGGCCACTTTTTGTCTATCTAAGTTCAGTTTCTAACCTTTTTATATTTTTATTCAGAATGTAGACGTCGATACCTTCCCGAAACATATCTGAAAGTTATGTTTCGCATTCGTTTACTATTTTTAAAAATTTATGACATTTGCCGTGTCACCGAACTCCGAAAAATTTTGTTTTCCTTGTGTCCAAAAGTGTCAAAACTCCATTAATCTATATTATAGTTTATGTTGTGCAATATTTAATATTATAAATACTATTTTAACTAATTTTTGAAATTTTTACAGAATTTATTTATTTTATTTTATCACTGTTTCGGAACTAAACTAATGGGTTGAATTGAGGAAGTCATATGTGGCATTGACATAAGACCCCTTCTGAAAGGGTTTCTCTATTGAAAATATCATTATAGCAATATATAAATATTTACAGATAAATTCTAGAATTTAAATATATTTTTTATAATTGTAAAGTATTTACGAAAGGATTTGGTACCTTATGTACTTATATAATAGATGCAGTGTCATAACAACATTATGACAACTATGAGGCATAGACACTTATATAATTTATATATGGTATGTTGAGAATATTAAGTATAATATATTATTATAGGTGAGATTGGAAGGATCGACAAGGATACCGGAGTTGGTCAGGCCTACCTGAAGACAGCAGTTACAGACAAGCGTACCTTGCCTTTATTACAGATCTTTCTTTTCTGTCTTGTTGTTCTTTTCTATTAGCATTGCATGACATAGGATTTGATACTTAGTATCCATTTATAGACGGGTACCGATGTCATGATAGTGACATCGAGTATTGATATTAGGCATTACGTACATACTGATGTGTCCATTGACACAATTGACCACCGGACATCGACACATTCATGATGCAAGGTTTACATTACTATTCGTGATATTGAGCTCTGTTAGCATTCTAGATTTCTTTATCAGTATTGCTGTTACTTTCGAGATGACTATACAGACTTGACATTGCTAGATTCTAGGCATGGGGATTGGGGTGAACTTGACTACAATATCAAACATATTATCGTGTGGTCCTTTGTTTGGTGACCTTTATCTCTAAAGTAGAGTAAGAGATTATCACTGTCGAGAATTGATTGTCCTTAGTGCCATGACACAGGTACTAGGGACAATATCCTGCTGAGGTGCTAATGTGCCTTAGTGGAAGGGGTCTGGTATTCTAGAAAAGTATCTCACTTGTATAGCACATAAACGGATACAGTAGAATGTCTTAGTTCATATTTTCATTTCTATACCTTGGCATGTATATTATGCACCTTGCTAGTCCCATGAGGACCTGGCTATTTCCCAGGCTTAGACGAAGCTGAAGACTACCCGGAGGTTTATGGTTCGGGATTTAAGACCGGAGGCGTACCGGCACAGGAGGACAAGATAGTGCCAGAGGATTTCTCGTGATCATGTTACCTTCATATTTAGTTTTGCTAAATTATTCCATTTTTTTCATCATACTTGTAGTTGATTTGTACTTTATTTCTATCTCTATGGTTTCGGGATGTTTTACCCGCACAGACTTTATTACTTTTATTGTTAGATATTTGACACATATTCTTATTTATTCTTGATCTCTTTGTGGACTCTGTGGATGTGATTAGATGTATATACCTGTAGACTGTGTTATTTTTTTGGGTGTTATCATGATTTATAGCTTAAGTATTTCGCTAATGGGCTTGTTGTGTAACCTGGCCCATTGGTGAAGTTCTCCTGGCATGTATTCGTATGCATGGTCCTACGTATTTTCGGACTGGGACGTTATACCAAAACCCTCAAAAATCACCCTATTCTCTTTCTCTATTTCTCTTTTAACTTCTCTAAGCCCCGCAGCACTTGAATCGAAGTTTTGGAGTCCCGAACAACAGCTACGAGCCGAAGTGTCCAAATTTGGATAAATTTGTGCAAGGAGTGCACACAGTCCATTTCATCCCCATTTTCCTTTGGTAAATGATCAAACTCCTCATCTTCAAACCTATATTCATATTCTTCAACTTGCTCTTCATAAATTTTAACTTCCTCTTCATGTATATCATCATTTGTTGCATAAAATTCTAGCACTCATTTATTAGCAACTAGGAATGTCTTGATATAACTAGTTGTTGTTTATCACTTTGTCATGAATATAAATTTTATAAACACTTGTCAATCATGATATTAACTCCATTTATTACTAAAATTAAGAATATAAATGTTACATTTAAGGAGTTACATGCATAGTTACAATTGAATGAGACTTGGTAAAAGTTATGTACTTAATTGTACACATGTCTAGGTTTGTTTCCAGATAGTTATTTTGTATGTATAAATATCATGTTAGAAAAATAATACCATGCTAGATAATATTTAATTATGTGTTTATAAATATTTGATAAATGTATATAGAATAATTTGTATGAAAATTGTGGTTGTGTTAACCCTAAAAGTAGACAGTGTTATATGCAGTAGTTGTAGTTGATAATAGAAAACCTTAAACATGTGAAGGATATAATTATATATAATGTTGCATGTGATTGAGGATAGTATTAATGTGTTCCATTTACCCTTAAATTTGATGATGACATACTTTAAATGACTACTTAAGTTAGGTTAGCACTTGCCTTATGAGTATTAAGAATGTGTATGTCATACTTGTACAAGAAGACCCTAGTAGGTAGGACACCTAGTACCTACATATTTGTGAATCAACATAGTAACTACATGGACCTTAGTTATGACCATGTCTATGATATATGAGAAATTGTACATTTATAGGACTTAGAGATGTTATATGTCTAGTAGACTTGGTGATTACACACCTACTTGACACTTATTTAGTTAATCTTAGTCAACCCACCTAGTTAGAACCCTTGTTTGGTTTAGACTTTAATGACAAATATCGTTGCATTTGTTGTACTATTGTGCATGTTTAGTGAACCATTTCATAGTATCTGATCTGATATTATTGTATATATAGGCTCTTGGTATCATTCACACTTGAAAGCCAGAGTAGGATATTTATATTTCAGCTTGGACATCCAGGCAAATATACCTTGTCGTGGTTACATTTCATATTTCTTTCATTTATTGTTGCTTTTATTTCTTGTTTACCATCATTTAGGATGTAGGAAAAGTCGATACTTTGTGTCCATATTGTATTCAGAGGCCGATAATATCTTATAGTCATCGAGTATCGACTTTAGGCATTGTATGTACCTTATGTTAGGGTTATATACTAAAAGTATCACTTTTGTATTAACTTTATTTCCTTAAATTTTGAATGAGAATCATATGGATAATGTTTGCATATTGTATTTGTTACAAGTGTTGATGCAAGTGTCTGATACTCTATATTATAGATAATATTGTGTGGTATCACACAGAAGATCATATTATCATTTTACTATGGAATATATAAATGGTTCACAACCTATATGGACTTGGACAATGTATTGGAAAGGTTGTAGTGTAATATTGTATTAATCTATCTTTACTATAGGTCTACACTAGTACACTTTGTGTGTATTGAACAGGACCACTTGAGGTTGTTCTTTTTGTACTGACTACATAAGAGAACATATACCTCTGTTATTATGGATGCTTGTGCTCTTAATCTGGATATAATAACAAATGTGTATATGTAGTGTGCATTACTTTGACTCATAAAAGAGTAAGATTCATTATGGGTCAACAACCTCTATGAATTGGGTAATAACATTGTATGTATGATGGGCTATTTATTATAAAAGGAATCCATGTCCTGATACGTCGGGTTGATGATGTTCCTTTAAGGAGCTCATAAGTATTGTCATGTAAACCCTACAGGTGGATTATATTCGACATGACAAATAAAGTTGAGTGGTACTACTTAAGGATAAAAGATGTCGATCAATATAGTTGTCAGTAACTTAATCTGATCGATGGACATTCGATATCTTAATATGGGGAGCCAAACGAGCATATAAGAGAAGGAGCCCACAAACATAATTTGGGATTAGAAAGGTAGTACAACAGTAGCTCATTAGTGGACCGAGCTATTGTTAATGGGCCTGGGTTGTGTGTTCGGGCTGAACACAGGACATCCAGATCCGTTAGGAGGCCTAACCCTAATTTCTCCTCATGGTCCCTGCCATAGCTTTATATATATCCTCTATTCTTCGGCCGCCAAATGATGATTAGAATGATTAGAACTAAGAAGCTTTCTCTAAATTCATGATCCACGTAAGGAAAGAAAGAAGGGTCTGCCAAGGAGAAGAAAAGGTTGGGAGATCGTCGCCCATACAACGCCCAATCCGAGGAAGGAATACATGCAGAAGATCTTGGGGTCGTGACTGCTTGAGATTACTAGGAACTGTTGTCTTCTTCCCACCGCAGGTATAATTCGTGAACCCTAGTTTCTGGCTATGAAGGGTTAAAACACGTTTATATCTGTTTAACTTTCTATCAATCAATATGCAGACCAAACTAGGGTCCTGGGAATCCCCAGTTCCATCAATTTGTATCAGAGCCACTTTGAATCTGCATATTGATTGATACGTCGATGTTGTCCAATAAAACTTGCGCTGTGTAATAGTCGGTAGATGTATATCTGTTCTAACTTGGTTTTGCAGGCATCTTAGGTCCAACTATTATGGTCCAATGCATGTTTTTGTTTGTGTTGTTTTAAACCACGGACATGTCATGGATGTTGTTGTTATTCTGGATGTAATTAATATCACGAGGGTTGATCGTGCTTATTATTTTAATTTTTCAATCTAGATTATGTGTGAACTCTTTTGGGAGGCATAGGATTGATGTAATTTTAATTATTTTTTATCAATCGTAATGGCGGTAGTGGCTGTTTCTGACGCCGGAAGAGATGCTGAGTTTTAAGTAGTCCAGAGGTAGATGAATGATTTTCGATGAAGGAATCGACGGCCAAAACCTGAATAGATCTGTGCAGTGCCAGATTTTGGATTCGAATAGTTGAGGACGGAGCAGGAAAGATGACCATAATAGTTGGATATTTTTCTGTTGTTTGTTATCATTTTACTTTTTCTGATTATGCATGTTTATTATTACGTGGATGTTTTTTTTGAAAAACTAAGCCTACATTAATAATGGACAACATGGACATAATATCTAGTAGAAAAACCCTCATTGTTAAATAACTAAATTGAAGAGGAAATTTATTTAGCTTAAATCAAATGGTCTACATTAATGGTTTGTAGGTGATGTAATTATACTTATGTGTTGGCTTTAGTGCTTTTCTCCATATCGGATGAGTATAATTATGGATCACCAGTACAAACTTCTTTAGGGATGATTATAGAAAGTTACCTAGTATGTGTACACTTCTCCATCTGAAGGAACTCATTACAAGGTAATGGACTTAGTATTAAGTAATGGTATAAACTTATATACAAATAATGGTATCCTCCCCATCGGAGTCACTGCTATTATTTGTATGACCAGAGCAAAACCAACAGATTAATTTTTTTTGTCATAAAGTTATGTTGACATGATAGTAAAATTAATAGGAAGTACCTACTTGAACAACGTTGAATTTGTATACGTCCACACTATTGTGGTATGCCAAATTCATAATGTTCAAGGTGTTGGTGAATTTCTTATTATTGTTTTGAGGAATAAATATTTAATTAATTCAAAAAGTTTTTTGCCCTACATAATTTTTATTTATGTGATTCTCAGGATTTAAAAAATGGGTTCTTTCAGTCCACTTATGATGATTGTTAAAGAAAACAAGCTTACTGGACCTAATTATATTGACTAGAAACGTAAATTGGATATTATCCTGACTGCTGAGGAGTATAAATATGTACTTGTTGAGGAATGTACACCTAAGCCTGACGCTAACTCTGATGAAGAGGTCAAGGAGGCCTATAAGAAGTGAAAAAAGGCAGATGAGATGGCGCGATATTATATTCTGGTATCTATGTCAAATGTACTGCAACATCAGCAACAGGCTATGGCCACAACTTATGACATGATGTATAACCTCAAGAAACTCTTCGGACATCAGAGTAGAGCAGTTAGGCAGTTTGCTATGAAGTGTTTGATGAATACAAAAATGACTGAGAGTACACCAGTAAAGGATCATGTTCTCAAGATGATGGAACATCTGAATGAGATGGAGATCCTTGGAGCTAAAATCGATGGAGAATCCTAGGTCGATATTATTCTCGGGACCCTGTCTAAAAGTTTTGACAATTTCTGCCTTAATTACAACATGAACAAAAGGTTGTAGAGTTTGACAGAACTTGCAAAAGAGCTACAGGATGTTGAATCTCTCTTTAAACAGAGTGGTCATATTTTTGTTTCTGAAAAGGCTTCTACTTCTAAGCCAAAAGGCAGTAAGAAGAAGGACAACATTCAGAAACAACCAAACTCAGCAAAGAAGGACATGGGACCTCAAGGCGCTGGAAAAAAACCAGAAGACAAATATTTTAAGTGCAAAGGATCAGGACATTGGAGGATCGAATATCCACTTCTCAAACAAGGGAACAAATAAGGTATATCTCATTTACTAGTAGTTGAAACATGTTTAGCGGTGTTATCTACCAGCACCTAGTGTGTAGATACAAGAGCCGCTAATCATGTCTGCAATACATTGCAGAGGTTCCAGAAACCAAACAGCTCAGTGATGGAGAGATATGTTTGTTCATGGGTAACGCTGCAAAAGTAGCGGTCGTTTCATTAGGAGATGTTACTTTATCTTTTGATAGAAATAAGTCTGACATTGAGAGATTGTCTTTATGCACCTTCACTTAGAAGGAATTTAATTTCTGTTTCTATGCTAGTTAAGGATGGATATTCAATTTATTTTAATGACAATAATATTATTAAAAAATAAATATTTTATCTGTTCTGGTGCATTAGTTTATAATCTATATGTCATTAATCATATTTCGCCCATAATGCAACTTATGGAAATGAATAATATGTCATCTAACTTAAATAAGAGAAAGGAACGTTCTTATATAAACCAAACATATCTTTGGCACTTGAGATTATGGCATATTAACCTAAGAAGGATTCAAAGACTAGTTGAAGATGGACCTTTGAGTTCATTGGAAGTGGAGGCACTACCAGTCTATGAATCCTACTTGGAAGGTAAAATGACCAAAAGGCCTTTTACGGCAAAGGGGTATAGGGCCAAAGATGTGTTGGAATTGGTTCATTCTGATTTGTGTGGACCCATGACTATCCAAGCTAGAGGTGGCTTTGAATATTTTATCACATTTATTGATGATTATTTAAGGTATGGATATATTTATTTGATGCGCCGTAAGTCTGGGAGCTTTGAGAAATTCAAAGAGTACAAGGCTGAAACGAAAAAACGTCCTGGAAAATATATTAAGTCGTTACGATCAGATCATGATGGCGAGTACCCCTTTGGAGAGTTTAGAGATTATTTATCAGAGGCTGGGATTACATCCCAATTGACTGCACCTGGAATGCTCCAGCAGAATGGTGTAGCCGAAAGAAGGAATAGAACTCTTATAAAGATGGTTAGGTCAATAATGAGTTATTCAGATTTACCAGATTTATTTTGAGGATATGTCTTAGATATTGTAGCTTATATTCTGAACTTAGTTCCATCTAAGTCAGTACCTCTTACTCCCATAGAGCTGCGAATTGGGCGTAAGCCTAGTCTGAAACATGTTCGAATTTGGGGTAGTCCAACGCATGTGCTGAATAGGAAAGCAGATAAGTTAAAATCTTGTACAGAAGTACGCTTGTTTGTAGGCTATCCAAGAGGAACGAAAGGAAGTTTATTTTATAGTCCTAAGGATCAGAAGGTCATTGCTAGCACCAATGCCCAATTCTTAGAGAAAAACTATGTGATGAACCATAAACCCACAAGTAGAGTTGTTCTAGAAGAACTGAGAGGTGAGACACCAAGTACTTCAGTACCAACAATACAAGAGGATGAACCACAAATAACTGCACAACGTGTCACAAATGATACCCCACAACCGATAATGCCTCATCGTAGTAGGAGGGTTATAATACAACCTGATAGATATATATTCTTGGGAGAGTCGTCAGACTTCGTTCTTGAGGAACAAGATTATGATCCATGTACCTACAACGAAGCACTCCAAGATAAAGATGCAGAGTCTTGGCAAAAAACAATGATATCTGAAATAGAATATATGGATTCCAATCAGGTCTGGAAGCTTGTAGAACCATCCGTTGGTGTAAAAGCCATTGGATGCAAGTGGGTCTATAAGAGAAAAAGAGGATTAGACGGTAAGGTTGAAACCTTTAAAGCTCGGCTTGTTGCAAAAGGTTTTACTCAAAGAGAGGGTATCGATTATGAGGAAACCTTTACTCCAGTAGCCATGCTTAAGTCTATCTAAATTTATTTTATCTATTGCAGCTCATCTCGATTATGAGATTTGGGAAATGGATGTCAAGGCAGCTTTCCTTAATAGAAGTCTTGAGGAAGACATCTATATGAAGCAACCATACGGGTTCATTGAAAAGGACCAAGAGCATCTTATTTGTAAGCTCAAGAAGTCCATTTATGGACTTAAGAAAGCTTCCAGATCTTGGAACCTATGTTTTGATCAATTAATAAAATCCTATGGATTTGATCAATGTCAAGATGAATCATGTGTATACAGAAAGTATGACAAAAACGTGATGGTATTCCTAGTACTTTACGTAGATGACATCTTGCTCATTGGAAACAATGTGAAGGTGTTATCTGATGTAAGGGTATGGTTATCCAAACAGTTTGATATGAAGGACTTGGGAGAAGTTGGTCACATCCTTGGGATCAAAGTTCTACGAGATCACAAGAAAAGGATGTTGGGCTTGTCCCAAGCTTCCTATGTCGATACTATACTAACTCGTTTTAGCATGCAAAATTCTAAGAAAGGTTTCTTACCTTTTAGGCATGGAATTGCTCTATCAAAGAAGCAGTATCCGAGGACACCTAAAAAGATAGAGAACATGAAAGTAGTTCCTTATTCTTCAGCAGTAGGAAGCTTAATGTAAGTAATGCTATGTACGAGATCAGATATCTGCTTTGCCATTGGCATGGTTAGCAAATATCAGTCTAACCCAGGACAAGAGCACTGGACTGCCGTAAAGCATATTTTGAAGTACCTGAAAAGAACTAAAGAGTATATGCCAGTTTACCAGGAAGATAATTTAGTTCCTTTGGGGTATACAGACTCAGATTTTCAGTCAGATAGGGATTCTAGAAAATCTACCTCAGGTTATGTATTTACTTTGGGAGGTGGAGCCATTGTATGGAGGAGTATCAAGCAAAAATGTATTGATGATTCCACCATGGAAGCCGGGTATGTGGCAGCCTCTGAGGCAGCCAAAGAAGCGATTTGGCTCAGAAACTTCCTGTTGGACTTTGATGTGGTACCTAGTTTGCCTAAGGCTATTACACTTTATTGTGATAATAGTGGTGCAGTTGCAAACTCGAAGGAACCCCGAGCCCATAAGACAGGTAAACACATTAGTGCAAATACTACCTGATACAAGATTTCGTAAAGAAAGGAAAGGTTGTTGTGATCAAGATAGCATCAGCCGACAACCTAGCTGATCCCTTTACAAAGAGCTTACCGACTAAGGCTTTTGATAGTCATGTTGAGGGAATAGGATTCAGATGTGTAGCAGCATGACTTTGAGTATAAGTGGTAGATTTGTAACAGTATACTGAAAAATAATGCTTTGAGTATAAGTGGTAGATTGTTAGATATATACTAAAAGCATCACTTTTGTATTAACTTTATTTTCTTAAATTTTGAATGAGAATCATATATTTGTTACAAGTATTGATGCAAGTGTCTGATACTCTATATTGTAGATAATATGGTGTGTGGTGTCACACAGAAGATCATATTATAATTTCCCTATGGAATATATAAATGGTTTACAACGTAGATGGACTTGGACAATCTATTGGAAATATTGTAGTGTAATATGGTATTAGTCTATCTTGACTATAGGTTTACACTAATACACTTTATGTGTATCGAACAGGACCACTTGAGGTTGTTCTCTTTGTACTGACTACATAAGAGAAGATACACCTCTGTTATTATGGATGCTTTTATTGTTAATCCGGATATAATAACAGACATATATATGTAGTGTACATTACTTTGACTCATAAAAGAGTGAGATTCATTATAGGTCAACAAGCTCTATGAATTGGGTAATAAAATTATATGTATGATGGGCTATTGATTATAAAAGAAATCTATGTCCCAATACGTTGGATTGATGATGTCCCCTTAAGAAGCTCATAAGGATTGCCATGTAAATCCTACAGGTGGATTATATCCGACATGACAAATAAAGTTGAGTCGTACTACTTAAGGATAAAAGATGTTGATCAATATAGTTGTCAGTAACTTAATCTGATCGACGGACATTCGATATCTTGGTATCATGTCCCGCACCCGCTGCTAGGGGCACGTGTGCGTAACCACGCCTAGCCCTCACCGTAAAAACGGTATGGAACGCTGTAGGTTTACTACTCTAACAACAGTTTATATAATATCAAAACCTGTCGAGAATATGGTCAACTCCGAACGGAGGATAAGCAATGATAATATATAAGTACTCAATCACCACTCTAAGATGATAAAATAAATACTGAATGATAAATACAATATGACAATAGAAAATATAACATGTCAAGTCCAAACACAAAGAATATACAAGTCCAAGTCCAAAGTCTCTAATACTGAACAAAATAATAACAGTCCCAAGAGTAACTGGAGACAAGGTCCAGTACAAAAACCTACTCTATCTACAGGATAGGTGGTATCTCGCCCTGCGGTACTGCACCCTGCTGATCTAGGGTATCAGTCTCTAAGCCTACTACGTCCGGTGGGTCGTAGTAAGTGCAGTAGTAGTCCTCCTCTGCATCTTTAAACATTGTCAACATATCCGGTCAGGATGGAACGAGTACATAAATCTCATAACAGATCTCAAGATAGGATAAAAGCCATAAGACTGTAAATAGAGCATATACAATAAAATCATGGAGTGTACATGTATGTATCATGGCATGGTAAGCTGTAGAGCTAGAGCTAAAACAGAAAAGTAGAACTGATCATGGTATGTACACAAATCAGGATAAGCCATCTACCCAATATGTGTGAGTAGTAGTTTCAATTTGTAATCGACTTAGGCACCTGTAAGTAACTGGCCTGGCTAGTCATAAGTGCGGTATATGACTAATACTGTTCGGGAATGCGGGATGGGTTTGATCACAGGCATACGCTACTACTCCCCCACCCACAACTGGTAGAATAGATCCAAATAGGATAGGTCACTGCACGGAATTCTATGAGAAGGGAGCAAATCTTTTCTAGAATCGGTGACCAAATATTGCGCAAGAGCTACAAGAGAGCTTGCAAAATACATCCCAAGCTAACACGGAGTAACAACTCTCGTCGAGATCCAGGAACACCAATCCGTGAGAACCATGTGTCAGAAATAAGTATATCTACACTAAGTACATGAATCATAACAGTTATCATAAATTGGAAAAAGGTTATCAGAGAATGTACTCGCCTGTGATATGATATAATATGTCAACTGGATCCAATGCAGCGCCTCGAGGACCTATAGATAACAAGACGTATCAATACTATGTTTAGGAAGTAAAGTCAAATCAAATTTAAATCCTATTAAGTCATTCTAGGTCAAGACACGTCAAACTAGATTGTACAGGGTCAACCTAAGTCATATTAGGCCTAACCAGGTCAAACTGGGTCAATGCAAGTCAAACGAAATTAAACTAGGCCGATTTAAGTCAACAGTTGACTTTTGATCAACTGGTCAACTCTGGTCAACCCTAGGTCAACTCTAGGTCAACTTTAGGTCAATGGTGACTAACGGTTGACTTTTGGTCAACTATTCAACTCTAATAGAATTTGGAACTAAATTGGGTAAAGTGTTGACCCATGATTGACTTTTGGTCTAAAAAGTCAACCGTAGTCAACCAAGGTCAAGACTAGGTCTAGGCGACTATTTCTAACCATTACCAACCCTTACAACCCATATCCAAGTCCATCTTGAACTCCGAAACCCATATCTTGGCCGTAGGCCAATACCTTAAATTTATCCTTTACAAAGGTAAATTTCTAACCTAGCACAATACCAAGTTAGCCTACCTACGCTTGGTATTTCGACCCGTGCTTCCTAGGGTAGCTAGATACTACCGTATCTAGACATTACCAACCGCTACACGGCCAATCCTAACCCATCTAACCTATGTTAGGGCGTACCCTAGTGTTTGGTCAATTACCTTGACCAATACCAAGGTAAACCCAAACCTAGTCTCTAACCATATCCAAAACCCATTCCCTCTCACCCCGATTTGATTTCCTACATTTTCTACCCCGTATCCTAGTAACTCTAGTATTTCGATACCAAATTGGTATACTAGATACCTCATTCTCTAGGATTTGGGTAAATTCCCAACCCTACACTACTACTAACACCACTACTATCACCATTACAACTCCTACCACTACCGCACTTCTTTCCCTTCTTCTTCTCCTTCTCCTTCTCCTTTTTTCCTTCCCTTCTCCTTATTCTTTCTTTTTCTTCCCTTCTCCTTATTCTTCTCCTTCCCTTCTCCTTATTTTTCTCCTCCTCCTTATCCTTCTTTTCTCTTTATTCTTCTCCTCCTCCTTATCCTTCCCTTCTCCTTATTCTTCTCCTCCTTCTACTGCTAACTGTTGTTGCTGTTATTGCCAAAGCTGTTGCTGCTGCTATTGCCTAAGTTGCTGTTGCAGCTGCCAACTGCTGCTGCTGCTACTGCAGTCCACTGCTGCTGCTGCTGCTACTTCTTATTCATCTTCTCCTCCTACCACTTCCTTTCCTACCACTTCTTCCCTTCTATATATATATATATATATATATATATATATATATATATATATATATAACCCACTATAAATATACTACTCCCTTTACTAATCCCATCCTCCAACACACACACACTCTCGTGACACCATCACCACCACCACTCTCTTCTACACACACACACACACAAATACATACAAATACATACACATATACATATATATATATATATATATTTTTTTTTTACATACAAATACATATATATATATATATATATATATATATATATATATATATATATATATATATATATATATATATATATATATATATATATATATATATATATATATATATATACCTCTCTAAAAAAGGAAAAACCCCTAATAAAATCCCTAAACTAAGTTTTAGGGAAACCTATAAAAGCTATGGTCAACTTGTAGAGAATGGTCTCCTCTATATTTATTGTGAAGGAATAAATGAAGATGAGGAATTTATGGGGGTTTAAGAGCCTACCTAATTGTTGATCTCTTGAAGAAGAAGGAGCTAAAAAAAATAATGAAATGAAGAGAGAGATAGATGACTTAGGAGTGAAGTAGAAAGAGGAGGGGATGGTCTATAGGTGGCCGGCCATGGGGGGGTCCCAAATGGGTTTGGGTGGAGACCCATTAGGCCTCCACACCCATTACACTTGGTTTGGTTTGGTTTGGATTTGGTTTGGTTCGGTTTGGTTTGGTTTAACTTCAAAAAGACTAATTAAGCCTCTAAATGACTAGTTAAGCCATGGGAGTATGGTTTATGGTTTCTAGCCTAGTTAGGATGGCATGTGGGCCAAGCACAGCTAGTATGTGGGTCCCACTAGTGTCCAGACTACCCGGGTCTCCAACTTAAGTCCAAATTGGATAAAATTTAAACTCAAACAACCAAATCCCTAAAAATCCTATAAAATCAAATAAAATTCCCAAAAATTATAAAACTTGGAAAATGACAAAAATATCCCTAATTCGAGAACTGGGGGTGACAAATCTACCCTCCTTAAAAGAATTTTGTCCTCGAAATTTAAACAACTCAATACATGCAAACAGAAACAGTAAATTTGAAAAGCATATACCTCATGGCTCGAAGAGATATGGGAATCGCTCATGCATGTCGTCCTCTCTCTCCCAAGTAGACTCACCTGGGGTGTGGTGTCTCTATGCAACGCGAACCAAGGGAATGACCTGGTTCCGGAGCACCTTCTCTCTTCGGTCCAAGATCTCAACCGGCTTCTCTGGATAGCTGAGTGTCAGTCCCACTTCGATCTCGGAGTGGTCCAACACTACAAAAAAAGTGACCTTTTGGGACAACAAAAAAAACGTCATAATAAATAGGTTTACCGTCCCAACTACTATTTGGGACGGTCTTTAGGACGGCAAAGGGTGGTCATATTAGGGTGGCGTGGCAAAAAGTTAAATGACGTCCCAAATACTTATAAAGGACTGTTAAACTCCCGTCCCAAAAGGTTTCAAAATTACAAATTCTGCAGGACAGTTTATAAATCTGTCCCAAAAAATACGTCCCAAAAACTTAATCCTCCTCCTATTTGTATATGAAATATACAATTAAATTTTATATAGAACAAAAATCACACAGAACTATTTAATCGCAAATGCATTATGGTAGCTGCAACATTAAGACAAGAAATTTTTATAAAACATTTAAAAGTCGTATCCAACTGTTTACAAAATAAAACAAAAGTTTACATCACGTCGAATCTTTCCCCCATAACATAAAATTCATATCCCATTGTTTACAAAATAAAAGTTTACATCACGTCGATAGTCGCATGTGCATGTCAAACGCACCATCTGCAGCCTTCTTTGGAGCAGCCTTCTGTGAAGGAGTTACACGACAGCAGATGGCTGTCCTCAAGAGAATCGCCAATTCAGTGAAAGCCTCCTTATCTCTCTTCAGAACAATTCCTAAAGCAACACCATCCACAACAAATGCCAAGTCCTGTGGAAACAAAAAAATAAGGGCAAAGTTCTTCATGGGAGTAAAAGATTCAGCTGAAGTATGACTTGATAGTTTTGAGAGAAACTACAGAGACAAAAGGACATGCCAAATTGAGAAAAGCGAACCAGCATACATGACCATGGGTAATGTGAACATAATGAAATTTTGAACACCTAAATATTTAATAGATACACTGATAAAAAACAAAAGGCTGTCACACATTTAAAAAAAAAAGAACTGCTAAACATGAAGTTGATAAAACAACAATGACAGTTTTAAGTGTACAATCAAACCTGATTTTGGTATTTGTTCTGTACCTGATTTCGTACAAAATTAGAACATGGTATATGTTATTTACCTGATTTTCCAAAGAAACAATAGCATATAAGCTGGAGGACTTAATAAAAATGATATCCAGAAGGGAATCTTTGAATTCAAAAACATTTTAGCACACTCAGCTGCAATAAGGAGAAAAACATTTAAAAAATATCAATACAGGCTAACCGATTCATTTTGTTATAAGGTGCAAGTATATTGGCTATCCTCAAGAAAAAAGAAAAAAAACCTTGAAAGAGTCCATGTAACATATTGAACTCTATTATTTAGCACCAAATAACTAAATAGCTGGAAGAAAAGGAAAATTAGGTTTTCCTAAATTTTGGATAAGGCATGTTTCATACCTGTAAAGCTTCCTAATAAAGACATTATGCAGCTCTCTTTTGGCTTGATTAACCTCGAATTGAGTGGAAAAGTTCTCAGTTGCGAGATGGAAACCACAACATGCAGCCAATTTTAAGATGAAACAGTCCACCATAATAAGGCCCTAAAAATAATCATATCAATTCATTTTTTTACACTAGCTTGCATACAGCCAGGTACTGGTACCAAAGAAATAATGAAATCAATTTGGGGAAAACATTTAGGCAATGGGCACATCTATATACATATCTACAACCACATTGACTAATACCTAGTAATTACTGATTGCAATAAAATATAACTAACAGTAATAACTAATCAAGTGTTCAACAAAAATTGCATGGTACTAGATATGGTTCAAAGCATCAAGCCCTAGAGAAGTATTACTGTGACACATCTTACTTAATAGATATAGCATAAAGCATGCAATGATTGAGGTAGCCCAAAAACATTTAGATATTATTGTAACAATTATACTTAGAAAATGTCATTCGATGGAATAAAAAGGAATCCGTTCCTCATTTTAATTAAAGGCATAAAACGAGGTCTTGAGTGGCCAACTTCAATAGAATGTGGACAACGTCTCGAAATCTCTCATTCCTGACCGTTCATCTCTTCTTCTCCACTTTTCATACCCAGCATCCATCCCAGCAACATCAGCCGTAGCTCCTTCTCCACTTCCTCTGCTCAACCATCCATACAAACAACGCCACAAACCAACCCTCTCCTTCCAATCAGACCCCCAATTACTCTCATTTTTCCGCTCATCCACCTCATACCATCTTTATCCCGTTGCATCCAGACCACCTGGATATGCAGCAGTTGGTTAATTAGAGTTGCACGTCACCTTGAGGAGATTAGCATCCCCTAACAGAAGAATCTCCTCAATCAAGTACAAGATAGATGGGGCATCCCCTGTCTCAAGCTACAAGAACCTTGGCCAAACAAAAATCAAAGGTATTGGAGAGGAGAAATCACCTCAATGTTTGCGTCCATCCTGAAACCTAAAGGCAAAAGATCAAAGAAGGAGACCATCAAGCCCTCCCCTACTTCAGGACTCACTCGACCTCCTTGAAGGGAGTTAGACCTTCCATTACTTCTGTTTATTCTAGTCAATTATTTTTTAATGATATTATTTTGTGGTATTGTAGCAGGGCTAGATGGAAAATGGGTTCTTGACCATGTAGCCTACATGAAAGTCATTCACAAACCTGATTTTATACTTCTCCAGGAGACACACCTAAATGATGAGAGGGATAAAAATATTCATCAACAAATATCCTAGAGGTTGGAACGGGAGTTGCATGCCATCCAGAGGCAGGTCTAGAGGGATCATGGTCCTCTGGAATACTTCCTCAATCTCTGCCCATGTGATATCTAAAGAACAACAAATCATTTACTTGGTTGTTCAACACTATATTCTACTCATCGGTCACTCACGGTAATTTATGCTAGCACTAACTAAACCCATTGGGATGCTGGTTTTGCTAACTTGCATTGTTAAGATTTTGCCTGGAAGGGATCTTTCCCTCAGGAATTAGAATGTATTTTGTACCGTGACCTTCTGGTCCCTTTTGGTAATTAAATAAAAAATTAAAACAAAAAGATAGAAGCATTAAAAGTTTGTCAGTAAAAAAAGATCAGCTTATACTTGTGAAAGAAAAGAAAGTGATGACAACAAAGCATAGCTGGTTAAGAATAAAACAAAACTATGATTATGTTGTTCGGGGAAATGAATCTAATGTTACCAAATAGCAAGTGACTTACTTCTTTTCTAAACTCCATAACTCTGGAAATGCATGGCGCATCTGTATAAAAGAAAATAAGTAAACTTAAAAGAGAGGCATAAAAAGAGCTTCAGAAAATGATCTCATCAGTATAAAATAGATGATCAGCAAAATAAAGAACTGGCAAAACTGGTGGTACTGAATAGTATTGATTCTATTGAACCGAGACTAGGACCGGAGTTACCAACTTACCATGCATCACTCAAACCCAAACGATTTGTATTCAGTGAACTCTCTTCAGGAAACATGGGATATTTGTATTCCAAAACACTAAAATGTACCATTCCGGAATTCCAAATCCAAGCCAATTGAACTTACTACAGTCGCACACTTATAACTGTTTTGATTCGAAAAACGGGCATGACTCAAAACCAATACACCATTAATGAAGGAAAACTCTATCGTGCAACCTGATTTGGAGCAATCAAGAGGCATACCCCCATTATAAATCAAGGAATACTATCTACTGGTTGCACAGTTTGTTTCACCAAAGTGTTCAAAAGAAGCCTACCCCCAATATTCCTGTTCAATACCAAGTCGTGTACCACAATCTGGTTTCCTTTCCTCATTCCATAATGTTCCTTTCTAGATAACATTGACTAGGACATCACTGAGAAATGACAATTTTATATCAAGTAGAAAATAGGATACACACACACACATATATAGAAAACAGAATTTTAGCCTATACTTTTAAGATTCCATATGTCCTTATGACCAAATTGAACTTTTACTGAAAAAAATGAAATTTTACTCTTCTTATATTTAGTAAGGCAACAAACTACAATAGCTAACTTGGAATTTGTAAGAAAAATGTTGAAATCACAGAAGTTCTTTCCAAAGGAAATGGAGATATTACTCACAGATAGTGATTCAGGATCTCCAGCACTGGTGCCAGCAACAAAAGGGTCGATCAGATAATCAACAACCTGAAATTTTAAGATATCAGGTACTAAAAGTTCTTGTCATGATTATTGTTATGTTAAAAGAAAGGAAAATATTAAGGTATAGAAAGCCCAGTAAATACAAAAATGGAATAAATAATTGTACTCCACCTCTTTCCCAAAATGACGTCCAAAGAATTGTCCAACGCTGCAGAACAGAAGTGAGAAAGTTCAAATGAATTCCAATTTTCAGAAAATATAATTAAGTGTAATGAGAGACCATATTTCTGCAATGTTTTCACCATAAGGAAGTGATTACTAAAATGCAAGATTCAAAATAGTTGTCTACACTATGAAGAAATACTTGTGAACTTCCTTTTTGAAAAGAAAGATCCTTGTATCAGAAACTAAAGATATAGAAAAATGATTTCAATCAACTATCAACCATGTATGATGGAACTTTCAAAACAGTTCTAGGAAATAAACAAGCTATTGGACATGATTGAATTTCATGTATACTGTGCCAAATTTGTTTGCAACAAGTTTCTTGTTAGACCTGGTTTTATGTCAGATAGGGCGTAAACATGTAAATATCAATTATCTTTTAAATTTTCCATCTTTCTGAAAAAAACTTGAAAGTTATTGAATTTCTGTATTTATAGGAATTGACTAAAGAAACCTGCCAAAATCTGCTATTTATTACACCTAATGAAATGGGAAAAAGTTCACTACAAAGCTAATTTGCTCAGATTTCCGTTTTCATGTATAAGTTAGTGTTTCAAGAATAGGGAAACGGTGCATATATAAACTAGTTGGTATCTAAAAGATTCATGTTACAGCTAATGCCTTTATGGAGAGCTTTTTGAATAAAAATTTATGTAGTCGTCCAAAATTTATTGCAGCTGAAAATTTTGTTCCTATCAGATAAATAACACTGAGCTGAAATTTAATGCATACCTACGATCATCAAGTGCTTACGGTCATCAAGTGCTTACGACAAGGAATCTGTCTGTTCTTACATTTTATTGGAAAATTCAAAATGAATAATTCATTATTTGAGTCCTATATCGTTAAACATAGTAGAGGTGGATATTACATGAACAGGTTTCACCTGATAAGTTGATATGTTGATTATCTAAAATGGCACCATAAAATATTACAATATGATTCATTCCTCTAGTATAAAAAATTTATCATAGTATACATCTTGATATTGCAAATTTGTTAATAGTACTAATCATCACTTATCGTCAGAACCAAGGCAACAACTTGGCACTTTGGCTTATTATGTGTCAATGATGAAAAGAATATTGATATTGTCTGTCCAGAAGAATATTGGAGGGTAGCTCCATGGTTGCATGAGCTACAGGAGGTTTCCCTTCGTGTTATCAATGATATGAAGTTAACGGCATATAAGTATCATAAGTTGAACAAACATTCTGCCACTGAATCTGGATTGTTCACCATTCTATTCGGTTTCAGTAACAAGACCATAGAAGCAAAGTGTGCGACCAACTTTTATCAGCATCTATTATATTATAGCTCAGGTTACATTCTTTTTTCTTAAAGAAAGCTAGAGCAGTCAAATGCTAATACTATTACACTAACAACAGAACAAATAACTACACAGCAAAACACTCAACAAAAGTTCACCAGAAGTTAGCACGCCAGCTGAGAGTTAACGTGGTTGAAGCTTCCTAAAATTCTTACCGAAGACCAAAATGACAACAGAGCATAATCCGAAGAGACTCGTGGATATAGCTGTATAGTTAAGCTTTGGCTCCCTCCTCTGCGGATCTCTCCGGCTTTAACAAATCTTTTATGACCAGTTACAAATGTTTCAAGAAGAGACTGAAGCAACAATACCCAGAGAATAAAATGAACGATATCAAGATGATTCAATCAGCACCTTAATACGTTTTAATGGGCTTTGGAAATTAATGTCACCAGATATTTCTAGTATAGCACAATTCCAATCAAGACAACAAAACCCTACAAGTTATACACAAGACTGGATAGATGTAAGCTTCTGAAGCTGCTAATACTTTATACAGAAGTTGACTGAAAGCATTTTTTTTTACCATGAGTTGGTTCTTTTTGCATACATAAGTTTGTCCTAACATACGAACTCATATGGATGGAGCGATCATTTTAATGTGGTATAATGGTAATAAAGTAGTAGGGATGATGAAGGGACCGTCCGGGATTTATACAACTAGTTCAGAAAAGTTTACTAGTAGTTTATAACAAACCCATACCCAATACACGTACCCGAGTGAAGGTAACATAGTTGAACACAAGTCATATTACAACATACCCAATTGGCCAAATTTCATGGATACTATAGGTTCTTAGACTTCAGGGAACCAAACAGCCCCTAAGAGGAAGACATGCTAGAGCTGTGTTCTTGAATAAACTACTCACTAGATGCAACTGCTTAAGATGTTTGGGAGAGGCATGCATATGGAGAAGAGAACTATTTTGCTACTCGTAGAAACTGAATTTGCATCGGCCATCATAGGCTATTTTTGTAATTCAGGAGGAATACAAGATAGGAGTGGTTTTCTTCTAAATGATTGTTAGATACAACCTTGCAATCAAGCATATTTCTTCGAACCTCCATTATTCATTTTATGATGCACTTTATACCATGTGAACCAAAAAGAATGAAGAAATGTAATATGATGTAAATAACCTAATCTTGAAATTAATACATTAATCATGATAAGCATCAAGTCATCAGGTTGAATGGTCAATAAATAGCATAACAAATATGTACATAAACAACTAAAAAGTTGGGAATAATTTGTGCAATACCGATTGCAGCAGTTATATTTGATGTTGTCAGAATGATCACATTTGGCCAGGACATCAAGTCATCAGGTTGAATGGTCAATAAATAGCATAACAAATATGTACATAAACAACTAAAAAGTTGGGAATAATTTGTGCAATACCGATTGCAGCAGTTATATTTGATGTTGTCAGAATGATCACATTTGGCCAGGATTTCAATTTGTCCATCTGAGTAAGCAACGTATTGACCACCTGAAAGTTTCAATAAGCAGCGACCTCATTAGGCTGAAAGATTTTTTAACTCAACTACAAAACCACTCAATTAATCAAGTTCCATTTAATACTAAACGAGTATGAGAGGATGAAATTAAGTCTAAAAAACTACCCGAATGGAGTCTGATGGCTCAGAACTATATATTACAGCATGTCTAGAAGCAGCAAGGCTTTCAACTTCATCTACAACATGGTTATTGATAACAATCATAAGAAGATATAAATTATAAATAAATCAAATATCTTTAGTACATCAAAATTCTTTGATTTTTCTCTGCAAGTACAAAATACTAACTAATCTTTAATTTTGGTAATTTTATAAGGATATTTGAAATCACAAAATGCTTATTCAATAACTTAGCTTAAAAATAGGATTGCAGTTTCCTAATAAATATAGATGATAGTTTGATAAAGTCATTTGACATATCAAGCATAACCATAAGGATTAGCAATTCAATGACGGGGACTAGCACCTAATGAATTAGATGATTTATGATGGCTCAAGTAAGAAGGCTAACTTGGCAGAACATAAGTATGTCATTGTCACATGACCTAACATGAATGATCTTTGCTACCATTTCTAATTGAATAATTAGTACAAATAATACTTACCAGCATGTATATCTCGGAGGGGAAGTAATTTAAATATGACTAATTACAGCCTTAAGGGTAGAAAATGAAAAACTAACATCATGACATTTTACTATGAGAATTACTTTTACGCAATAGATTGTCACTATATGAGAATCATAGATCCTAAGGGTTACAAAGACCAATATAAGGGATAAATACAAAAAGGAACCTTTTTTTCATGTATGCATGCCTATTGATTTTGTAAGAAAAAATAGTTTTGGGACAGATTTTACTTCTGATATACATATCGAATTAGCATTATTTTTAATCCTTTCCCAGTGAACTTGTTATTATCCATTTTTGATGTCATATATTTTTAAAAAAATCTATGGGCTATTGATTATTAAATACTTGGGGGTCATTTGGTACGCGGATTGCAATATTTCAGAGAATATCATATTCTCGGGAATTTCATATTCCAGGAAATTTTATCCTCGGACATCAAATCCATGGGTATCTAGTTTTCCTATGTTTCGTATAATAAATAGTATTCCTGGGAATATTGAACTTGTGTTTGTACCAACAATAACAACATTATGACTTGGAAAAGGATGGCAAGGATGGCATTATAACCCTGGTTAGGGTTAGTGGGTCTATGTAGTTACTTAAACCACTCAAATACTCACTAAAAGATACTTTAGTCGATTCCAATGCAGTTCTCTACATAAGCATTAACAACATAGTGACTTGGAAAAGGATGGCATTGCCAACTAGCCCGTAGCACTGCGGAAGGAACAATATGCTCATGAAGTAGATTATGTTAAATAATATAGTATAATAAATAGTTCAATCGATCCTGTGACCTGGAATTGAGAATGGAAAGTCAGAAAGTTGTAGCATCATACCCTATCCAATTTACCGGAGGCACCAACATAGTCATATAAGGAATCATCATGTGCCTTGCATGTTAAACAAATAACAGGTTCTAAGTCTCAATCATCATAGGCAGATAATGACACCATGATGCCAGAAAAGGGGTTTGATTGTCAAATGACTACATATGTATAGCACTTACAAATTGACGAGCATACGGACTTCTCCATAGAAACATAAGAAGTATATTAAAGGATAAGAAAGCTTATATGCATGGTATCAAAATCTGGATGAATTAATAGGGCTATAAACAAAGACAAAATGAGTAAACTTTCTTGAAATATAACAAATGCATAATGCCAAAAAGAATAGTCTGATGATAGTTTTAATCTGATGCACCGACATGGAAAACTGGTGTCCATATCCGTATTGTGTCCATGAATGTATCTGTATACAAATAGTGCCAACATACGTGACTACTTACTGCACAGTTGTACATATCTAAAAAGTTCATATCCCGTATTTGTATCATTTCCTTATAAATATGTGTCCATATTCGTGCTACATAGGTTTTAAGCAATTCATGATGCATATCAGCTATATTTCACGGCTGTGGAAAAATGGTGTCTGCATCACTACCGTGTCTTCGTACCCTTATCTTTATTCATGCAACATAGTAAGTGACTAATATTGTATGTAGTTGAAATGGTTCATATCCTGTATATGTATAACGTCCTTAACCGTATTCGTGTCTCTATTGAGTAAGTATGCATGTCAGCCTCTCGATTATTTTCTCGCTATTTATATATTTTATAGGGCAAACATACATACTTACCCAATATTCTAAAAATTGAATATCTGACCCTTGATGCTAAGCATGAAATAATGTCAAATACCTAGGTCTGTGGTGTCAACAAATTAAAATTCCAGATTCTCCTCTTAATACCCCGTCTCTACAGAAGTATAAAAGGGTATAGAAGCGTGTCCTATGTAATGTTGTCTGTTATCTTTCCTCAATTATTATATCTATGAACAATGCCGCAAAACATATTAATAACAGAGTATTTTCAGATAAATGAGCAAACAAGATAAATGGCAAGAATATATCAGCCCAAGAGATAACCAGCTACAATATCAAGGTAAAGCAAGACTGAGCTATTAGACAACACAATTAAAAATGTTATGTATATTAGCTAGAAAATTTAAAGGGAATCAAATTACTTTTTTCTTGTTTCTTAATCAAGTTCATATTAAAGAACAATTTGTGTCAAAGTTTAATTTGATTCGTTACCTTGAAAAGCAGAAAAGCAATTCATTCTTATGGCAAGACAGGTTGTCTCCCAGACGCCCCCGGATGTTGCGGAGTCGAGCCAAACTACAATCTGAGATGCACGATCTCTTCCAAACTGCAAACAATCATAAATTATAGAGTCCAAAATAAACTAAACATTGATACAAGTAATAAAATTTAAATGATTTAAGCAAAATATTCAAACTGTCTAACAAACAAAGATTTTTACTGCAACTAATTCAACTTGTCAGTATTTTTTAATTACGGTGGAATTAAAAAAATAATCAAATTAATGGAAAAAAAATAACAATCTAAAAAATTTGATGAGCCATCATCTAAAATTGTACCAGAGGAAGAAAAAATTTGGTAAACCATAAATTAATAAATTTCCCCAAATCATAATCGGACTCGAAGAAGAAACCCATCGTCATCGTCGTCGGAGTAGGAGCAGTGAGGGTTGTTGGTCTCCTCTTCTATTCTTTTTCTTGGCTTTTTGCGTCTTCGAACCTGGTGACATGGCTTTTCTTTGAGATTTTGCGGTTAGGGTTTGGATCGAGAGAGAAAGAGAGAATTAAAGAATGGTTGTGGGAGTGGTGGTGGTGCCGACGAGGATGGTGGTAGCTGTAAATTAACTGCTCCTCCGTCCCCTGTCCCATAGTGCAACCCAAGTCTGGACCATCCTTATCGTCCATCTCCCGTAGAGACCGTCGTCATCTGCCCCCGGGAAGCTACGAAAGGGCACGGGTGCGGGGGAGGGTGCAAGGGAGGAACGCCATATGGAAACGCAATGGATTGAAAAAAGGGCCAGCGGCGGGGTAGCAGATTTGGGAGAAGTTTTGAGAGAAGAGATGAAGAGTGGAGAAGAATGAGAAGTTTTCAGAATAGGTTCCAGCTCCGCAGCGAGGGTGCGCTGAGGTTTTAAAAAAAAGGTTGGGGAGTTAAAATTTTCAGTGGACTAGGGAGCCAAAAATATCAACAATTTTTTGATGTTAAACAACTGTTTAAGTCCGTCGAATCCAAATATATTGTTTTGGTGGAATGGGTTTTAATATTAAACAACGGTTTTAATCCGTCGAAAATGTAATAATAGTTTTAATACATCGTTGTTGGACAACTCTAAATGTCGCAAATCGTCCATTTTGGTGTAGTGTAATAAATTAACTATAATATTTGTATTATAATTTACGCCAAGTAAAATACTAAACTAAAATCCAAATATTGACTTATAATCCAATAGTTAATCCTAAATTCAAAATTTGACCAAAAAATTACCCGGATGTTTTTTCATTTCCCGCCAAACTATTTGGGACAGACTGAAATTCTATTTGGGACGGACAGAAAGTTCAGTCCAAAATAAGTAAATATTATCAGGGTCGAAAAACAATGCGTCCTAAATGATATTACTTTGTGTCCCAAATAATATTATTTAGGACTCATAAAAATTGTGTATCAAATAATGTCGTCCCAAAAGGTCACTTTTTTTGTAGTGCAAGACGTGACTGGGATCTGCTACGTACCGTCTCAGTTGCGATACGTGGAACACGTTGTGCACTCCCTCTAGTGCGGGCGGTAACTCCAATCGGTAAGCCACTGCACCGACCTTGCCCAAGATACGGAAAGGTCCGATGTATCGTGGACTAGCCTTCCCGCTGCCACCAAAATGAATCGTGCCACGCGTCGGAGAAATCCGCAGAAACACAAGATCACCAACCTAGAACAAAAACACAAGGCTTAAAGCTTGATCTACAATAATCACAATCAGACTCAAATACTAAAAAAAATCTAAACTATACCTCAAACTCCAACGGCCTCCGGTGGCTATCGGCCCAATGCCGCTGCCTGTCTTGCGCCACCCGAAGTCTATCTATGATAACCCTGACCTTCTCCTCAGCGTCCACTACCATCTCAGGGCCAAGCAAAACCCTATCGCCGACATCATCCCAAGACAAGGAAGTACGGCACCTCCGTCCGTATAGAGCCTCGAAAGGTGATATCTCTATACTGGCTTGGTAGCTGTTGTTGTAAGCAAACTCTACCAAGTGAAGGTGGTCCTCCCAAGATCCTCCGAAGTCCAAGACACATATATGAACCATATCCTCGAGGGCCTGAATCGTCCTCTCCGATTGCCCGTCTGTTTGGGGGTGGTATGCGGTACTGAACTTGAGCGATGTGCCCAAGCTAAGCTGCAAACTCCTTCAGAAGTGGAAAGTGAATTGGTTGTCCCAATCCGAGACTATACTCACTGGAACCCTGTGCAATCGAACTATATGCCGCACGTACATCTCGGCCAGCCTCTCCGTAGACAAACCCACCTTGAAAGGCAAAAAGTGGGCCGATTTGGTCAATCAATCAACAATGACCCAAATCGCATCCTTCCCTCCTGGACACCGCGGAAGTCCAGATGCAAAGTCCATAGTGATATGCTCTCACTTTTACTCAGGAATGGGTAGTAGATGGAGCAATCCACCGGGTCTCTGCCTTCCGACTTTCACCTGCTGGCACACCAAGCATCTAGAAAAGAATTGAGCTACCTCGCATTTCACGCCATACCACCAGACATGCTGTTTCAAGTCTCTATACATCTTGTTGGCTCCAGGATGCATAGAGTACTGAAAACGATGTGCCTCCTGAAGAACCTCCTCCCGAAGTCCTCCGTTCGGTACGCATAATCTGGTACCCTGCCTCAACGACCCATCTCCCGCTATAGAGAACTCATCCAACAGTCCTGCCCGGACCTGCTCTCTGATGACCCTCAGAGCCTCATCCTCAAACTGAGCTGCTCTGACAATGTCCATCAGCTCTGACTATACCTGAAGACCCCATATCTGCTCCTCGAACCCAGGAACTATCACCTCTATGCCTAAGCTCTCCAGATCTGCCAGAAGGTGACGATCCATTGTCAAACACATGGCCACGGGATACCTTTTCAAAGCATCCACAACCACGTTGGCCTTGCCCGGATGGTACTGTAAGGATATATCAAAATCCTTCATCAGCTCTAACCATCGTCTCTGCCTCATATTTAGCTCCTTCTGGGTAAACACGTACTTCAAGCTCTTGTGATCTGTATAGATCTCAACTCGCTCTCCATACAAGTAGTGTTTCTACAGCTTTAAAGCAAAGATGACCGCTGCCAGCTCCAGATCGTGGGTATGGTAGTTCCTCTCATGAGGACGTAACTGCCTAGATGCATAGGCAATCACCTTTCCGTGCTACTGAAGTACTCAACCCAAATCCCGTTCTGAAGCGTCACTGTAGATCGTATAACCACCAGATCCAGATGGCAGCGTCAAGATAGGAGCTGTAGTCAACCTCATCTTCAGCTCCTCAAAGGCGGCCTGGCACTCCTCGGACCAAACAAACTCCTCGTCCTTCCTGGTAAGTCGGGTCATTGGCTGGGCAATCCTGGAAAAGTCTTGTACGAACTTCCGGTAATAACCTGCCAGACCCAGAAAACTTCGACCCTCTGCTACTGAGCTCGGCGTAGACCAGGACTCCACTGCAGAAATCTTCTTCGAATCCACTAAAATCCCCTCGCCAGAGATAACATGGCCTAGGAACTCCACGCTATCCAAGAAGAACTCACACTTCGACAGCTTCCCATACAGCTGCTCCCTCCTGAGAGTGTCCAGCATAATCCTCAGGTGCTCCTCGTGCTCCTCTGGCGTCTTCGAATAGATGAGAATATCATCGATGAAGAACACCACGAACTTGTCAAGTTACTGATAGAATACCTTATTTATCAAGTTCATGAATACCGCCTGGGTGTTGGTCAACCCAAACGGCATGACGGTATACTCATACTGGCCATAATGAGTCCGAAATGCAGTCTTCGGAATGTCATCCAGCTTCACCTTCAGCTGATGGTACCCAAAACGTAAGTCGATCTTCACGAATACCCTCGCGCCACTCAACTAGTCGAACAAGTCATCAATCCTTGGCAAAGGATACTTGTTCTTGATATTAAGGTTGTTAAGCGCCCTGTAATCGATGCACATACATACCGTACCATCCTTCTTTGGGACGAAAAGAACTGGCACGCCCCAAGGTAAAAAACTAGATCGGATAAAGCCCTTGTCCTGCAGCTCGTCGACCTGTTTCTTCAGCTCCGCTAACTCACTGTTGTTGATTCTATAGACGTGCTGTGAGATAGGCTCAGTGCCCGGCACTAAGTCTATAGAAAACTCAACATCACGATCTGGCGGCATCCCAGGCAACTTCTCGGGAATGACATCCAAGAACTCAGCAATAAGTGGATGTGGCAACACCGGCCCTACCAACAAAGCTCCGCAGAATCCATCTCCTGGCTCCGCTGCACCTCGGGTGAACTCAAACTCTAGCTCTCCCGGCGACCTGAACATAATCTTGCCTCCTCTACAGTCTATGCTAGCATGGTGCATGCTCAACCAATCCATACCAAGTACCACATCGTAACTCGGAAGTAGCATTACGAGCAAATACGCACTCAGCTCCCGGCCTCTCAAAGAAACTCTCCGTCCCTTGCAAACATTATTAACCAGGATGATGCCATTCCCAGTCATAATATTGCAAGTCCTACCAAGATACTCAGCAATGATATTGTGCCTTAGAGAAAAAGAAACAGACATAAAACTGTGCGTAGCACCAGAATCAAACAAGGCTAAAGCAGAAAAAGAATCAAGCAGAACAGAACTTGCGACAACATCTGCTATAGGCTCCATCTCCTCTGCTACAAGAGCAAAAGCTCAATCTTGAATACCCTTCTGCTGGTGGTGCTGGACAAACTGCTACTGCTGGGTCGAAAGTGGACCCCGCTGCTGAACTACAGGCACTCTAGCTGGTGCCTTCGGAACAGGTGCCCTCTGAGCTGCTCCAGCAATACGGGGGTTCTTAGGACACTCCCACATCAGATGCCCAGCGGCACCGCAAAAGAGACACAAACCCAGCCTCCTCCTGCAGAACTCAAAAAGGTGACCGGGCTTTTTGCAGTAGTGGCACGAAGGATCATCCTGCCCCTGACGCTGCTGAACCCTCTGGGCAGGTGCCCTGGCCTGCACCTGCTGTTGATGATGCTGGAACGGCTGATGCTAAAGCTGAAGGCGCTTAGCAGCCCCCACGCTGCTACTAGCCCCTGAAAACAAATCATGATCCCTCTTGGGCTTCAAGCCCCACTCTCTCTCCACCTTCCGAGCCTCCGCATAGACCTCTGCATATGTCGCGTAGAAGGTAGGGATCAGGATCTTGATATCCCATGTTAATCCCTTCCGGAAGCGCTCTGTTCGGATCACTGGGTCGCTCACCATATACTCCGCGTATCGACTCAGCCGGCCGAACTCTGCCACATACTCCTCCACAGTTATACTGCCCTACTGCAGGTTCTGAAACTGTCGCACTAGGTCGATCTTGTCTGTGGGAGAAAAGAATTTCTCTCTGAACAGGGCCCGAAACTCAGCCCAAGTGTGGCCCTCTCCTGCAAGAGCCAGCTCGTTCCGGAACCACGTCCGGGCAACATCTAATAACTGCAAGCCAATCGCCTCGACCTTCAGGTCGTCTACCAGGCGGGAGGCCCTCATCTGACGCTCGATATCCTCGAGCCAGTCATCAGCAAATACAATGCCCTCGGTCCCTCTGAAATACCTCGGACCCATCTTCTTGAAAGCCTGGATGTCTCCGGGCTTCTGCTGCTGTGCCTCCCGCTGTAGAGCCCCACGCTCCACCGTAGCCAGGGCCAACCTATGGGCATCCTCCATGCCCTGGCACATTGCCTCAGTCTGTCTCATCTGTGTCTCGTGTTGGGCCCGCTGGGACTCCAACACCTGCTGAAAGAATACGAGCATCTGCCCCATGTCTGTAGGCAGAGGAGGCAACGGAGGAATAGCTCCCACCACCGGCGGAGGAGTCCCCTACTGAGGAGGAGGAGGAATACCCCCGACAGCTCCCGTCGTAGCCCCTGGTACTATAGGAAGAGCAATCGCAGTGACCCCAGGGACAGTCATCGAGAGCGCTGGAGGAGTACCCCCGAGAGCCCCTACTGAAGTCCCAACTGCAGGGGAAGTGACTGGAGCTTGTCCGCCAGAGGTAGCAAACCTCTCCATCTCTCCGTGCTCCTCACCGGGA
>JANAVB010036018.1:2597590-2829211 GCA_029216955.1 Iris pallida
GAATCAGGAGCCGAAGAGCAAGACATATTTGCCACTCTGAGCCGCCTCGTCGCCTCTACCCCAAACTGCTCCATGAACTTAGGCAAATCCCACCCATCGTCTGTCCAAAACAAACAAATATCCGGACCACCATTGTCAGAGTTCTTCGTCCTAGAATCTCGTATCTTCCTTCCCCTATCCGATAGGGCCCTCACAGTCACCGTTCGATGATGTAGAAACACCCTCCTTCCGGCCAATCTGGTCGACCTCCGAATCTCCCCGATGCCACCATCCAACGGAACCTGCCTCGAGACAGACGCCTCCATCTCATGGGTTCGCCGTCGCACCCGATTCCGTCTTCCCGTTCCGTGCCTGGTCCCAGCCACCACTCCCTCATCAGCCGGAATAACAACGCTACCCAAACGAGGGCCCCCCGGGAGCCAATCTTCGCACCTCGCTGAGCCCTCACCACGCCCTAGTCTGAAAGAGATATGCGGTTCCACCAATTTCCTCCCCCGCAAAATTCGTCGCCAAATATAGGAGCACTTGGAAGTCATAAACGCATCACATGGATGACGCTTACAAAAATATTTCGATTTAAGGAGCTCCATCCAAAGGCCCTTCCCATGTCGCAACTTCCACCAAAGCTTCATTGAAAAGGCATCCATAATATCATTCAGGCACTTGATCCCAAGGCCTCCTTCGGACTTAGTCCGAGTGACGAACCGCCACGCCAGCCAACTCCTCTTAGCGACCCCATCCTTGCTACCCCAGAAGAAAGCCGCAACATTCTCTTAATCGCCCTGAGAACGGCCCGAGGTGGGCAACATGCTGCCAACGAATACATAGGGATAGATGAAAGAACATTCTTAATAAGGACCAGCTTACCCCCAGGAGAAAGTATCTTGTTCTGCCATCCCGTCAGCTTCGAACGGATTTTATCCAGCAAATAGCTAAACATCTCCGCATTCCGTCTCCCGCATGTTAACGGGCAGCCCAAATAAGTAAACGACAAAGAGCCGGTACAGAACCCAAAAAGAATAGAAATAGTCTGAGCACGATCTTCAGCCAAGGGGGTCGCAGTATAAAAGGCGGATTTGGAATAATTAATCTTCTGACCAGATACAGCCTCATAGCGATGCAATACTTGCTGAAGAGCACGCAATCCAGCAATATCCCCCAAAGTAAATATGAGAACATCATCCGCATATGCCAAGTGCGAGATACGCGGTCCCCCAATAGGAGTATGAAATAAAGTTCTCCTATTTGAGTCTTGAAGAAGCTTGAGGTTCCGAGAAAACACCTCCGCAGCAATAATGAAGAGAGCCGGGGAGAGAGGGTCCCCCTGACGGATCCCTCTAGACGTCGGGAAGAAATCAGTAGGAGCTCCATTTATAAGAACCGCATACCGGGTGTCCGCCAGGAGACGATAAATAATATCATAAAAAACCTCATTGAAACCAAATCTCCGAAGCACCCGCAGGAGGAAGTGCCAACTGACTCTGTCATAGGCCTTCTGCATATCGAGCTTTATTGCAACATTTCCACCATGATTCGATTCTCTCATAGAAGCCACCATGTCCTGAGCAATGATGATATTGCCAACAATCTCTCTCCCCTTAACAAAAGCACTTTGCTCCGGAGAAATAATTTTGGGAAGAAATTTTCGCAACCTGCAAGCAATAATCTTGGAAATAATCTTGTTACAGAAATTGCAAAGACTAATAGGACGGAAATCAGATAGATTCCTCGGGTGCTTGACTTTGGGGATAAGAAATAAGAAGGTATCAGAAATGGAAACCGGAAGGCGTACACCCAAGAAAAAAGAGCCAATGGCTTCCTCCACGTCAGCAGCGATAATACCCAACAAAATGAGAAAAATCTCCCAGAAAATCCATCCGGCCCGGCGCCACTAGCCGGGTCCATTCCCCGAACAATCTCTAACAGCTCCGCTCTATCCGGACAACGACAAGCTCAGAGTTGTCCTCCACAGAAATAAGGCTAGGAATAACATCGAAGAAGGCATCCTCGTCTGAAATAGGCTCAACCCTGAACAACTTAGAGAAGAATACTGAAGCCTCCGTCGCCACCTCCGCAATAGAGCCTGTTTCTGATCCATCAGCCCGAATAATTTTCTGAAAACCCGCCTTTTTTTGCCTGCTCCTGGTGCAATCATGGAAAAATCGAGCATTCTTATCCCCTTCCAGGTCCCATTTCAATCTGGATTTTTGTTTCCAGAAAGACTCCTCGACATGGACCTTTTGTTTCAATCTGGCTACGGCCTCCATCCAGGAAGCCCTTCCCCTCTCCGAAAGATGAAGCTCATAATCCTGCTCCGTCGCCAAGGTAGCATCCTCGGCCTGACGGACCTCCTAAAAAACGTCTCCAAAAGTAGCTCTACTCCATCCAGCCAGGACATGCCCCGTCGTCCGCAAACGCATGCCCAACCGCTCATGCGCATCATAATGCCAGCATGAATTCCACGCCCGAGCAACCACCGCAAGAAAATCCAGATAAGACGTCCAAAAGTCGAGAAAATGGAAGCCTCGACGATGAGGGGAGGAAGCTGGCTGGCATGATATCAATAAAGAAGAATGATCAAATTCGGCCCGATTAAGATGCTCACAAGAGACCTGGACACCATCCAGCCAACTACTCGTCGCGAGTACCCTATCAAGGCGGGATCCCTGCCGATCATCCCCCGACTGACCATTCACCCAAGTATAAATGCTACCTCTGAAATCAACATCGGAGAGCCCGGTAGCCAACTGAAAGTCGAGAAAGTTCACGATGGCCCTCGTGTCAGGAGGCCGACCTCCAAATTTCTTATCCGGAGAAGCAATAATATTGAAATCCCCGCCCACCGCCTATGGCATACCTTTGTCCCCGGCTTGGACATCCAAAAGGTGCCACCACATACGCCTCCTCCCCTGTCGTGTCCCTACACCATGAACAACAGACAACCGTACCGGATCCGAAAAATAGCTCAGAGAAAGCTGCACCATGATAGCTTGATCACAAGAATCAATACATTGGGTCCCAAGACCCGCCTTGCAAAGTAACCAAATATTATCCTTATCGTTGCAAAAGCTAGCATCAAAACCCAACCTCAGTTGATAAGAAAGAAGCTTAGAGGATATCACCTTGGGCTCAATAATAGCGAGAACGTGAATAGAGTTGGTCCGACACAAGGACCTAAGACGGCATAAAGTAGATCTGTTTGCCGTCCCCCGAACATTCCAGATAAGGAATTTAACCATGGACCCTCTTGGGGTCCCGCCTAACCCGTAAAGCATGTGATCGAAGAAGTCGATCCGACTGAGGTGCCAACGACTTCCTTCGCTTACCAGCCACCTTTTTGAAGGGTACCATCTGCCAGCCATCATCATGACCCTCAAAAAAGGAGGTAGAAGATCTCGCCTCAGCAATGAAAAAATATCATCTTCCGGAGAAGGGTCATAACCCAATCAGAGATAGAGCCTTGGGCGGGCTCCTCCCACACCACCAAGCTGTAATCTTCAGTGTCAGAGTCAGCCGCAATAACTTCCTGTCCCAGCTGACTGTGGATAATAATAGGAATGTCCGGTAAGACAATGGGTCCAACACCCCGCTCAGGCCCAATCTGCCCATCCAAACTAGAGCCCGGACCGCTACGTCCCCCCTGCATGGGCCTTCCGTCATTCGACCATAAAGCCAGCTGGCCCAAAGAAGACTCCCCCACGTGCCAAGAAGACGGAACGGAACTCGCACGAATATCATCACTCTCGCGCAATCCGGGCTGCGTGGTCCCTCTGCTATCATCACGCCCCTGGACGCGCCTCCACACCTGCCGTGTCCCCTTCTCCTTCTCATGCCTCGATCTCCGCCTCCGACGACCCCTGCTAATCCCACGGCCACCCACCGAGCCGTCGTCCACTCGCCCTATGCCTGAAGAAGGGACGACGGGGTTGGGCGGTCCATCTGTAATATCCACCGATGATCGCGCTACGCCTGAAGCAGAAGCGACGGGGTTGGGCGATCCGTCTGCTACAGCCACTGATGGCGTCTCCAACTGGGGACGACCACAAGCAGTCTCAACGTGACCATGATGGCCGCAAGAAACACAGTATAGAGGAGTCCTCTCATAAACAACCGGCTGCGAACGAACGCCATCAGGCAGTTGGAAGAAAACCTCATGATGAAGAGGTTTACTGACGTCCACTTTGACCAAGACCCTGGCTACCCTCGGCCTAGAGAATAAAGCCGTAGCCCGATCCGTAAAGAGCGGAGTGCCGAGACCAGATGCAATGGAGAGAACCGCATTAGTATCAAACATGCAGTGGGGAAGCCCAGGGAAGGCAACCCAGATAGGAACACGTGGATCCTCTCTCATCGGCAAAAAGTCCACCGACGACCTGAATAACACCATCGGGACCCGACCAACGAACCAACAGTCCTGAGATCGAAGCCGAAGAAAATCACTCTCGACATGAGGCCGAATAAGAACATAACGATCTTCAATGGCCTTCACTTCAATCATCCCCCTGAAACTCCTCGAATCAAAAACCTTCCTAATGGCCTCAACCGGGAGTCTCCGCCGAGCGAACTTTCCAATAAGATCCAACCCACACGGCGCCGTGAGAGCCTCCATATCCGTCGGCGAGAAGACGACCACCTTCCTGCCATCAGACTCAATAGCTGGTCGGAAATCCACTCTCGACACACCACCCGTCGATGTCGACGCGGGTCCGCCTACCATCGCAGCAAAGGACCACGTCGTACCACCCGTTCCTCCGCCTACCACCTTCACCTGAGTCGCCACCGTCGTCGGAGAACGGACATCGCAATGGACGACGCCCCTTCTAGCAGCCGGGTCATCCCCTATCCCATCGCCACCCTCGGGAAGGCCATGAGGGATGCCAAGTAGGACGGAGCCTCCCGTCGACGTCAGGCGGAGCCTCCCGCCTGAACATGGATGGGTGATACCCCCTCCCCCGCAGCTGGGTCGCCTCTTCGGCCGTCTCCCCCCGACGTACGAAGGCCAAGAGGAGCAGACCCTCCCGCCGACGTACCACCAAAAGTACGACCGACCGTGCCTCCAGAGAGACCTCCCGACGACGAGCCTGTGGCTCCCGTCGACGAGCCATTAGAGGGGCCAGATCCCCCCGCCGAACCAGGGGGAACGAAGTCCCCCCCCCCGGCCGCCATGTCGCCCCCATGGCCATCTTCGCCTTCCGCGTGAAGGCCAGTGGAGGCAGAGCCTCCCTCCGACGAAACCGTGCCAGGGCGGAAGTAGCCTTCCGCCGAGGATCCAACGCCGGGGGGGACGAAACCCCCCGTCGGAGAAGAAAACGGCAGGGACGGGAGCTCCGCAAGCCGCGCAGGAGCAGCCCTAACCGCGCGAAGGCCAGTAGAGGCTGAGCATCCCTCCGACGAACCCGTGCCGGCCAAGAATCCAACGCCGGGGGAGACGAAGCCCCCCGCCGATGAAGACATAAATCGGCAGGGACGGGAGCTCCGCAAAACGCGCAGGCGCTGCCCTAGCCAAAAAAAAAAATATATATATATATATAGATATATATACATATATATATATATATATATGTATATATATATACATATATATATATATATATATATATATATATATATATGTATATATATATACATATATATATATATATATATATATATATATATATATATATACCTCTCTAAAAGGGAAAAACCCCTAATAAAATCCCTAAATTAGGTTTTAGGGAAACCTATAAAAGCTATGGTCAACTTGTAGAGAATAGTCTCCTCTATTTTTATTGTGAAGGAATAAATGAAGATGAGGAATTTATGGGAGTTTAAGAGCTTACCTAATTGTTGATCTCTTGAAGAAGGAGCTCAAAAAAAGAATGAAATGAAGAGAGAGAGAGATGACTTAGGAGTGAAGTAAAAAGAGGGGGGATGGCCTATAGGTAGCCGGCCATGGGGGGTCCCAAATGGGTTTGGGTGGAGACCTATTAGGCCTCCACACCCATTAGACTTGGTTTGGTTTGGTTTGGATTTGGTTTGGTTCAGTTTGGTTTGGTTTAACTTCAAAAAGACTAATTAAGCCTCTAAATTACTAGTTAAGCCATGGGAGTATGGTTTATGGTTTCTAGCCTAGTTAAGATGGCATTTGGGCCAAGTCCAGCTAGTATGTGGGTCCCACTAGTGTCCAGACTACCCTGGTCTCCAACTTAAGTCCAAATGGGATAAAATTCAAACTCAAACAACCAAATCCCTAAAAATCCTATAAAATCAAATAAAATTTCCAAAAATTATAAAACTTGGAAAAAATGACAAAAATACCCCTGATTTGAGAACTGGGGGTGACATATGGGGAGCCACACGAGCATATAATAGAAGGAGCCCACAATCATAATTTGGGATTAGGAAGGTAGTGCGACAATAGCTCATTAGTGGACCGAGCTATTATTAATGGGCCTGGGTTGTGTGTTCGGGCTGAGCACAGGATACCCAGATCCGTTAGGAGACCTAATCCTAATTTCTCCTCATGGTCCATACCGTAGCCTTATATATACCCTCTATTCTCTGGCCACCAAATGGTGATTAGAACGATTAGAACTATGAAGCTTTCTCTAAATTCGTGATCCACGTAATGAAAGAAAGAAGGGACTGCCAAGGAGAAGAAAAGGTTGGGAGATCGTCGCCCACGCAACGTCCAACCCGAGGAAGAAATATGTGCAGAAGATCTTGGGGTCGTGACTACTTGAGATTACTAGGAATTGTTGTCTTCTTCTCGCTGCAGGTATAATTCACGAACCCTAGTTTCCGCCTATGAAGGGTTACATGTTTATATCCGTTTAACTTTCTATCAATCAATACGCACACCAAACTAGGGTCCTGGGAATCCCTAGTTCTATCACTTTATTCGTGTTTTATTGATATGATAGACTACAGGACACCAACATGATTCATGATACGGATTGTACATGAGTATTCATGGTTATGGACTTCATGATAGGATACTAGATTGATACTTACACTTGTGACTTGTTATACTGGACTTGACTTGCTAGTTCTAGACATGGGTGGGGAGAACATTATCGCAATATCAGGCTGTATATATATACTATATATTTTTACTCCAATATCATCGTTTTCATATATGGTATTTGGCTGTTATTCTACTAGTTTAGCCTCGTTTCCATATAGGGACTTGGATGATATTCTACTAGAATACTTTAGTCTCTATAGCAGAGCTTGGGTGGCTATCTACTTGATCTACTCGTATACCCTTTGGTCCCACGACACGGTACCTAAGGGCAATAACCTGCTGAGGAGCTTGGGAGCCTCAGTAGCTAAGCCTGATATCCGGAATATGTTCTCACGTGCATATCACTTGGACTGGTTAGGGTATTATCCTTTAGTTCATATGTTTTCTTTGTTGTTTCAATGGCATGTTGTATGTACCTTGCAATGTCCCCTGAGGACCTGGTGATATCTCCAGGTAGACGTTCATACAGGAGTAGTCCGATGACATGGTGCTTCTGCTATATTTGATTCAGGTATTTTATCGTGAATCCATATTTTACTCATAATTTATATCTTTGCTCTTTAGCCTAGTTTTGTAGAACTATATTATTCTTCGGGTCTACTCAAACATATATTTTATTGAGCTGCAGACCATGTCACATATTTTTTTTATTCTCTGTATTATATTGTAGATTGATATAGATATTGTAGGACCGAATGTAGGAACGGGTTGTAAAGCACAATACTCTAGAGGGGGGTGAATAGAGTAGGCAGCGAAAATTAACTATTTAAAAATTGTTAGCAACAAGATCGCAGATAATATATCACAGATATGTAAATGAAAATTAGAGAGTAGAGAGCAAACAAACACAAGAATGTATACTGGTTTTCCTCTTATGAGGACTAGTCCAGTCGGAAGAACTCTAGCTTCCAGTTGAATCCACTATGGAAAATCACCATAAGTTTTCATCCGAAGTTCTTGCAACTTCTACAACGCGAGCTTTGATCCGAAGTACTCGACTAACTTTAATTGTGAAGTATGTACCTTCAATCAAGCATCTGATTACAACTACTCTGAAACTTCTAGGCCGTACCGTACTGGCAAATCGACTAGAGGATTGTAACTGGCTTGGGATTTGAAAATGAATAGCTCAGAATACTTTGGAAGAAGTAGTAGGCTTATAGAGAAGAGATATAAAAGTGTATGAGTGTATTGAAATGATCGAAATCCTTCTCTATTTATAGTTATTCCAAAGGCAGAATTCTGACAGAATTCGAGCAGAATTCGGACAGAACTCTATGAGAAAATCTCGTTGGGATCCGTAACTGCAGGAAGACCAAGTTCAAAAAGCAACGTTCACTAACCGAACTCTGGCCGAACTCTGGCCGAATTCGGGCCGAGTTCTGCTAGGGTTCTGTTAGGGTTTTTGTAAATTAGTTTTTGTGCTTTTTGAAAAGTCAAACAGTTAGGAAGTGGTTTAGGCTTTTGTAAGTAGGCTTGTTTTCAAAATGAAAGGATATTTTGAAAATGTTTCTTGGGTAGCCTATTTGCCAGTACGATGCAGTGTACATCATATTTCTAGACTCAATAAATATGAAAAATTATATTGATAAAATAGGAAAACTAAGAGTCCTTTGATGACGCCTTTCTTCAAATATTTGAGCAGACTTGAAGACGCATTTTTTACTTGACCGGGTAGCGGAACCCCCGATGCGAGGCCCCGGATAGGTCATTAGGCGGTTCAAAAAAATCTTTTTGTATAACCCCGTCTTTGGCCCATCAATAATTCTCCATTGCATATGTCTTGGTTTGACAAAGCTTGATCATGCTTACTGCATGTCTATAAGAACATGTTAGACAAACGGAATTCTTTTAAGGTGGGTAGAGTCGTCACCCTTATTTTTCGTATTTCCCGTATTTCGTATTTATACTCGTATCTGGATCTTTGGCATGTATTTTTATTTTTCTCAAACTTGTAGGATTTTGGTATTTCCCGTAATTTGGGTTTTGGCATGGCTCGGTTTTATTTGGATTGGTTCGGTTTTATGTGAGTTGGATCACCTTAACCTATGCTACCCCTCAACCCATCACAACTCACCCTCTTTATAACCCCCACCTACCACTCTCTCTCCTCATAACTTCCACCATTAATTTCCTTCTTCTTCTTCTTCTCCTTCCTCCACAACTCTCCTAACCCTAGGCAAGTGCACCTTGCCACTTCATGAGAGCCCTATTTTCTTGGTTCATTTGCTAGATTAGGACATGGTGATCAACATTAGAACTTGGTGTTTTGTGATTTGAAGTCTCATTTGCTCTAGATCTAAGTTATTTCTATTTTCGGATTTTGCATGGTTTGATCTCTTTAAGTTGGATTTTCATGGGTTTTGGTGTTTCCAAGTGGAAGAGCATTCAATTCTACACAAGTTGGAACTTTGGAAATCTGGATTTGGAGTTCGGATGGCCAAGTTATGATGCTTTGAAGCCTTGGGTTCATCCATGGTGTTCTTGCTGTTTGGAGAAGACAGTGAGCAGTGTGCAGAGCTGTTTAGCTTACGCACCCTGAGCTACGTGCGCTCTTTAGCACTACGTACGCAGACTTGAGTATGCTTCCTGTTGGAAGCGTGACTCCTTGAGCGTGCGTGACTTTTCACGTACGCAGCTCCCTTGAGCGTGCGTGACTTTTCATCCACGCTGCTCTCTGGCGTGCGTGACTTTTCACGTACGCAGCTCCCTTGAGCGTGCATGACTTTTCACCCACGCTGCTCTCTGTAGCGTGCGTGACTTTTCACCTACGCTGCTCTCTGTAGCGTGCGTGACTTTTCACCTACGCTGCTCTGTAGCGTGCGTGACTTTTCATCTACGCTGCTCTCTCAGCGTGCGTGAATTTTCACGTACACTGCTCCCTTGAGCGTGCGTGACTTTTTACGTATACTGCTCCCTTGAGCATGCGTGACTTTTCACGTACGCAGCTCCCTTGAGCGTACGTGACTTTTCACCCACGCAGCTCTCTATAGCGTGCGTGACTTTTCACCTACGCTGCTCTCTGGTGTACGTGACTTTTCACGTACGCAGCTCTTTCAGCGTGCGTGCTTTTCGTACGCTGCTCCCCTGACCCTTGCTTAACCCATTGGCTCTTGGAGTTTTGGTTTTATTTCTTTAAGCTTGTCATGAACTTGATTTTACTTAATATGTTTGGAATGACTATTATACATGGCATGGTATGACAAGGAAGTAGCATAACACGACAGTGACCCATAATGGTGCACTCTTGACATGACCAACCTGACATGATAGTGGCCCGTCGTGGTGCACTCCTGACAAGTACCCTGACATGATTTATCTTAATACTGTTGCGACGGCTGCTTAACTTGACCTATCTTGACACCGTGGGTAGTTCTTTCTTGCTTGCTTGTTAAAACCACTTGTCCTGTCTTGCATCATGTCTAGGATGGGACTCCTGAGTACCACTGTCAGGAGTACCTACTAAAATGGATTAAGGTTAATAACTAGAATAACTCAGTAGTCATGAAGAGATGACACAGCTACAGGCAATCCCGTTACCTGGGCGCTCTTGGGATCTGTAGCCTGCCGTCGAGTAGGGCACATTTCTAGCACACCGTTGCGTGTTGCACCCTCTAAGTCACCTAAGGGTACATTGGTCTCCCGGGCGATGTACCCACCTGAATTCAACTCCTAACTTTCGACCTGGGTAGCCTGGATGGTCTGCAGGGCTTGTGGCTGTGGAACAATCTTACTGCATCTTGTTAGTAATTAGGCCTGTGATAATCCTAATTAGTTAAAGTAGTAAGCCGTAGGATCTGCTTGGCCGTGATTGATTGAATGAGGTATAACCAGTCTAGTCATGTCTTGATCCCATACAAGATTGCTTTCTGTCTTGATTACTTACATTACTTATCTTGCCGATAAATGGTGGAAAACCAAGCTCTGTTCATATGAAGGGTTACAACCCCGATCCTTGTTTGGTTTACGGGTTGTAACCCTGGCTATCGGAATAGTTCCATGGTTATCTCGTCATATATCATCCTGACATGTTTTCGTAAATTTTAGTTTTAATATTAGATTTTCTGTGCTGATTGCTGGCTTTTGTTCTTATTTCGTGGCCCCTTGTGGCACTTGCTCTTTCTGGGGTTGACCCAGCTGGTTTTGTGTGGCCAGATTTCGGAGCAGCTCCCGAAGACCTACCAAGCTTCCAGCCCAATGGTGAACACTAGACGGAACCCGAGCCAAGAGTGGGTTTTCCTTTTTGTCTTGTCCACTTTATTGTAAAAATATTCTTTGAGACGTTTAGCCGACGAGCACCTGTTAGCTCGATACACTTTACTTACTGTCTGCCTACGGGCTGTAAACATGATTAACAAATCCTAGGGTTGATCATGTATGACAAAACTCTTGCTAGTCCTAATATTTTGTAACGACTAGCTTCATGATCAGCTGAATATATAATATTTGGGATGCCTTATTATTGTATATTTAATGATCATACATCTTGCGACTTTACTTGTGGTGATTGAGACACTAGGCTTGTTCATGACCATAAGAGACTGTTGGCTTGTAGAAAACCCTCACATATTTAGACAGCCGTGACCATATATCGTGGTGGTTTCCATTTCAATATACGTAGCTGGCTATGTCTGCCCCCGCTCTCCAGTATTCTGGTTCTGGGGTGTGACAATTATGGCAAATCCTTTAAGTTTAATATATATACAATAGATGCATGTATCACTAATAAATACATAATACTAGAATAGTGTGTGCTAATGTAAACTTATTTATCACTTAAACTTATTTCTCTCCCTTTGACATGATCAAAAATAAGCTCCCCCGATTGTTAGCCCAATAATTATATCATGTTTTTGAATATGGCTAATCAATTAAGTTTAACATATCGACGTCACTAATATTCATGTAATCACTATCATGTTGCTACTTAAACTTAGCATTGTCCTAATATTAGCATTGTCATAATGTTCTAAATCAATATTGCCATGCTTGTATCATATTATTTTGTTTGTCTAACATGTATTTGTAGACATGCAATAAGCATGATCAAGCTTTGTCAAACCAGGACATATGCAATGGAGAATTAATGATGGGCTAAAGACGGTGTTATACAAGAAGATTTCTCTGGACCGCCTAACGACCTATCCGGGACGCTCTGGTGAGGACTAGTCCAGTCGAAAGAACTCTAGCTTCCAGTTGAATCCACTATTTAAAATTACCACAAGTTTTTATCCGAAGTTCTTGCAACTTCTACAACGTGAGCTTTGATCCGAAGTACTCGACCAACTTCAATTGTGAAGTGTGTAACTTCAATCAAGCCTCTGATTACAACCACTCTGAAACTTCTAGACCGTACTGCACTGGCAAATCGACTAGAGGATTGTAACTGACTTGGGATTTGAAAATGAATAGCTTAGAATACTTTGGAAGAAGTAGTAGGCTTATAGAGAAGAGATATGAAAGTGAACGAGTGAGTAAGTGAATTGAAATGATCAAAATCCTTCTCTATTTACAATTGGGGTTCCTACAATTGCAATGCTTCTCTATTTATAGCTTTTCCAAAGACAAAATTCTGACAGAATTCAGGCAGAATTAGGACAGAACTCTTTGCAACAACCCGTAACTGAAGGATGACCAAGTTCAAAAATTCAACGTTCACTAACGTTCCACATGGCCGAACTCTGGCCGAACTCGGGCCGAGTTCTCCTGAGTTTCTGCCAGTTCATTTTTGGAGAAAATAAATTTTGGCTTTTTGAACAATCCTTCAAAGGCTTTTTGTAAAAAGAATATTTTCAAAAACATGAATCATTTGCAAAAGAATATGATGGTTTTGAAAAACGTTTTTGGATAGCCTATTTGCCGGTACGACTCGTTATCAACAATGTTCAAGACTGATGTCGTTTGCCATTCAGAATGTACTTCCTGCTATGCAATATAATTTTTTTTTATTGAGTCTAGGAATACATTGTACACCGAGTTGTACTGGCAAATAGGCTATCCGAAAACATTTTTCAAAATGATCATATTCTTTTACAAATGATTCATGTTTTTGAAAAATATTCTTTTTACAAAAAGTCCTTGAAGGATTGTTCTAAAAGCCAAAATTTATTTTCTCCAAAAATAAACTGGCAGAAACTCAGGAGAACTCGGCCCGAGTTCGGGCAGAGTTCGGCCAGAGTTCGGCCAGAGTTCGACCATGTGGAACGTTAGTGAACGTTGGGTGGTCATACTCATTACACTACTCCCCAAGTACCCAACAGCTAATCAGTCAATGCTCTCAGAGAGAGTTCCGTGTTGCATCATGGTTTAAGCTTGCAATAAAACGATTACTAAATAATTGGTAAACTAACACAAATTGTACTTGCCTTGGTTATAACTGGATTCGATGTTGGTTCCGGGATGATGCTAGTACAATCCTCGAAACCCTACAATTGAGAATTTTCTGACTTAGCACCAATATTCAATCCATATCTAGGTGGGCTAGTTACAATCTCTAATATTTGTCCTAATCAAATTTTTAGGTTATTTATAACTTTACTTTAGAACGCTTATCGATGTGAGTTTCTAACTTACGAAGAAAAGTAAATTTAACTTTTGATTGGAAAAAATCGTATTTTCTAATTTATTTGATAAAACTTTGTATTTCATTATATTATATTTAAAAATAATATTTTCTTTAAATTAGGAAAATTACAAGTTTATTATATTATATTTATCATATTGCGGAACCCCCGATGCGAGGCCCCGGATAGGTCGTTAGGCGGTTCAGAGAAATCTTCTTCTATAACGCCATCTATGAGAAATTTGCCAGTGCGGTACGGTCTAGAAGTTTCAGAGTGGTTGTAATCAGAGGCTTGATTAAAGTTACACACTTCACAATTGAAGTTGGTCGAGTACTTCGGATCAAAGCTCGCGTTGTAGAAGTTGCTAGAACTTCGGATGAAAACTTGTAGTGATTTTCAATAGTGGATTCAACTGGAAGCTAGAGTTCTTCCAACTGGACTAGTCCTCACCAGAGGAAAATCAGTATAAATCTCGGTGTTTGCGTTTGCCTTCTGATCACTTTTAAATTCTGTCATTTACTTCTTGTGATTATTATTATATCTGTGATCTAACTGCTAACAAGCTTTTAATTAGCAATATTCCGCTGCCTGCTCTATTCACCCCCCCCTCTAGAGTATTCTGCTTTACGATTTCGTTCCTACAATTAGTATCAGAGCGTAAATTTTTCCATCAATTATGAGTATATATGCTTTTCTATATATAGCTATGTATACATATAGAGATATATATATATAACGCCGTTGAAACCCATTGCTAATACATACATGTTGAGAATGGGTCGAGATGGTTTTAATTTCAGATTTGGATTTCAATGTTATTGACAGTCGTGCTTTAAACTTTCGATTTTGATAATCTTTAGAATATTAACGCTTTATGGTTAATTGCAGTTGTTTTTTTATCACCAGTATTTGTATAGGATGCTAGATTGTCGTGATATGCTGAGTGTCTATTTTGAGGTCTTGCCTATAGTCTAGCTGAGACTTAGTACTTTATTTGTATTTCTGTTCGAGACTTTATGAGTTGTACTTGAGTTTTATTCTGATGGTTTACACCTAGACTTTCATCTGTGACTCTCTTGAGATTCATTCTTATATTCCATCTTAGTATTGTGATTGAGTTACTTATTATTCTACTCTCCATTTGGAGTTTATTTTAGACTGTGTTAGATATTGTGACTCAGGATAGCGTTCTACCGCCGATACTGACTTGAAGACGCCTTTTTCACTTGACGGCAATCGTCCAAAGATAAACAGATCTGGAAATCTGAATACCTTTCAGGGGCTTCGCCCGGTAGAACGCTGTCCTGAGTCATAATATCTAACACAGTCTAAAATAAACTCCGAATGGAGAGTAGAATAATAAGTAACTGAATCACAATACTAAGATGGAATAGAAGAAAGAATCTCAAGAGAGTCACAGATAAAAGTCTAGATGTAAACTACCAGAATAAAACTCAAGTACAACTCATAAGGTCTCAAACAGAAAATACAAATAAAGTACGAAGTCTCAGCTAGACTATAGGCAAGTCCTCAGCGACTGTGGGATCCTCCTGAGGGTCCACGTCGCCAGTGTCATCTAAGCCAATGTCATAATAAGTAGGACAGTACTCCTCATCAATACCTATAAAATTTTTAATATGCCCAGTCAGGACGGAACGAGCACATATCTCTCACAACAGTTCATAGCAGGAATGGACATATAAAGCATTCTATAGAAAACTATACATGAATCGCTGGAAAGAATAATCAACAAGAGAGAGACTGTAAGCTGAGATATAATATGATAAAATAGAGAAATGTAACCTTCTACGTGATTCAGAGCATGAATTGGTTATGTAAACAGCTTGGGTTGCACATGGATACAGCTAAGGAGTGCACATGGATAACAACTACTGGGGATAATGATCACATAACCAACTACACTCTCCCTGCCTCCAATCAAGACACAAGGATCAATACATGTTATGTTATTGCACTTGGATATCAACTACTGTATACATGGAGCTCATATGGTCATGAGTGTACATGAATAACATATGAGTGCACATGGATAAATATGAATACATGGAGTACATGATGGCCATGATAAAGTACATGAACATGACATACTCGATGTATCCGAGAGGATAACATCACATGAAAAGATCCAGAGAGTACTAATCTGTGTGAACATCGTGTCAGCATCAAGTATACTAGTCTATAACAAGAGAACATATCCAAAGAAGTATGAAAAGATCAGAGAATGTACTCGCCTGAAAAAATTTACTAATAAAATCTAAATTAATTCTAATGATAATAAATCTAATTTCTAATATAGCATTAAGGTTCTAGGTCATGGTTGGCTAAGGTCAAACTACTTATACTACCAAGTCACCAGTCAACAACCAAATCAAATCGCACTGCAAGCAATCCAATTAATAAATAGATAAAAACTCAAATAAAAATTATGAAAATTCCTCTAGTTGCAGAGCCTGCTCTGATACCAATTGTAGGACTGATTGTAGGAACGAGTTGTAAAGCGTAATACTCTAGAGGGGGGTGAATAGAGTAGGCAGCAGAAATTATCTATTTAAAAAAGTTAGTAACAAGATCACAGATAATATATCACATATATGTAAATAAAAAGTATAGAGTAGAGAGCAAACGCAAACACAAGGATGTATAATGGTTTCCCTCTTGTGAAGACTAGTCCAGTCGGAAGAACTCTAGCTTCCAGTTGAATCCACTATGGAAAATCACCACAAGTTTTCATCCAAAGTTCTTGTAACTTCTACAACATGAGCTTTGATCCGAAGTACTCGACCAACTTCAATTGTGAAGTGTCTAACTTCAATCAAGCCTCTGATTACAAGCATAAGTAAACTTTAAAAATATGAAATCAATCAATACATAGTTTACCAACTAGAAATCCAAAAATGAAATATGTTTTGAATGTCATTTGACCAAAAAAATCTATCAATATAGTAGGAATCAATCATTGGTCATAAATAAATCATGAGGAATAGAAATTCGCAGATCTAGTATATACCCTAAAAATTTAAGAATATCATGAGACTTTTAACAATGATCACAAAAATATGATTCATAATTTGCCCATACAAATTAGTAAATCAATTCCATAAGAGTATAATCATCGAAAAAGAAATCAAAATAAACTAGAATCTATGCAAAATCTATACCAAAGTTCATGCATTTGAATTCAATTACCTTAGCATGGTATATATCTATCAGATAAACATGAAGGTAATGAAGACAAAATACTTGAGAAGGAGAAATTCAGTCGACTTGAATGCTCCCCCGCAAAGTATGATCAGTCTAAATATAGATAATCATGAACTTTGAGATAAAATCTCAATAAGAAATGCCACATCAGTTTAAACTCAAAAGAATTATCAATAAATTAAATTAATTTTGGCATGATAATTTTTAAAAACTCGAATGAGAGAATTAAAAATAAATAATAATAATCATATATTCTCTCATAAAATACAAATCTAAATATCATGAATAACTCAGCAAGATATTTAACTAAGCCAATATAAGTCCATGGTGAACTAGGTATACCACATATTAAGGGCATAAAATAATTGAAACAATTAATTTGCTCCCCCTTAAAATATGCGTATATATTTCAAAAATAATTTATATGTATAAAATAAATAAAATAAATAATCACAAGATCTAAGGGATATCCAAGATATGCTTCTTTTCTTTCCTTTGATCAAATGCATATAAAGTCCCAAACTTAAAACAAATATCATCTTTAGGCAAATAAAAGAGATATCCAATGAATAAATGCTTAAAGATAAACAAACAAAATATATCTCCAATATATATATAAAAGAAAGATTTCAAGACATTAAAAGATTTTAAAAAACTGTCTTTAATAAGAACATTTGAGTACAGGACATATTCAATAAATCAAAAAGAAATCAAAAAGACTTTTCAAAAATGTTGAATTTATTACGAAAAAACTGTCTTAGTAAATGTTCGAATGCGTCCATTTAGTCCTTTGACTGAAAGCTGTCGATTCGAATCACAAAAATAATTTTAATAAAAGAATCCATAAATCATAAATAAATCCATTTGAATAAATAAACATAACTAGATATATGCCCAAAGAAAAGTGTATTCTAGATATATGGCATGTCAAGGGGATAATTGACTTGAAACAATTAACTACTCCACCTTTACATGGTTATATCCAAAATAATAGTATAGATAAAATTTTAAAATAAAATTAAGAGACATATTTTCAAAAATAGGAAACTAATTCAAAAATATTAGGTCTTCTTATCAAAGTTCATTTCTTCCCTTTTAAAGCCTTAGCACAGTGTCCACCTGACAACCGGAAGGTTTAAAGAAAAGAAACGCTTTGAGAGAGAGATTCAATTTGCTTGACTTCTCCCCTGTAAAGAGTTACTGTTATAGACAGTTAAGTAACTTGAATAAGAAGATAACTCAAAATCATTAATATTACGAATATTACATAAGCTAAAGATGAAATCACAATACCATAATATTCAATGAGTAGTCACGAATACGAAAAACAATTATCTTTAGACAAAAGAAGAAATATCCATTAGATGAACATTTAAAAATAAAACAATTAAAAGATATTTCAAATTAGCATGATGAATAATCGTATAAGTCAAAAGATGGCATAAATTGATCTATGCTATAGAATCTCACAATCGACAATAGATCAACATATGCTACCTTTTGTGGAAATATAAAGAGAGAATATTATCCATCAAATCTAAAATCCAAAATCCAAAAGATAACAATTAGATCAACATATGCTACCTTTTGTGACAATATAAAGAGAATATTATCCATCAAATCTAAAATCCAAAATCCAAAAGATAACAATTGCAACTACATCTAAATAAACCTTTAGTTTATAAAGCGTTGATCAATCTTGGGTTAGCTGTAGAGGTACTGTCCCAGTTAACGGAGGTTCACCGGGGAACACTTAAGTACCACTTCGCTTCGACCGTAGTCGTGGTGACAGACAGACCTTTTGTAGGCTTGTACTCAAAATAAATCTCTTCTTTAATAACCGAAGATTTAAGAAGAATAAGTGCAATAAGAAATCAATTATATTCTATGGACTTGAAAGAAAATCTTAGAATAATGTAGCATACGGTATAAGATGTATGAATTACATTTATCCATATGTGCTACAAAATCATTGGGTAACAATAAAATATAAAACATTTGTAAAATAAAATATAGGACCTAGATACGTTGATGTATTTTGGAATCTAGGGGACTGGGTTCAGTACCTTGGATCCAGAACTAGACGATAGTTGCAAGTACATCTTAATAAATCTTAAGTCTATAAAGTATTGATCACTTCGGGTTAGCTGTAGGGGCCGGTTCCCAGCTAGCGGTCGTCCGAAGACTAGTGCACCGTGTCGCTTCAGGCTATTTACACCTGTATGACAGAAGGACCCTTTCGGCTTGTTCCCAAAATAATTTCTACTCTTAAGAACTTAGATTCAAAAGAATATATGCAGTATCATCGAACATCATCGAAATCCAGAATCCCTAAAAGTAAAATAAGTAAATGCCCAAAGAATGGTTTATCAAGATCAAGATATTAAAAATATCATGTATCCAAAAATGTCAACCAAAAAGCAAAAAAAATATACATCATTAAAAGAGGCTTTGAGGAAGAAGCTGATAAAGATAAGAACATAAATTTGTTCAAAGTAATAAATAGCTTAAGTATGAGATAAGTACAAGTTTGAAACTACTTTTCAAAATAATATAATATAGACCTTGAACTTAACTCATATATCTCCACAAAGATATTTATATAATATAAGAAACATATAAGCAATATATAAATGAAAATGAATTATGTATGTATCCTTAATAAGCATAAAAAATATCACAAGATCAAAAACATGCATAAATAAACTTTGTCAGACAAAGATGTAATTGATTCATAAGAAGTTAATAAAATTTGAGAATCAATAGTTAATATATTATGCAAGCACAAGGTAAACATAAAAGTATATGTATATACTTTTCAAGTAAATAGAAGACTTGTACTAAACATACATACTCACAAAATACTGAACAAAGTAAATATGACATGTTAAGGATAAATCGATAAAAATGACCATTTAAAAAAAAATTAAAGACGAAGAGTCAAAACATATTCACCAAAACAAAATTAAGCTCCGATGCATGCTTCAAGAATGAAGATTAACAGTAAATAGCATACATATATAAATGTGTCACACTAATAGAAAATAAACACTATATAGTGTGAACTAATCATTTAAGCTAAACAGCTAGTCAAGCTAGGATTATGTCTCACATTGATTCAAATAATAAACACTTAAAAAGATATAAATGAGAGCTAGCAGCAAGACATCAAAAAGAATATGCTAGGTATTAAAAACTATTTAGGAAGCATGTTACCGAAGTGGTTCTAGTGACCACACTTATGTTGGTGCAATTGCATGGAAGATGACCTTTGTAGCTTTGCAATCACCAACATGCTCCATGGTTCTATTTGATATGAGAAGCTTCACCTATAATATTAGGTGAAGACTTTGGTATCTAATACTTGGATCCACATTTGTTAGCTTTGGGAACCCATTTGCACAAGTTAATATCAACAAGTTTTCTAATCTGACAATGATTAGAAACATGTCCTTCCATACCACAATAATGACAGAAAGAATTAACATTAGTACTATGTGCAACAGTATAAGAACGTGAAGTAGTGTGATATGATGTGCGTGGATACTTGTAATAGAAAGCATGGTTGTGTGAAGCTTTAGCTTTAGCTTTGCTTGCTTCCTTAGTAAAAGATCTGACATATGCGACTTTGTGATGTGCTAAGTGTCTTGTGTTAGACTGAGTCATAGGTTGTATTACCTGCTTTTCCAGTCTAATCTCTAAATTTTTAGAGTTAGCACAGATCTCATCATACTTAGCAGAAATAGCATCAATTCTACATGAAGAAATAAAATACTTCTTCTTTTCTGATTCTAGTTCCTCCTTAAGTTTAGCATTTTTTTGAGTACTTTTCTCAATGCAATCAAATATCTCATGCAATCTAAACTTCAGTGTGGAAATCTCAGTAGAATTATCAGAAGGAGAACTATTTCTAGCATCATTTAATAAGCAAATAAGCTTTTCAATCTCATGCTTATAGGATAGAATATCCTTTCTAGCTTGCTTATATTTATCTAATACTTTCTTGTGTTCTTCTAATAGATCACTGAAAGCATCAGATAACTCATCATAAGACAATTCATTCTATTCAAGAAGGGAATTATTCTGTACCTCGTTAGATAATGCCATTGAGCATAAATTTGTAGCTTGATGAGGTCTCTCTTCTTCTTCTTCAGAATCTCTTGCTTCGCTTTCATACCATATGCTCGAGTTAGCGTACTTGTGAGATGATTATTTTCCTTCATTTGATTGTTCGTAGTGAGTCTCCTTTCTTGTAATAGTACAATCTTCTTGGACGTGGCCTATCTTCTTACAATTGTCACATACAAGCTCTTCTTCGTATAGAGGATTGTGTTCTACCTTAAATCCTAATTTCTTCATGTACATATTTGCATCATTATGAAGACTATCCTTCTCTCTGAAGTTGCTAGCTTTGCTTTCATACCTGCACTCATAAGTAGCTTCAAGAACTTTCCAAATTTTATGAGATGTTGTGCAAGTATTAAAAAGATTAAATACATTTGTGTCTACAGCACAATAAAATATATGCATAGCTTTTGCATCAAGGCTAGCTAACTTCTTCTCCTCCTCCGTGTAACTATAATAAGTCTTGTTGATTATAGAGGATGTGAGAATAGAAGTGATAGTACGCTTTTTGTTGCCATTGACAATAATTAACCATAAGTCAAAATCTAGAGACTTCAAGTAGAAGCTCATCCGTGTCTTCCAATAGCAATAGTTTGTTCCATCAAATAGTGAAAGTCTATTTGAGGATTGCTCTTCAGTTGTGAAGTACATACTTGCCATATGTGATATAGTGATCTATGTAACAGCTGTAATAAATAAGAATATAATAGCAATGTTACCTCGCTTTACCTGTATAACCTGCTTTGATAATGAGGATCTGCACCAAGGATGTTAAGCCAAAATATCTATATAAGGAGCACCTGCTCTGATATCTCTAGAAGGAGCACTTGCTCTGATACCAATTGTAGGAACAATTGGTACAATAGCAATACCTATATGAGGAGAACCCGCTTTGATACCAATTGTAGAACCGATTGTAGGAACGAGTTGTAAAGCGCAATACTCTAAGGGGGGTGAATAGAGTAGGCAGCGGAAATTAACTATTTAAAAATTATTAGCAACAAGATCACAGATAATATATCATAGATATATAAATAAAAAGTAGAGAGTAGAGAGAAAACGCAAACACAAGGATGTATACTGGTTTTTCTCTTGTGAGAACTAGTCCAGTCGGAAGAACTCTAGCTTCCAGTTGAATGCACTATAGAAAATCACCACAAGTTTTCATCCGAAGTTCTTGCAACTTCTATAACGCGAGCTTTGATCCGAAGTACTCGACTAACTTCAATTGTGAAGTATGTACCTTCAATCAAGCCTCTGATTACAACCACTCTGAAACTTCTAGACCGTACCGTACTGGCAAATCGACTAGAGGATTATAACTGGCTTGGGATTTAAAAATGAATAGCTCAGAATACTTTGGAAGAAGTAGTAGACTTATAGAGAAGAGATATAAAAGTGAATGAGTGTATTGAAATGATCAAAATCCTTTTCTATTTATAGTTATTCCAAAGGTAGAATTCTGACAGAATTCGGGCAGAATTCGGACAGAACTCTATGAGAAAATCTCGTTGGGATCCGTAACTGCAGGAAGACCAAGTTCAAAAAGCAACGTTCACTAACCGAACTCTGGCCGAACTCTGGCCGAATTTGGGCCGAGTTCTGCTAGGGTTCTGTTAGGGTTTTTGTAAATTAGTTTTTGGGCTTTTTGAAAAGTCAAACAGTTAGGAAGTGGTTTGGGCATTTGTAAGTGGGCTTGTTCTCAAAATGAAAGGGTATTTTGAAAATGTTTCTTGGGTAGCCTATTTGCCAGTACGATGCAGTGTACATCATATTCCTAGACTCAATAAATATGAATAATTATATTGATAAAATAGGAAAACCAAGAGCCCTTTGATGACGCCTTTCTTCAAATATTTGAGCTGACTTGAAGACGCCTTTTTTACTTGACGGCAGTCGTCCAAAGATAAACAAATCTGGAAATCTGAATACCTTTCGGGGGCTTCGCCCCTGAACCCCTGACGGGGGGGGGGGGGGGGCGCTGCCCCCTTGACCCCTATCCGCTGACCGGGCAGCCGAACCCCCGATGCGAGGCCCCGGATAGGTCGTTAGACGGTTCAGAGAAATCTTTTTGTATAACGTCATCTTTGGCCCATCAATAATTCTCCATTGCATATGTCTTGGTTTGACAAAGCTTGATCATGCTTACTGTATGTCTATAAGAACATGTTAGACAAACAGAATAATATGATACAAGCATAGCAATATGATATAGAATATTATAACAATATGATATAGAACATTTAGGACAATGCTAACATTAGGACAATACTAAGTTTAAGTAGCAATAAGATATTAATACTAAGTTTAAGTAGCAACATGATAGTGATTATATGAATATTAGTGACGTCAATATGTTAAACTTAATTAATTAGACATATTCAAAAACATGATATAATTATTGGGCTAACAGATATATGTTAGTTGATTTAATAGATAGTTTTAGAAAACCAAGAAGCTTATACGTATTCGAGCTAGGCTGGAGTCCACTTGATATGTATCTGGCATGTATACGTATCCTAGTCCTACGTATTTTGGGACTAGGGCATTACATGTTTTAGTAGTAGCCCATGCAGGTCAGAGCATATCGTTTTGGTTACATTACTGTACCAAACGAGCCTGCGAGTTAGGATTAATATTGAATAAGATGTTAATCCATAACTGATTTTAAAACTCCTCTTGTATTTGATTTATGCCCTTGGACTTCAAAATTGTATTTGTTTATTCCTCTCGATATCATTATCATTGTTTCTCATCTCCTCCTATCTCGGAGAGGTGGACGTTTGTGCAGGGTGTTTCCTCCAGAAGTAGATCCTCGTTAAGACGGAAAAAGGCATGCTTGATATAAAGTTTTGAGAAGATAGTTACCCTTAGTAGGGTAGGTAGATAAGTTATTTCTAGATGCTAGAGCTAGTATAGATTGTAGCATGAGAATTTGTCATGCCCCAATTCGGTAGAATCGATAGTCGTCCCCCGGGAGTGATGCCGTACAAGCCTAAGTTGCGCTTGCACAAGGTGGTTCATAAGGTTATCCGAAACAACAGCATATGTAAGAGTACGCAGAGAAATTGAACACATTCATATAGAAAAGAAAACTTGTATTTTTTATTGATAATAAGTTTGGTTACAGACTCGATTACAAAAAGAGGTCTCTCGGCTTACAACCGACATCGATGAGATAGTCATTCCATACATTTACACCCCTTTTTACAAACATCAAAATGACTCTCTAAGACCTGGGATCGGCGAGAGTTTGTGAATCATGATGCAGTTGGGTTGGAGTCTTCAAAATGTTGCAGAGTTAGCCTTCGCGCTAGCAAGGCTTCAAAAGAAAGGAGCGTCTCCTTCAGTTCCTTGGCACGCTATCCTGGTTTCGAGTACCTGTTGAGAGCGAGGGTCAGCACTTTACACTTTGTGCTAGTGCATGGCAATTCAAATCCCGTGCTCTCATTTGTTGAAGAATTTAAGTGAGAGTGCATGCAAATATTTAGTAAAGTTTCTAGCCATCCTACTCAATTCAAACTTATATTTGAAGGCACAACTGTATAACGACGATAGATCTTACCCCCGGCAGAGCGCGCCGTTGTAGCGTAACTTACCATGTTCTTCCCTGTCATGTTGATAATAAGAAAATGAAATAGAGTGCATTCGTGAAGGTCACTAGCATGACAAGCCATCCTGGACATATAGCTTGGTAGACAGTGGTGTCACGACCCGCACCCTAAAGTAAGGGCACGAGAAGTGGGTACGTTCAGCCTATGTCGCAGTATCGGCGGTAGAACGCTGTCATAGGTTACTATCTAATCAACAACTCACGCAATTATATAATGTACTTGTCAATATCTCAACTCCAAACGGAGGACAAGTATAGATATAATGAAATCTCAATCACAGTCTAAGCACGATAAGAGAACACAGAAGTTTATAACTAAAAACCAAATAACAACTTTTATAAACTACTAAATAATAATATCTTAAACAAACTCAAATACAAACTCGTATCTCAAGTTATTACAATTCAAGTTCTAAAACATGAAACTAAACCAAGTCTACTAGCTAGTCTCCCGATCACTCCTGAGTGTCGGGGCCATAGGTAGCTAAGCCATCTCCTGCTCCAAGGCAAGTGGGGCAAATGTCCTCAGGGCAATCATCTGTAATATTTTCAACAGGTCCAGTCAGGACAGGAACGAGTACATTTTATCAAGAAATTCCAAGTAAATGACAGAGAACTATAAAACAGTTATAGACAGTTGTATTGATGAATATGGCAGTTTATGTTCAGGTGATGGTAAGAAAAACAGATAAAGTGCAAGGAAAGTAAATAACTAAACAAGAGAAGAATCATAGCAAAGAAGACTGTAAAACAAGATCTAGCTGAACTAGAGTAACATAATGAGTTCAGATGGTACAATATAAGTCGAGTGTAATCCCAAAGTGAGTCTAATACAAGATGAGTCGAATGTGATTCTAATCATTGTTCTAATAAGGTGATTCGAATAAGATGATGCGAATAGTGATTCGAATAAGGTGATACGAATAGTGATTCGAATAATAATCAAACAATGATTCGAATAAATTCTCCAAGTGTGTTTTAAAATACCGAGATCGACATGTAAACGGCTGTAGGTAATACGGCACACCACACACTCGCGAAGTGTGTGATGGCTATCGTTCGAATATAATGCACAGAGGGGTGATTCGAATAGGGGGATATGTCTACATGTCTAATCAGTATTTCCCTGCCCAGTCTAATATAAATGAATCCACAATCCAACACATAAGACGAATACAAGTCCAACCAACATATAAAGATACGAATAGGGTGATTCGAATAGTGATTCGTATGATGATTTGTATGGTGATTCGAATAATAGAGGTAAGACAAGTAAGTATGTGTGTCGCATACATGGATTCAGAAATAATAATACGTATTTGTAACAGAGAATCACATACAGCTAACTAGAACTGAAGTACAGTAATTGACAAGTAAATGAAAGAACTATCAGAGAATGTACTCGCCTGTTACTCTGAAAAGAGTAATAAAATATCAGATGTCTGCACCGGAGTCACAATGTCCTAAATAGAGCAGTATGGGTTATAATGTATTTAAAACAAGGTAAATAAAATCTACGATGCAATCTACATGATTTCTGGGTCAATCTAGGTCAAAGTCAACTCTAAGTCAAACCTGGTCAACTGTCTAGGTCAAACTAGGTCCAGGTCAAACTTGGTCAACTCTGGGTCAACACTCTAGTCAAACTAGGTCAATCCTAGTCCAACAAATCTCACTAGGGCTAACCAAGTCTAGACTAGAATCCTAGTACTATCACAAGTCATAGAGAACACATATTATATATATATACATGCTTACATTATATTCATATATTTGAACTTACATTCATTCAATCATAGGCATATTTTCATAGGTGCTTGCATTTCTACATTCGTCCATGTATTTATTTCTCACATGCATTACATGATTCCTGTCATTACCTACATACACACATATGTGCATACAAACCTATATGCCAATGCATTTGATTATCTACATGCTTACATATTTACAATGCATATAATTAGATATTAAGCATATACATTGCATAATGTACCCTATATGCATAAATGGAATTATGGAATGACTAGCCTAAGTGAATGTTAGGACAATTAGATGCAGTTGAACCCAACATATGGGCATGGACAGGGCATACATGGATTCAGAACAGGTGGTAGGCAGTGGGCTAGGTGTTCCTGTATGTGTGTGTAATGTTGTGATCAATGTGTGTGTCAACATATGGTGTGAAAAACAGTATAATTCCAACAGTGTGAGTGACTCATGTTTCCAAGTTCAACTCAGATTTAGTCTCAGTGTTTCATTGAATAATTAAGTTCAGTCTTTACAGATTTCATTCAAAGAAAACTCTGGATTTCAATTGTAACACTCAACCAACTAATTAACTCACAGGAAAGAGGAGGCTAGGCCTTGCACTTCCCTGCAGGCACTCCCTCTCCTCACCTATCTGGAAATGCCAAGCCAGTCAAGGCATGCCCTGCCAATGCAGTCCATGCCAAGGCCAGTCAAGGCAGGCCATGCCAATGCCAATGCCAATGCCAATGCATTTGTCAGGCCAAAATCAGGCATTCACATTCAATTTCAGGTCATTAACTAACAGTTCAAGACTAACAACCTACTGAAATTTGAAAACCAAAACTGGAAACCCAAGTACTCATCCAGATAACATCTATTAACAAATATAGTTGAAATTATCATTAAAAATTACCTAATACACATGTATAAACTTTCTTTGCATTGCATCCTAGAAATCAGTAAACCTATGGCACACACATGACACTCCATTCTCAGGTATTAATATAGGTAATCTCAGGTATTAATAGACAGTTGTATATACCTTCAACTCAGAAATTAATAGCCTTGACAGATCACAAAACAGTGCACATATTCTAACCTATTCGAACCTAAACAAGTCTCCAAATCTCAGTTATCAGTTTCAATCTCAGAATTTCTCAGGTTCAAAATGAACTCAGATTTTAGTTTACATAGAAATGTTGGATACATGTGAACATAGCATTTATACATTGAACATTATAAATCTAAACCCATAGATAATCACTGAACCTCAATAAACTACAACTCTGAAATTAAAACAAGTATCAGTTCACAACATTCCACAACATGTAATCATCTGAAAATGCAAGTAAGGTATTTTCTTATAATGTCAGGTTCCTATAGAACCCAATCTAATCTCAGTTATCATTCCTGAAAACATGAACTTCCCCATTCACCAATTCGTAATCCAAAAAGCCTAATACCAAATTCACAGGTTTATAACTTAAGAACCCATAGATAATCACTAACTGTTCAGCATTTCTCAGGTTCAACAACATCACAGTAAATAGTAAATTCAAATTAACATTTTAAAATCAGAGAACATCTTCTCAGTTATCTTTCCATTTACCTGTCAGTTCAAATCGAACCCAACTTACATGAACACCCTATTTAATGTGTGCAGTTGTGTTTCAGGTGTGTGGGCATGATTGTGTACATGTGAGAGATGTCCCCGTGTCCATCAAACAGACACAAGTGTCCAAACAGACCAAAGAATTAAGTATCAGTAAAAACAGTGAAACAGTGACCTCGTGCGGCCAGGTCGTGCACGTTTACGCACAACACAGGACACGAACACCCATGGGATCATGCACGCACGTAGAGGGGTTATAGGGCTACACAACCAACACTCTGAATCGTGTCCTAGTGGTGACAGGACACGACACGAAGTGCGTGTCAGTGTGGATTTTCCCGCATGCATAGTGTGTGTAAAATCAGTGCGCGCATGTTTTTGTGTCCGACACGATACCACGTGTCGTGAAACTCGAGGGGGGTTCTGTCAGTGATGGCCCCCACCTCTGTGTCAAATTGTACGTGTCCACGTGTCGTGTGTAGAGAGAAATAGGGGTCGGGTAGCAGGGCATGTAGATGGGGTATCGTGCAGTGAGTTCGTGTCCGTTTTGGACATGGACACGACTCGAAAGTCGACTCAGTCTTCTGGATTCATGATCTACAATACAAAAACTATTTTTCCATTCAATTAGTTTTTGAAATTAACACTATTTAATTCTAACAAACATTTCAACAAACACTTTATTAAAAACACCGATACGTGTCCGATACGGACACGAAATGGACATGGATTCCTACCAAACTTGGGCTACACATAGGGGAACCCTAAATGAATGCATCTATGAAGAAAAATCATGATTTCAAAGGGTATAGATAGGTTTACCTATTGAGAGCTAAAATCTCAATGTAAAGAGCCTCAAATCGACGTCTTCCTCGATTTTCTCCGGTTCAATCGTCCTCGAACCTTGCTAGCAAGCACCCACAAGTATCCTCTACTGTTGGAGATGATGATGCAATTGATTTGACTCAATTTGGGCTCAATTTGGATTAATGGGGAGAGTTTTAGGGAAGAACAAGTAGGGCTTTTTCTAGGTTTTCTAAAGGAGGCAATTATTTCCTAAGTGGGATACTTATAGGAGGGAGGGGGCTTGTATGGCTGTTGAAAACCTTAGGGTTAGGGTTTTAGATGAGTGGTTGAGGTTCCTCCACCCAATTTCCAAGCTTCCTATTCGTCCAAGGCTTCTTTTCACAAATATCTCAAAAGTAAAATATCTTTCCTAATAATATCTAGATATTACACTAATGTGATTACTTAATTGAAATCCTCTAACTTAGCTTCTAGGGTCATGGTTAACATCTAGATTAGGCTAACTTCTAGGTTAAGTCTCAATAATGTAACTAACACATATTTAATTAATATAATTCACAATTTCACAAAAGTGTCAAAATGACCAAAATACCCCTAGGCTTAAATGTAGAAATTTGAAATCCTAAACACATGATTAGGTCTTCTTGGTCATGATTAGTCTTCTAGGTCATGCATAACTAAGGTTACATTAGCAAAACACCAATGTCACATTTCACTCAATTAAATAGTTTTAAAATAACTAAAAATTACCAAAAATCATATCATGACTTAAATATCATTATTAAATGATTTAAAATACAAAAGTTCAAAATTATCCTTATTTGAAAAACTGGGTGTTACAACTCTACCCTCCTTAGAAGAATTTCGTCCTCAAAATTAAGATGATCGTACTCCTGCTAGGTCAAACCCCCAAATCAAACAAGGTCAAGATAATATGCAAAACTCTGTCCTACTGGTCGTGATTCCACAGTCTCGAACAGGGTAACTATGCTATCTAGCATATCACAAACATATCCTGGCAGGTACTAATGGAAATCACACATGAAGGTGAAAGAAGGACAAGAAAGACAGACCTGCTAACCCGTCACCCATAGCGTCGGTCTACTCGACTGTCAGCACAAAAGCCCTGCCCCTCTGGGGTATATCCCTCTGATGGTGCGGGGCACGGTACTGCGCTATAGGTGGCCTAGCTCCCTCTATATAATCCATGATACTCAAGTATCATCCACACTGATATTCTATTTCATCATACTAGGGCACCATCTATATGGTATCTATCCTGTAATTTGATAATCATACCCGTCTATCCAGAACCATGTCACCAGAATCCTCGTCACACCAGTAACTATGGCTGCGATAATCCATAGAGTCCACAACTAATGTATATACCTCTAGAATCATGGTATTTTAAAATTTTCGCATTGCCGCTAGCTTGGCTGCGAAAACTTTAAATTCCCACACCCGAGAAATATATCCAAAATCAGACTCTATCTCATCGCCCAACCAGCTGATATGGCTGTAAAAGCTCTAGATTCCATGACAGAGGCAACCTAGCCCATAATGTTATCTTGGTAGAAAATCAAGTCAATAAGGAATACCAAGAATCAAATTCAACGATGAATCAAGGAAGATAGACAGATACTGTCAGAATCAAATTTTTGAGATAGTTTAAATGAGATTCTCAAGGGTCATCCAGGAATCTTCTCAAGTAGTCCTAACTGTGATTGAGTACTCTCTCAACTAAAGCCTATTCCTTAGTTCCTATCGCAGGCTGTAGTGATACTCCAGTTCGAATACCACTACATAAACTCGACCTGCATAGGCCACCACTAAAAACGTGTCACGACCCGCACCCTAAAGTAAGGGCACGAGAAGTGGGTACGTCCAGCCTACGCCGCAGTGTCGGCGGTAGAACGCTGTCATAGGTTACTATCTAATCAACAACTCACGCAATTATATAATGTACTTGTCAATATCTCAACTCCAAACGGAGGACAAGTATAGATATAATGAAATCTCAATCACAGTCGAAGCACGATAAGATAATACAGAAGTTTATAACTAAAAACCAAATAACAACTTTTATAAACTACTAAATAATAATATCTTAAACAAACTCAAATACAAACTCGTATCTCAAGTTATTACAATTCAAGTTCTAAAACATGAAACTAAACCAAGTCTACTAGCTAGTCTCCTGATCACTCCTGAGTGTCGGGGCCATAGGTAGCGAAGCCATCTCCTGCTCCAAGGCAAGTAGGGCAAATGTCCTCAGGGCAATCATCTGTAATATTTTTAACAGGTCCAGTCAGGACAGGAACGAGTACATTTCATCAAGAAATTCCAAGTAAATGACATAGAACTATAAAATAGTTATAGACAGTTGTATTGATGAATATGGCAGTTTATGTTCAGGTGATGGTATGAAAAACAGATAAAGTGCAAGAAAAGTAAATAACTAAACAAGAGAAGAATCATAGCAAAGAAGACTGTAAAACAAGATCTAGCTGAACTAGAGTAACATAATGAGTTCAGATGGTACAATATAAGTCGAGTGTAATCCCAAAGTGAGTCTAATACAAGATGAGTCGAATGTGATTCTAACCATTGTTCTAATAAGGTGATTCGAATAAGATGATGCGAATAGTGATTCGAATAAGGTGATACGAATAGTGATTCGAATAATAATCAAACAATGATTCGAATAAATTCTCCAAGTATGTTTTAAAATACCGAGATCGACATGTAAACGGCTGTAGGTAATACGACACACCACACACTCGCGAAGTGTGTGATGGCTATCGTTCGAATATAATGCACAGAGGGGTGATTCGAATAGGGGGATATATCTACATGTCTAATCAGTATTTCCCCGCCCAGTCTAATACAAATGAATCCACAATCCAACACATAAGATGAATACAAGTCCAACCAACATATGAAGATACGAATAGGGTGATTCGAATAGTGATTCGTATGATGATTCGTATGGTAATTCGAATAATAGAGGTAAGACAAGTAAGTATGTGTGTCGCATACATGGATTCAGAAATAATAATACGTTTTTGTAACAGAGAATCACATACAGCAAACTAGAACTGAAGTACAGTAATTGACAAGTAAATGAAAGAACTATCAGAGAATGTACTCGTCTGTTACTCTGAAAAGAGTAATAAAATATCAGATGTCTGGACCGGAGTCACAATGTCCTAAATAGAGCAGTATGGGTTATAATATATTTAAAACAAGGTAAATAAAATCTACGATGCAATCTATATGATTTCTGGGTCAATCTAGGTCAAAGTCAACTCTAAGTCAAACCTGGTCAACTGTCTAGGTCAAACTAGGTCCAGGTCAAACTTGGTCAACTCTGGGTCAACACTCTAGTCAAACTAGGTCAATCCTAGTCCAACAAATCTCACTAGGGCTAACCAAGTCTAGACTAGAATCCTAGTACTATCACAAGTCATAGAGAACACATATTACATATATATACATGCTTACATTATATTCATATATTTGAACTTACATTCATTCAATCATAGGCATATTTTCATAGGTGCTTGCATTTCTACATTCATCCATGTATTTATTTCTCACATGCATTACATGATTCCTGTCATTACCTACATACATACATATGTGCATACAAACCTATATGCCAATGCATTTGATTATCTACATGGTTACATATTTACAATGCATATAATTAGATATTAAGCATATACATTGCATAATGTACCCTATATGCATAAATGGAATTATGGAATGACTAGCCTAAGTGAATGTTAGGACAATTAGATGCAGTTGAACCCTACATATGGGCATGGACAGGGCATACATGGATTCAGAACAGGTGGTAGACAGTGGGCTAGGTGTTCCTGTATGTGTGTGTAATGTTGTGATCAATGTGTGTGTCAACATATGGTGTGAAAAACAGTATAATTCCAACAGTGTGAGTGACTCATGTTTCCAAGTTCAACTCAGATTTAGTCTCAGTGTTTCATTGAATAATTAAGTTCAGTCTTTACAGATTTCATTCAAGAAAACTCTGGATTTCAATTCTAACACTCAACCAACTAATTAACTCACAGGAAAGAGGAGGCCAGGCCTTGCACTTCCCTGCAGGCACTCCCTCTCCTCATCTATCTGGAAATGCCAAGCCAGTCAAGGCATGCCCTGCAAATGCAGTCCATGCCAAGGCCAGTCATGCCAATGCCAATACATTTGTCAGGCCAAAATCAGGCATTCACATTCAATTTTAGGTCATTAACTAACAGTTCAAGTCTAACAACCTACTGAAATTTGAAAACCAAAACTGGAAACCCAAGTATTCATCCAGATTACATCTATTAACAAATACAGATGAAATTATCATTAAAAATTACCTAATACACATGTATAAACTTTCTTTGCATTGTATCCTAGAAATCAGTAAACCTATGGCACACATATGACACTCCATTCTCAGGTATTAATATGGGTAATCTCAGGTCTTAATAGACAGTTGTATATACCTTCAACTCAGAAATTAATAGCCTTGACAGATCACAAAACAGTACACACATTCTAACCTATTCGAACCTAAACAAGTCTCCAAATCTCAGTTATCAGTTTCAATCTCAGAATTTCTCAGGTTCAAAATGAACTCAGATTTTAGTTTACATAGAAATGTTGGATACATGTGAACATAGCATTTATACATTGAACATTATAAATCTAAACCCATAGATAATCACTGAACCTCAATAAACTACAACTCTGAAATTAAAACAAGTATCAGTTCACAACATTCCACAACATGTAATCATCTGAAAATGCAAGTAAGGGATTTTCTTATAATGTCAGGTTCCTATAGAACCCAATCTAATCTCAGTTATCATTCCTGAAAACATGAACTTCCCCATTCACCAATTCGTAATCCAAAAAGCCTAACACCAAATTCACAGGTTTATAACTTAAGAACCCATAGATAATCACTAACTGTTCAGCATTTCTCAGGTTCAACAACATCGCAGTAAATAGTGAATTTAAACTAACATTTTAAAATCAGAGAACAACATCTCAGTTATCTTTCCATTTACCTGTCAGTTCAAATCGAACCCAACTTACATGAACACCCTATTTAATGTGTGCAGTTGTGTTTGAGGTGTGTGGGCATGATTGTGTACATGTGAGAGATATCCCCGTGTCCATCAAACAGACACAAGTGTCCAAACAGACCAAAGAATTAAGTATCAGTAAAAACAGTGAAACAGTGACCTCGTGCGGCCAGGTCGTACACGTTTACGCACAACACAGGACACGAACACCCATGGGATCATGCACGCACGTAGAGGGGTTATAAAGCTACACAACCAACACCCTGATCGTGTCCTAGTGGTGACAGGACACGACACGAAGTGCGTGTCAGTACGAATTTTCCCGCGTGCACATTGTGTGTAAAATCAGTGCGCACGTGTTTTCGTGTCCGACACGATACCACGTGTCGTGAAACTCGAGGGAGGGGTCTGTCAGTGATGGCCCCCACCTCTGTGTCAAATTGTACGTGTCTATGTGTCGTGTGTAGAGAGAAATAGGGGTCGGGTAGCAGGGCATGTAGATGGGGTATCGTGCAGTGAGTTCGTGTCCGTTTTGGACACGGACACGACTCGAAAGTTGACTCAGTCTTCTGGATTCATGATCTACAATACAAAAACTATTTTTCCATTCAATTAGTTTTTGAAATTAACACTATTTAATTCTAACAAACATTTCAACAAACACGTTTTTAAAAACACTGATACGTGTCCGATACAGACACGAAATGGACATGGATTCCTACCAAACATGGGCTACACCTAGGGGAACCCTAAATGAATGCATCTATGAAGAAAAATCATGATTTCAATGGGTGTAGATAGGTTTACCTATTGAGAGCTAAAATCTCATTGTAAAGAGCCTCAAATCGACGTCTTCCTCGATTTTCTCCGGTTCAATCGTCCTCGAACCTTGCTAGCAAGCACCTACAAGTATCCTCTACTATTGGGGATGATGATGCAATTGATTTGACTCAATTTGGGCTCAATTTGGATTAATGGGGAGAGTTTTAGGGAAGAACAAGTAGGGCTTTTTCTAGGTTTTCTAAAGGAGGCAATTATTTCCTAAGTGGGATACTTATAGGAGGGAGGGGGCTTGTATGGCTGTTGAAAACCTTAGGGTTAGGGTTTTAAATGAGTGGTTGAGGTTCCTCCACCCAATTTCCAAGCTTTCTATTGGTCCAAGGCTTCTTTTCACAAATATCTCAAAAGTAAAATATCTTTCCTAATAATATCTAGATATTACACTAATGTGATTACTTAATTGAAATCATCTAACTTAGCTTCTAGGGTCATGGTTAACATCTAGATTAGGCTAACTTCTAGGTCAAGTCTCAACAATGTAACTAACACATATTTAATTAATATAATTCACAATTTCACAAAAGTGTCAAAATGACCAAAATACCCCTAGGCTTAAATGTAGAAATTTGAAATCCTAAACACATGATTAGGTCTTCTTGGTCATGATTAGTCTTCTAGGTCATGCATGACTAAGGTTACACTAGCAAAATACCAATGTCACATTTCACTCAATTAAATAGTTTTAAAATAACTAAAAATCACCAAAAATCATATCATGACTTAAATATCATTATTAAATGATTTAAAATACAAAAGTTCAAAATTATCCTCATTTGAAAAACTTGGTGTTACAAGTGGTCCTTCAGCGCAGGTAGCGAGCCCCGTTGAAAGCCACTGCCTACCGTGGCAAGCATCCGGTATAGCTATCCGTGTTTCTTCCTAGGTCGGAACGGTCCCGTGGCCTCGGGATACCGTCCGAAGAAACAATCACCCTTGTCGAAAAGTTGTCCATGACCGTGCTAAGTTACTTCAAAATTTCAACGCGCATCTTTATGTATTGTTGCGACATTCATTTAATCGATTCGTCTTTCCTTAGCACGGTTCCATATGATACGGTAAATTGAAAGCACAATAAGGTTATATGACAAGTATTTGTATAGTTCGTGTTCGTGGGACATCGTGTGATCGTTCGTTGGAATATCATTCATGTCATTGCATTACATCTAGCATAGCACATGTCTCGTATAGAAAATGTTTTAAAGAAGAGGGTCGAGTGAAGAAGGGTCAGCCACTCACCTTAGTATTTACTTGAGACGAGAAATTGGTTGGTCGCACTAGACGTTGCCTACGCGATTGTCTGAAATCGCATAAGCAACCGATTAGAACATTGTGTTATTCAAGAAAATTCGATACGAATGCGAAGTTTGAAACGTAAGCCATGAAAACCATCGAAAGCATTCACGAAAATGCATTCAATAAACAAAGCCAAAACTAACGCAAGCGGCATGAAAAGCATAGCAACGAGAGGTCTCTCCCGACTCAGCCGCAGAGTCAATCCACGAGGTGCAACCCGCTAAATATGGGACTTGGTTCCGAAGAAGTCATTCCATAATGGGGAATGGATCTTAATTCAACCGTTTTCGTTCGATCGGTTCGATCGATGCCGACCTATCGGTCCTGACCGAGTCGATAGCGACAGTGTTCCTTTCTCGCGCACCCCGTGGATGAAGAACGGGGCACGATGTAGGGACGGGGCACTACACCATAACCAACTAAGAAAAGTTTCATCCTCGAAACTTAAGAACAGAACCTACCTCTATAAAAACAATAAAGGAAACTTTTTCTTCATCTCTGACTCGAGTTCCCCTGTCGACTCTTCTGCCGCATGGTTCCTCCAGAGTACGAGAACAAGAGGGATCATCCGATTTCGTAGCAGCTTATCCTTACATTCTAAGATTTGAACTGGCTCTTCAACGTAGGATAAGTCAGACTTTAGCTCCAGCTGGCCAAAATCTACCACGTGGCTAGAGTTGTGCACGTACTTCCGCAGCTGGGAGACGTGGAAGACATTGTGCACACCTTCAAGCGCCGGCGGTAGGGCAATTTTATAGGCCACTGGGGCGACCCGCTCGAGTATTTCGAACGGCCCAACGAATCTCGGACTCAGCTTTCCTTTCGTACCGAACCGAGTAACTCCTCGCATAGGCGACACCTTCAGGAATGCATGATCGCCCACCTGGAACTCAAGCGGTCTTCGATGGGTGTCGATATAGCTCTTTTGCCGATTCTGTGCAATCTTCAGTCTTTCCCGAATTAGCTTGACCTTCTCCACAGTCTGTTCCAGCAGCTCCGGGCCGAGTATCTTTCGTTCCTCGACTTCATCCCAGTAAATGGGCGATCTGTACCTCCGGCCGTATAAAGCTTCATACGGCGCCATTTGGATGCTGGACTGGTAGCTATTGTTATATACAAATTCTGCCAGTGGTAGGTGGACGTCCCAGCTTGATTTGAAGTCAATTACGTAGAGTCGTAGCATGTCTTCGAGAATCTGATTAACGCGCTCCGTTTGGCCGTCGGTCTGAGGATGGTAAGCTGAGCTGAACTGCAACTTGGTACCCAGCGTCGACTGAAGGCTACTCTAGAACTATGACACGAACCGTGAATCCCGATCAAAGACGATGGATACTGGAACTCCGTGCATCCGTACTATCTCGTTAAGATAAATCTGTGCCAGGCGATCAACGCTCCAAGTAACTTTGATGGTAATAAAGTGCGCTGACCTGGTTATTCGATCGACGATGACCCAGATGGCGTCGCTCTCCCGTGGTGTCTTCGGCAGGCCAACAATAAAGTTCATCGTGACATGATCACATTTTTACTGTGGAATGGCAAGGTTCTGTATCTCCCCGCCCGATCGCTGATGTAGAAGCATGGAAAATATCAGAATAATGATCTATGCGGCTCGGAACAGGAGAACCCCATGCGGCTCATACAGGAATGGTCCCATGCGATTCAGAGAGACTCTTAGTCTCATGCAGCTCGTTACAGGAGAGTCCATACGGCTTATATAGGGACAGTCCTATGCGGTTCAAAGAGCCCCCTACCCGCATGCAGTTCAGAAGTACATGCGGCTCACATATGACCAACAGAGATATGTGGCTCGATCAACGCCATATGTCCCCATGGGACCCCTTCACATAGCTGGCCATCGAGCAATGGCCCTATTTAATGCTCCGCCATAATTTAACAGCTGACGGGTCTGACATGAAGTGTCATAATGGCCCTGTCATAATGACAGACTCATTGGAAACAAGAGAAAATCTTTGACACAATCCGAGATTGCCACGTGGCTACTCCCATGCGGCTCACTTGAAGAACAGCCCCATGCGGCTGGCAAGAATCATCTTCCTGCGGCTCACCAAGAAGCCATCCCATACGGCTCGCGAGTACTACACCTATGCGGCTGGCAAGAATTATCTTCCTGCGGTTCACCAAGAAGCCATCCTATGCGGCTCGTGAGTACTATATCTATGCGGCCCACCAAGAAGCCATCCCATGCGGCTCGTGAGTACTATACTTATGCGGTTCACTGAGACGCTGTCTCATGCGGTTCATGGATATCATGCGGTTCTGACAGGATCCACCATTAAGACACGTGGCATAGATTCAATAGCCCCTACGACTTAACAGCTGGTAGCAAGGATGATTAATGGATGCAGATCAATCAGAGATTTACCATATTCCAATAACCATATTTAACGTTATCCTCATAATTAATGAGATCAGGTCATATCATTCCTGATCAAGCTAATGGGACACGTGGTGAGAGATCCAAGCTTGACACAGCCAATCATAAAGATTTAAAACAATCAGCATTAATCATTCATAGGATTCAATATTATCTCCATTTATGGCCAGATCCTTCACGTCTTAAACGAATGGTCCAGATTGATTATACATCAGGCCACCGCCATTTTGAGAATGGATAATCATCCAAACCCTAATGATGCCCCCACTATTATAAATAGCAAGGTGCCACTCCCTTGTAAAAAAAAGAAAAAAAAAGGGAGACACGATCAGAAGAGAGAGAGAGACAGAGAGAGCTTCCCCCCTAATAATCAGAGAGAAAAATATACAGAGAAAGAGAGAAGTCAGAAGAGCAACCCGAGGAGAGCAAGAAGAGCATTTCTTCATCAACGCCAACCATCTCTTCACAGGAGTCAAGGCTGCATACCGATCGTCCAAGGAGTAAGGCAGGGCTATCGTCGCCTTCCCAAGCCTCTATCGTCACCCCCCAGAATCTAAAATAAACAATTATACTTAGACTGCTGTACCTAGTTTTTCGTCCCTAGGCTTTCTTTGTACAAGCGAGTTTGTAACGTGAAGTAAAAGTCCGGTCCTCCGATAATTATTCTGTTCTTTTATATTTCATGGCAAATACGTTGGCGACTCTGCTGGGGACAAACTTCTCCACGGCTGAGGAGTTGGTGACACAGTTGGATACAGCCAAACTTGGCTCCACGCAACAAAAGATGGTCGTCCGCTTCGACCAATAGGCGTTTGAAGAGATGCTCTCCGAAGGAAGCGCTGGCCCGGTCCAGAAGCGCACCCGCACGACGAAGGCTCGCAAAGAGTGGAGGCCAAAATCATTTGCTCCTCCCCAAGCCCTCGACGGGATACCCTCTGTTGCTCAAGACGGCAAGAAAGATTCTTCTGCGGCCCCACTTCAGACCGTAGACAACTCTGCTGTCACCAAGTCCGACAGAAGAAAACATTATGATGCTAAACTTGCAGGGGCAAAGAGGAACTCTACGCGAACCGAGCCGCATAGGGGTGCTAGCCGCATGAAAAAAGCTCATGCGGCCACATCCGCTAGCCGCATGAAGAAAAATCATGCGGTCACATCTGTCAGCCGCATAGCTTATGCGGCTACAGTTGCCAACCACATGGATGAAACTCATACGGCTATGGAAGTCAATCGCTTACAGAAAACCCATGCGGCCACAATTGCCAACCGCATGCGGCACGCCTGCACGGTCGTTACTCCTAGCCGCACAAACATAACTCATCTAACAGCAGAAGACAACCGCATACAGACAGCCTGTACGGTACTCAATTCTAGCCGTATAGCGTCCATTCCACGCTCCTCTCGATTAGTCTTCGACCGTCTCTCGTACGGTCCTGGATCTGATGGTTCTCTGGATGATAAGCCAGACTCTGTGGTATTCAACTTGGACTCCTCCTATTACGCACCCGCAAGTGCTAAAAGGAGGAAGTCTAGGGCAGCGCGGGCTCACCAAGCCCAGTCAGCTGCCCCAACCTCTGACCATCGGGGCGTCCTGCTGATTATCATGCGGGCCTCTGATGGAAAGTTGTACAGAACTACTCGAATCCAGCCCCCGGCGGCGAACGAATATAGTGGTTCCTCTGACCTGCGTGAGGATATCCTCCACAAGCGCAAGGAAAGAGACGGGGCTTCGGTGTGCAAAAAGTCCTCGCTTGGACGTCACTGCACCCAAATCATCGTCAACTGCTGTAGCAACAACGCGGCAGTGACAAAAGATCGACCGTCAGTCTTCCAAAGACTACAGCGTCCGAGCTCAGAAGACGAGGCACCTCCTGTTGTCTCCTACAATTCCACTCAGAAAGTCCCCGCCGAGGGGAGAGGAAAGAAGGCAAGCATCTCCACCCCGAAGACCTCAACCACTACAGCTAAGAAACTGTCGTCTAAACGGTTGTCTTCCACCGGAGTATTCCAACACACCCGTTCAAAGACAAAATCTGCTGCAATGGAAAATTCATCATCCACATCGCTGGGGGTCATGGAAACTGGGGGTAGCACTCCTCCGAACATCCACAACAATCCGATGTTTCAAGGAGACGAACCCAGGAAAACCACTCTTCCATCAGGTACAACAGACGCCGATGTCCCCGAGGACATCCATGACTCTCAAGACGAAGCAGACTCTGAGACTGGAGGTACTGTTCCCTCCGAGTCCGAACCAGAAGACAATATTCCCACATATCCCGATGACTTCTCGGTACATGGGTACGACTCGGAGGGCACATCTTCCACCGTTCCTTCTATCACTCCTCATGTAAGAACGGTGTTCATGACAGACAGCAATCAAGGTGGTTCCAGTGATCGCCAGCGCATCGACAGTCTCGAAGCCATATTACTTGCTTTGGTCAAGTCTGTAGACGAGATTAAAGCGGCCCTTCCAACTCTGTAAGGAGGGACGCCTGGCCAAACGAGCGTGGGTCCCGCGGTCAATGCGGACTCGAATTCGGCGGCACCGAACCTGGGCAACAATCCTCCCAAAATAACAGCCCCTACCGCGACAGATGAGGCCCGAGAAATAAGAAGAGAGGTTCAGGAGCTCCGAGCCATATTCCATGCCCGAGAAAATGCTCAAGACCTCAGAATTCGGTAACCTTACCTTGCTGAATGGAGGGATGTTCCATTCCCACCAAAATATAAGCTGTTCAATGTCAACCCATATGATGGCAATACCTTAGCAAGTCGGTACATCACTTACTTCGAGGTCACCACCGACCATCTGCCCCATGATGATGCTATCCTCACTCGATTATTCATTGGGGCATTGGAAGGAGTCGCCTTCGACTGGTATCGCAATCTGACAGACAACTGCATCCACTCCTTCGCCGGCTTCAAGTGCCTGTTCTTGGACAGATTCTACGAAGTAGGGCAGGACGTCATCATGTCCACCCTCATGGACATCGTCCAAGGGGAGAAGGAGTTGACAAGGAACTACATTGAGCGGTTCCGCCAAACCGCCATGAAGCTGCCCTCCGGAAATCCAGATTCCTCTTTGATTGAAATCTGCTAAAAGAGACTGCTTCCAACAATCAGTCTCTGGATGGACGAAAGTCAATTCAAAGATTGGAAGACATTCATCATCAGTGCCACAAGTACCGAAGAACGACTGAAGAAGGCTCGCCAACCGGGATTGTACATCTTAGAAGGAGAAAACAAGGGCAAGCGTCCCAACAACAATAATAGGGGTAGCCTCTCCAACAATCGGGACAGCAAGGAAAAGCAGGCTATGGTGGACGATACAGCACAAAAACCTGAGCCAAAGCCAGCAGACAAACAATGGCCGCAAATCACTTACTCCTTTGAAGACGGTCACGTTAAGCCCATCTTGGACATGCTCATACAAGGGGACAGGATTCAGCTTCCTCTACCAAGACTGGAACCGCGGCCGGCAGAGATGGAGAATCCAAAGTACTGCCATTATCATCGCTATGTCCATCATGATACACATGATTGCTACCAGCTGAAACGGTACATACAAAACCTCATCGATTCGAACGCTCTGGATATCAATTTCGAAGAGGTAACCGTGGCGGCCAATATGGTGTCCGTACAATTTGGCAACTTTCCTTCGACGGAGACTCAAGACGGGGTGGTCCCCGTCCCTCTAATAACAATGGAGATTACCAATCTTCCACCCCCCCAAGATCAGGCTGCCGGTCTAGTACCCCTCACCACATCTCGAGGGGAGGTCATGTGGATCCATCCAGACTTGGTGTCAGAAGTTACTCGACCCACACCATCTTCCACCGACAAGAAGAAAAGTGGAAAGGTCAGGACCTGCCACACAATCTCGGCAGACAACGAGGAAGCTACAGCCATCGTCACACGGTCCGGAGCGCAATCCCATCCTGTGGTTGACAATCCAGCTGAAAACCATCAACCCACTACAACTGATGCTCCAGGACCGGCTCAGCCTTCGACGACCGATAAGCCTAGGCCGAGGGAGACTCGCTTCGACAAATCCCTCCGAAAAGAGGCAACCCAAGGGCTAGAGAGGCCCTACATGTCACCCTCATTTCCTGTCTTTTCTGTATTTCGTATTTATACTCGTATCTGGATTTTGGCATGTATTTTATTTTTCTCAACTTGTACAATTTTGGTATTTCTCGTATTTTAGGTTTTGACATGGCTCGGTTTTAATTGGATTGGGTTTGGTTTGGTTTAATGTGTATTGGAACACCTTAGCCTATACTCCACCCTCAACCCACCACATCCCACCATCTTTAAAACTATACCAACTTTTTCTCTCTCCTCATAAACCTCCATTAATTTATTCTTCTCCTTCCTCTACACAACACTCCTCTCCTTCCTCTACACAACACCCACCCATAGGCAAGTGCACCTTGCCACCACATGAGAACCCCATTTTATTTGTCCATTTGCTAGTTTAGGACATGGTGATCAACATTAGAACTTGGTATTTTGTGATTTGGAGTCTCCATTGTTCTAGATCTAAGTTTTTCCTATTTTCGATTTTGTATGGATTTGATCTATTTAAGTTGGATTTTTATGGGTTTTGATGTTTCCATGTAGAAGAGAGTTCAATTCCACCCTGGTTGGAACTTTGGAAGTTCGGATTTGGAGTTCGGATGGCCAAGTGGTGATGTTTTGAAGTTTTGGGAGCCATTGGAGCTTCTTCTCAACCATGGGGAAGAAGACCCTTTTCCTTGCGTGCGTGCTTTTGCGCGTACGCAGCTCCCTTGCGTGCGTGCTTTTGTGCGTACGCAGCTCCCTTGCGTGCGTGCTTTTGCGCGTACGCAGCTCCCTTGCGTGCGTGCTTTTGCGCGTACGCAGCTCTCCTGCGTACGTGCTTTTGTGCGTACGCAGCTCTCCTGCGTGCGTGCTTTTGTGCGTACGCAGCTCTCCTGCGTGCGTACCTTTTGTGCGTCCGTAGCTCTCCTGCATGCGTGCCTTTTGTGCGTACGCAGCTCCACTGCGTGCGTGCTTTTGTGCGTACGTAGCTCCCCTGCGTGCGTGCCCTTGTGCGTACGCTGCTCCCCTGCGTGCGTGCTCTTGCGCGTACTCTGCTCCCCTGACCCCTTGCTTAACCCATTGGCTCTTGGAGTATTGGTTTTATTTCTCGACTTGGTTTCTCTTTTGTGGATTGGGTTTTCCTGAGATCTGTTCAACACAGTACTACTATCTTGATCCGACACGGCCTAACACGGTTTTCAAGTAATTGTTTATGACTAGTACGGTTCTCAGGATTTTCTGTGGATTATGATTTTGGTATTCTCTGATCTCCTTGCTAGTGACCTAGTGGGGTGCACACCTAAATTGTAACTTGTATTTAATCCTTGTGACTTGATAACTTGATAGTGGCCGTGACGGCGCACTCCTGACTTGTAGCATGACTTGATAACTTAACACTGTTGCGACGGCTAACTTAACTTGACCTGCCTTGACACCGTGGGTAGTTCTTTCTTGCTTGCTTGTTAAATCCACTTGTCTTGTCTTGCATCATGTCTAGGATGGAACTCCTGAGTACCACGGTCAGGAGTACCTACTAAAATGGATTAAGGTTAATAACTAGAATAAAACAGTAGTCATGAAGAGATGACACAGCGACAGGCAATCCCGTTACCTGGGCGCTCTTGGGATCTGTCGTCTGCCGACGAGTAGGGCGCATTTCCAGCACACTGTCATGTGTTGCACCTTCTAAGTCACCTAAGGGTACATGCGTTCCTGGACGATGTACCCACCTGAATTCAACCCCTAATTTTCGACCTGGATAACCTGGATGGTCTGCAGGGCTTGTGGCTGTGGAATAATCTTACTGCATCTTGTTAGTAATTAGGCCTGTGATAACCCTAGTTAGTTAAAGTAGTAAGCCGTAGTATCTGCTTGGCCGTGATTGATTGAATGAAGTATAACCAGTCTAGCCATGTCTTGATCCAGTACAAGATTGCTTCCTGTCTTGATTTCTTACATTATTATCTTGCTGATAAATGGTAGAAAACCAAGTTCTGTTCAGGTGAAGGGTTACGACCCCGGTCCTTGTTTGGTTTACGGGTTGTAACCTGGTTATCGGAATAATTCCATGGTTATCTCGTCGTATATCATCCTGACATGTTTTCGTAAATTTTAGTTTTACTATTAGACTTTCTTGTGCTAATTGCTGGCTTTTGTTCTTATTTCGTGGCCCCCTTGTGGCACTTGCTCTTTCTGGGTTGACCCAGCTGGTTTTGTGTGGCCAGATTTCGGAGCAGCTCCCGAGGATCTACCAAGCTTCCAGCCCAATGGTGACAACTAGATGGAACCCGGGCCAAGAGTAGGTTTTCCTTTTTGTCTTGCCCACTTCATTGTAAAACTATTCTTTTGAGGCGTTTAGCCGACGAGCACCTGTTAGCTCGATGCACTTTACTTACTGTCTGCCTACGGGATGTGAACATGATTAACAAATCCTAGGTTTGATCATGTACGACTAAACTCCTGCTAGTGCTAACATTTTGTAACGACTAGCTTCATGATCAGCTGAATATGTAATATTTGGGACGCCTTATTATTGTATATTTAATGATCATACATCTTACGACCTTACTTACTTGTTTGTGATTGAGACATTAGGCTTTTTCATAACCATAAGGACTATTGGCTTGTAGTAAACCCTCATATATCTAGACAGCCGTGACCGTATATCGATGTGGTTTCTATTTCAATATACGTAGCTGGCTATGTCTTTCTCTGCTCTCCAGTATTCTGGTTCTGGGGCGTGACACTACAACATTGATATTTTAGCGCAACTGGCCAACACACCGGCCAAGTTATCACTGTACGAACTCCTAAGGCTCTCCAAGGACGTTCGTGTTGCATTAAGCGAAGCACTCCAAAATGCCGATGTCTATCTGGCTCAATCCAACCTCACCGGGGAGGACTCACCCGTGGATCTCCAGGACAGTGCCTGTATAGGAGCAATGCCCTACATCGTCTTCACTCCGCAGGACATGCTCATCAAAACTAATCTGCACGATCGCCCATTATACTACACTGGATACATCAGCGACGTAAAGGTGGATCGGATGCACATTGATCCTGGCTCTTCCATAAGCATTATCCCGAAGGGTCTGCTACATCATCTCCGCATCCCAATGCATCGCCTGACGACTACAAGCACCGCCATCAGCGGGTTCAATTCGGGCAGGAGCTACCCTATTGGGAAGATTCGTCTGAAGTGTCAAATTGGCAACCTCCAATCCGAAGTCACCTGCTACGTCATCAATGCAGACACTTCTTACAACATTCTCTTAGGGCGCCCGTGGATACACGATTATATGATCGTGCCTTCTACGCTGCACCAATGCTTCAAATATGTCGACAAATACGGCTTCGTGAAGACAGAATTTGCTGACATCGATCCCTTCAAAGGGGTCGAATCTTACTACTCGGACTCCTGCCTATACGAAAAGTCGAAGAGGCACCTTGATGAAGGAAATGAACAAGTTGGTACCGAAACGGCCACGGGATCAGAAGGACCTCTGACGATCCATCTCCAAGCTCGCAAACCGGAAAGGTCTGCACCCCTTACCGCCACTCTGCGAAAGGACGTGATCAGTCTCTCGGCGCAGGAAGAGCAGATGATAATCCGGATACCAAGGTCTGGTCAAGTGCCAAGATCCACAATGGGGCCACTAACAATCAGACTGCCGAGAGTCGGTCAACCCCAAACGAAGAAGCTCAATCCCTCCGACAGGCCACTGACGATACGCCTTCGCAAGAAGGGTCGTCACCCCGATGCGAGGTCCGACACTTCTAGCGAACCGGCCACCCCCCGCTCCACATTAAATGCCAAACTGGGGGTCGCTAGTCTGCCAACGACTCCGCGCTCTGCTCCATCAACTGAACCACTGACAATCAAGCTTCCCAGGTCGTCCTCTCAGTCTTCATTTACACAGGGGGTAGCCGAAGAGGAACCGGAGCTAGCCAAGTATGTGGCTGCCCACACTGATGTCCCCTCCGCTGATGATGTAATCCCCCTAGAAAAGATACCTTACTTCATCAATAAAGGGTTATCTTTGAACTATACCGAGCTCAATAAGCTATGTACAATGTATGCTATGGAACACGGTATAGGCACTCACCTACACACACAAGTGACAAATGTGTACACCGCGATCCAGCTTACTCCAGTAGAAGACGCTTACCGAATAATCGAGGGAGGAGATCATCCGATCATCTTCGGCCGGACGAACAACCCGCATCCCCTCACCATAGAGGAAGCCGACCTCGGGTCAGACGCCGGAAGACTGTCTCTGTATCTCTATAGCCCTCAATCCAAATATCTCATGCAGAAACAGGGGTATGATCTGGAGACGACGCCAGGTTTGAACTACGGTACTGGACGACGATTACCTTTGAAGCCGCCAGTCCCGGCGGGCAAACCACGAGACTACTATAGCAAAACTCGATACGGGTTGGGGTATGTAACGCTTACTACAACCCCTGAGAGTTCAGATGAAGAATGCGACTGGCAGTCACATTCAACCGGGTCACCAACTTCGGACTCGGATACCAGCATCGGAGATGTGTTCAGACAAATCATGACAATCAACATGGCATTCGCCGACGCTTACGAAGAAGGCAAAAACATCTCCGAAATCCTTGAGCTAGAGCCATGGGCCCAGCAATTAGACGCACAATGGAAAAAGCGGTTCGAACAGAGAGAACCTCCTACTGAAGATGAGGTCATACAAGTGGATCTCGGCAGCGAATCTTCTCCAAAACCAATTTTTGTCAGTAAAAGCCTAACAGACGAAGAACGGGAGTCGCTGCTAGAACTTGTCAGAGAATACATTGATGTATTTGCCTGGAGCTATGAAGACAAGCCAGGGTTAAATCCCGGCATTGCTCTTCACAAACTCAACATTCGGCCAGATGCGAAGTCAGTCAAGCAACAACAGCGACGCTTCCGCCCAGGCATCATGGACGCGATCGAAGCCGAAGTCAACCAACTAATAGCCAGCGGCTTCATTCATGAGGAGCAACATCCCGATTGGGTCGCCTATATAGTATCCGTCCTCAAGAAGAATGGGAAGATTCGAATATGTATCGACTTCCGCAATCTGAACGAGGCATGCCCCAAAGATGAATTCCCCCTTCCTATCACAGACACCATGATCGACAATACCTGCGGCTTCGAACGTATGTCATTCATGGATGGCTTCTCGGGGTACAACCAAATCAAAATGTCTCCTCGTGACGAAAAGCATACATCATTCCGAACACCAATTGGCACGTACTGCTACACAGTCATGCCTTTCAGTTTGAAGAATGCCGGCGCCACCTATCAAAGAGCCATGAGCATCATCTTTATAGACCACTTACGTAAGACAGTGGAGTGCTACGTTGACGATATAGCCGTTAAAAGCCGCTGCAAAGGAGACCATCTGCAGGATCTAAGGACGGTATTCGACCTAATGTGAGCACACAATTTGAAAATGAACCCTACGAAGTCCTTTCTGGACGTATCCAGCGGGAATTTCTTGGGCTTCATCATCACTGCAAAGGGTATCCATGTAGCCCCTGAGAAGACAAAAGCAATCATGGAGATGGGTCCCCCGAGAAATCTTCGCGAACTCAGAGGCCTCCAAGGGAGGCTAGCCTACATCAGGAAGTTCATTTCTAACCTCTCCGGGCGATGCCGACCGTTCATGCACCTCATGAGGAATGGAGTCTCATTCGTATGGGACGAGGAATGTCAACGTGCTTTCGACAGCATCAAAGAATATTTGTCAAATCCTCCAGTTTTGGTGGCTCCGATTCCGGTAAAACCATTCCTGCTCTATGTACGAGAAATGGAACACTCCCTCGAGGCTCTGCTGGTACAGAACAACGACGCAGGCCATGAACAGGCCATATATTACCTCAGCCGAATGATGATTGGGCCAGAGCATCGATATACCGCTGTGGAAAAGGAATGCCTCGTCCTGGTGTTCGCCATTCAGAAAACGCGACACTATGTCACCGGACAAACGATACACGTGATCTCACGAATCAACCCTCTCAGGGTCCTCATGAATAAACCAGGGTCACTCAGCTCTCGCCTCGCTACATGGGCAATATTGCTGTCCCTTTATCATATGATCTTTGTCCCTCAAAAGGCAGTCAAAGGTCAAGCCCTGACAGACTTCTTAGCAGCCCACCCAGGCTCGGAGTCCTCCAGGATAGATGAAGAGATCCCAGATGAGGTTGCCAACTCGCATGCAACCTCTCATGAGAATATATGGCGAAATTTCTTCGACGGTGCTTCGAGGACTGGACCTAAAGGTAATATCGTCGTCGGAGTCGGGGTAGTGCTAGTCTCCACTACCGGATTGGTGATCAACCGCGCTTATTCCCTCACAGAGCCCTGCTCTAATAATGTGGCCGAGTACAACGCTCTGGCCATTGGCCTCCAACTTGCAAGAGAGCTGGGGGTAGAAAACCTTGAAGCATACGGCGATTCCTAACTAATTGTCAATCAGATCCGGGGCTCATACGAGGTCCGCCACGAAGACATGATCCCTTATCACCAAATAGCGATTGACATCATCTCATCGTTCGAGGGGTTCTTCATCGAATATGTCCCCAGACTCTGAAATATTGAAGCTGATGCCTTAGCTCGTCTCGCCGCTTCCCTAGCAGTTCCGAACTATGATCGCCAATCTGTGGATATGATAGGCCACGAACTGGTCTGTCCCAAGAACAATGTGCAATTCGTGGTGAGTTATTCCGTACATACGATCGATGATGCCTCAGACTGGAGACAACCATTCATCGACTTCGTCGTCTACGACATCCTGCCTGAGAACCCAAAGGAAGCCACTTCCATCAGACGGTGTTCTCTCGGATACTTCTACGATACAGAGATGAAAATGCTGTATCGTCGCACCTACGACGGATTACTGCTTCGATGTCTGTCAAATGCAGAAGCCAAAGAAGCCGTACGAGAAGCTCATGACGGTATCTGCGGGGCCCACCAGCCCGGCCCAAAACTGCAAGACCGCCTTCGCCGAATGGGCTACTATTGGCCCACAATGGTGGCAGATGCAATAGACTATGCTAAAAAATGCAAAGCCTGCCAAGTCCACGCGGACTTCATTCACCAACCATCCGAGTTTCTACATCCGACAGTGGTGTCCTGGCCATTTGAAGCATGGGGAATGGATATCATTGGTCCAATCACCCCACCTTCCTTCCGAGGACATCGCTTCATACTTGCGATCACTGATTACTTCTCCAAATGGGCGGAAGCTATCCCGCTCGCAGAAGTTAAGACTTCAAACGTGATCAGCTTCCTTAAGCATCACGTCATCTACCGCTTTGGACTGCCCCGAAGGATCATCCATGATAAAGGTCCGCAATTTGCAAGCCACGCATTCCATCGGTTTTGCGATAAGCACCGTATTCAGAATGTCGCTTTGACACCGTACAACCCGGCAGCGAACGGGTTGGCAGAGGCATTCAACAAAACAATCATTAAACTCCTCAAGAAGTTTGTCTCCTCCAACAAACGCGACTGGAACGAGAAGCTCGGTGAATGCTTATGGGCTTATCGCACCACAGTTCGAACAGCCACCAGGAATACACTATTCTTCCTGGTGTACGAGAGTGAAGCAGTCCTCCCATTAGAGACTCAGATCCCCTCACTACGCGTCGCCCTCATGCATCAATTGAAGACAGACGAAAACCACCATCGCCGGCTACAGGAATTGGAGGCACTTGACGAAAAGCGTCTCTTGGCTCAGCAACGAATTGAGCTATACTAGGCACGCATCTCCGGAGCCTTCAATAAGAAGGTCAAAATTAGAACATTCCAGGTGGGCGATCTTGTTCTGGCAGTACGGAGGCCGATGGTCATGACTCACAAGACCGCCGGCAAATTCCAGCCAAAGTGGGAAGGCCCATTTATCATTGAGACAGTATTCTCCAACGGTGCTTACCGCCTCGCAAAACAAAACGGAGACTTGCTCATGTTGCCCGTCAACGGTAAGTTCCTGAAGAAATATTATGTCTAAACGACATTCTCTCCAGATCATCGAGTCATGTACCCGCTGGTGCCGCTGAACTCACACTTTCTCAATATTCTAAATTACCGAGTTATGTACCCGCAAGTGCCTCTGAACTCACATTCCGGTCACTCTTTCAGATAGTAAGTCACGTATGATTATACCTCTGAACTTCCTTCCTAGAAGAGATCCTCCCTCATGATCCACTACCCGCACTCCCAGTGCACAAAAAGGGTAACCGATCCATAAATTTCTGAAACGGCCATGTCCTCATTACCTCTGAGTCGTTTTCACTTCCACCAAAAACAAACCGCCCCCTCGCATAGAACTTCCACGTTCTCCTACCTCTGAGTCGTTCTATGTGCCCCCTCTTCATTAAGCCCACTCCTGCCATGTCCTCATTACTTCTGAGTGGGAAGGCTCCGTCGAAGAAACCTTCATGCTTGCCATGTCCACATTACCTCTGAGCAAGTATGTCGGTTCCCTTTCAACCTATTATCTGTAACCACATGTCACGCCCCAGAACCAGAATACTGGAGAGCGGGGGCAGACATAGCCAGCTACGTATATTGAAATGGATTCCATCTCGCTATACGGTCACGGCTGTCTAGATACATGAGGGTTTACTACAAGCCAACAGTCTCCTATGGCCATGAACAAGCCTATTGTCTCAATCATAAGCAAGTAAATAGATGTTACAAGATGTATGATCATTAAATATACAATAATAAGGCGTCCCAAATATTACATATTCAGCTGATCATGAAGCTAGTCGTTACAAAATGTGAGGACTAGCAAGAGTTTAGTCATACATGATCAACCCTAGGATCTGTCAATCATGTTACAGCCCGTAGGCAGACAGTAAGTAAATACAATCGAGCTAAACAGGTGCTCGTCGGCTAAATGCCTCAAAAGAATATTTTTACAATAAAGTGGGAGATCAAAAATAAACCCACTCGTTGCCCGGGTTACGTCTGGTGTTCACCATCGGGCGGAAAAAGCGGTGGATCCTATGGAGTTGCTCCGAAATCTGGCCATACAAAACCAGCTGGGTCAGATCCCAGAAAGAGCAAGTGCCACAAAGGAAGCTTCACTTAGGAACTAAAACCAGCAATCAGCACAAGATATAAATAAAAGTAAGAACTTGAAAATAAAGAAAACACATCAGGATGATATACGACGAGATAACCATGGAACTATTCAGATAACCAGGTTACAACCCGTATACCAAACAAGGACCGGGGTTGTAACCCTTCGTCTGAACGGAGCTTGGTTTCTCACCATTTATCGGTAAAATGAATACAAGCATTCTGGTCATTCAAAAATCTGGAACAGGATCAGGACAAGACTAGACTGGTTAGACTCCATCTAATCATTTCACGGCCAAGCAAGAACTACGGCTTGATACTTTAACTAACTAGGGTTGTCACAAGCCTAATTACTAACAAGATGCAGTGAGATTATTCCACAGCCACAAGCCCTGCAGACCATCCAGGTTATCCAGGACGAAAGATTAGGGTTGAATTCAGGTGGGTACATCGTCCAGGAAACGCATGTACCCTTAAGTGGCTTGAAAGGTGCAACACATGACAGTGTGCTGGAAATGTGCCCTACTCGACGGCAGGCTACAGATACCAGGCGCGCCCAGGTAACGGGATTGCCTGTAGCTGGGAAATCTCTTCATGACTAATGTGTTAATCTAGTTATTAACCTTAGTCCATTTCAATAGGTACTCCCGACCGTGGTACTCAGGAGCTCCCTCCCTAGACATGATGCAAGACAGAACTGGTTTATTTGTACAAGCACAATCGCCCACGGTGTCCATGTTATTATACAGGTCATGTTATGTCAGGTAGCCGTCGCAACAGCTACTCAAGATATATCATGTCAGGTTATCATATCAAGTGTACTTGTCAGGAGTGTGCCACGGCGGGCCACTATCATGTCATGTCAGGTTTTCTTGTCAAGAGTGCACCACTATGGGTCACTATCAGGTCATATCAGGTATCATTTCCAAACATATTAAACAAATCCATGATTATCAAGTTCATGACAAAAGGCGTAAGGATATAAAATGGACGTAAAATATCTAAATAAATATCAATATACAGGGCTATAGAAGAGTCATGCGGCTAAGTCATATGCGGTCAGGAAAGGGTAGAATCATGCGGCCCAATTAGAAGAGCGCATGCGGCCAGGGTCACTGAATCACATGCGGCCAAGACAAGGGGGCGCATGCAGCTGGAAGGGAGCAAGGGCGCATGCGGCCAGGGGGACAAGGGCGCATGCGGCCAGGGGGACAAGGGCGAGTGCGGCCAGGGGGACAAGGGCGCATGCGGCTGAGGATGTACATGGCCCCACGCGGCGGAGATGAATCGAATCCATACAGCACAGGGTTCAAAACCCTCGCGGCTGGAATCAATTTGGATCCATGCGGCCCGATTAATTGAGTCCATGCGGTTCAGGTCAATCGAGTCCATGCGGCTCAATCAATCGAGTCCATGCGGCTCAACCAATCGAGTTCATACGGCTCAACCAATCGAGTTCATGCGGCTCAACCAATCGAGTTCATGCGGCGCAGGTAGGAGCGGAGCTTATGCGGAAGCGGGGTCACGCGCCTATGCGGCTGTGACTCAAGTGGGGGCTCATGCGGCTAAGATAATCTATGCGGCTCAGAAGAGTACAAGGGCGCATATGCGGCAAAGTGGGGAAAGTCCATGCGGCCAAGAATGAGACTCAGCCGATGCGACTGAGACTAAGTTCCATGCGGTTCAATCACTTGCCGCATGAATTGTCATGCGGTCAAGTCAAGTCCAAGCACAGTTCATCTTCTCCAAATTTCTGAGAAGATGAGCACCATGAGAGCCGAGTTCTCAAGCTCCACAACTCCATCATCCGGAGCCCAAATCCGAACTTCCATAGGTCAAAACGGGGTAGAACGAAATTCTCTACAACATGGAACCATCAAAACTAGGAAATAACAAGATTAAATAGATCAAAACCCAAGAAATCCAAAAATGAAATAAACTTAGATCTACAAGAATCCAGCCATGGAAATGAGAAATGTCAAATACTAAAGTGCTTTAGAATGTAGTAAAGAAGAGAATGGAGCAATAAAATCAGAGTTCCTCCATGAAGCAAGTTGCACTTGCCTAGACCTCCCTCTTCTCTCTCTGGTAGGTAAGAAGTAATGAGGAAGAAGAAGATGAGATTAATCAAGAGAGAGAAAAGAATGGGCTAATAAATACAAATGGTGGTGGTAGGTAGGGGGTTCACATTGGTTCATATTGAACCAAAGAAAACCGAGCTAAGCCGAACCAAGCCAAGAAATAACCAAGCCAAGATACAAGCTAACAGGAAATCATACAAATATAGAATAAAAATACGTACACGTATTCCAGAAATATGTAATACGGACCACAAGCATTACAACTCTACCCACCTTAAAAGAATTCCGTCCTCGGAATTTAATCAAGAGGCTAGAGGAGCAATGCCAAGCTATACTAATAACAAGCAAGCTATACTAGACAATCAATCAATCATGCAAGCAAGGAATCGAAGGCATGAGGCATAAGAAAGACATTATACCTCACGAGTCAAACAAGTCGGGATATCGCGATCGGATATCATCTTCACGCTCCCACGTTGACTCCCCCAAAGAGTGATGACCCCAAGCAACTCGGACTAACTTGATAGTCTTGTTCTTGAGTATCTTCTCTCTCCGGTCCAATATAGACACGGGCCTCTCCTCATACGAAAGGTTGGTACCAACAACCAATTCCGAATGATCTAGGATATGGCTCGGGTCTGGGATATACCGTCGTAATTGGGATACATGGAACACGTCATGCACCTCGCTTAGCGACGACGGAAGAGCGAGACGATAGAACACATCTCCTACTCGCTCCAGAATGTCAAATGGCCCTATATACCTAGGACTAAGCTTTTCCCGGACGCCGAAACGAATGACGCCACGGTTAGGCAAAATCCTCAGGAATACATGATCGCCGACTGAAAACTCGAGAGGGCGCCGATGAGAATCGGCCCAATGGCGCTGGCGATCTTGGGCAACTCGAAGATGATCTCTGACTCTTCTGACCACTTCGACTGTCTGAGCGATCATTTCCGGACCGAGCATCTGTCTCTCTCCAATATCATCCCAAGCTAGCGGGGATCTGCACTTCCTACCATACAGTGCCTCGAACGGTGCCATCTGGATACTGGCCTAGAAACTGTTGTTGTATGAGAACTCCACCAGATGCAAGTGATCTTCCCATGAACCACCGAAGTCAAGTGTGCAAGACCGCAACATGTCTTCAAGGGTCTGGATCGTGTGCTCCGACTGACCATCTGTCTGCGGGTGATAAGCTGAACTGAACTAGAGGCGAGTCCCCAAACTCTTTTGCAAGCTACGCCAAAAGTGCGACGTAAATCTGGAATCTCGGTCCGAGGTGATACTGACTGGCACTCCGTGCAACCTGACAATCTGCCTGAGGTACATCTCCGCTAGCTGTACCGTCGACTGGCCAACTCTAAATGGAAGAAAGTGAGCCACCTTCGTGAGCCGATCAACTATAACCCAGATAGCATCTCTGCCAGCTGGGGATCTAGGTAATCCAGTCACAAAATCCATGGTTACATGCTCCCACTTCCATTCTGGAATCGGTAAGGGCTGAAGAAGTCCAGCCGGTCTCTGATGTTCAGCCTTAACTTGTTGGCAAACCAAACACCGAGAGACAAACCGAGCTATCTCCCGCTTCATGCCATTCCACCAGAAGTGCTGACGGATATCTCGATACATCTTCGTACTGCTAGGATGGATGGAATACTGAGAACTGTGCGCCTCTGACATGATCTCCTGCCTGATATCTCCACTGGGTACACAAAGACGCCTCCTATGCCTAAGTGTACCGTCCTCATGTATGCATAACTCCGGTCTTCGTCCTGCCTCACACTCTGCTCTGAGTCGCTGAAGCTTGGAATCTGTCGACTGCACCATCCGGATCCTCTCGACTATAGTGGATTAAACTTGCATGCTGGCCATCAATGCCACACTGGAAGGGAGAACAACTTCAATACCCATCTTCTGAAGATCTGCTAACAGCTCTGGTTGTGCTGTTAGGAAATAAACTCCGGCTCTCCTGCTCAAAGCATCTGCAACAACATTGGCCTTCCCAGGATGATACTGCAAGTTGACATCATAATCCACAAGAAGCTCCAGCCATCTTCTCTGACGCATGTTAAGATCCTTCTGGGTGAAAACATACTTCAGGCTCTTGTGGTCGGTGAAAATCTCCACCCTGTCTCCATACAATAGTGCCTCCATAACTTAAGTGCAAACACCACTGCTGCCAGCTCCAAGTCATGGGTTGGGTAATTCCTCTCATGATCACGAAGTTGTCGTGACGCATAAGCTATTACCTTCCCATGCTGTATCAAAACACATCCTAAACCTCTGCCTGAAGCATCACAATACACTGAGAATCCTCCGGTCCCATCTGGAAGCGTGTGAATAGGAGCTGTTATCAGGCCTCGCTTTAACTGCTCAAAAGAACTCTGGCACTCTGCTGTCCAAGCAAACTGTGCATCCTTGCGAGTGAACTGCGTCAATGGCGCTGATATCCGAGCAAAATCCGAAACAAACTGCCGGTAGTAGCCGGCCAATCCAAGGAAACTGCGAACTTCTGCAACTGTGCTGGGCACCGGCCAAGAATCAATAGCCACAATCTTCTGGGGATCTACTTCTACTCCTCCTTGAGTGATGATATAACCCAAGTACGAAATGCGATCGAGCCAGAACTCGCATTTACTGAACTTGGCATACAACTGGTGCACTCTGAGGATCTGAATAACAACTCTGAGATGTTGTTCATGCTCTGCCTCATTCTTGCTGTAGACCAGGATGTCATCCAAGAACACAATCACAAACTGATCCAAGTAAGGCATGAAAATGCGATTCATGAGATCCATGAATACGGCTGGCGCATTGGTTGCTCCAAAAGGCATAACAAGGAACTCCCAATGCCCATATCTCGATCTAAAAGCTGTCTTCGGGATGTCCTGCTCTCTGACTCTGATCTGATGATAACCTGAGCGCAAATCAATCTTCGAGAATACTGAAGCCCCCTTGAGTTGATCAAACAAGTCATCTATCCTCGGAAGAGGGTATCTGTTCTTGATTGTCACTGAGTTCAAGGTACGATAATCAACACATAACCTGGACGTACCATCCTTCTTTTTCACAAGAAGCATCGGGGCTCCCCAAGGCGATCCACTAGCACGAATGAATCCCTTGGCTCGAAGTTCTTCAATCATCTTGTACAAGATCTCCAACTCTGAAGGCGCCATCCTGTAGACTCTCTCTGATACTGGGGCTGTCCCGGGAATCAAGTCTATAATGAACTCGATCTCCCGTTCTGGAGGCAGACCTGGAAGCTCTTCTGGAAAAACATCTGGGAACTCATCTACTATCCTGGGCAACTGCAATGCTGCTACTGCCATCCGCAACACTGAAGGAGAAGGCTCAACTGCTCCTCTGAAAAAGGAAAACTCTGGCTCGCCTGGAATGCTAAAAACAACCCTACCAATATGGCAGTCTATTCTAGCATACTGGTTCCTCAACTAATCCATCCCTAAGACCATATCATAATCGGCCATCGGGAACTCTATCAATCTAGCGGGGAATTCTCTACCGCTAACTACGATCCGACACGAGGAAAACACTCTATCTACTCCCACAAGTCCGTTACCAGTAAGTATATTGAGCCTTACTGATAATGACTCGGGCTCCAATCCTACCCGTGTCGCGAATCGTACAGACATAAAAGAATGTGATGCACCAGAATCAAATAAAGCTGAAGCTGGAAAGGAGTTGACGAGAATAGTACCTGCCACTACCTCTCCTGGTGCCAATCCTTCCTCCACGGTCATCACCATAGCCTGACCATGCCCTCGGGGTGCCGGTCCCCTCTGCTGAAATCCTCGCTGCCTATTCTGACTCAAGGCTTGGGCTTGAACATGCTGCTGGGGGTTCTGCTGCTAGAACATCTGGGACTGAGGCGGCAAGGGCCTCGACAATGGGTACTGCTGCTGCTGCTGGACCGGAGCTGGTCCTCTCACCGAAGAGCTAGAAAGGTTGGACGTTGATGAACCACCCCTGTTCGGGCAAGATCCAACCCTATGGTCTGGTGCTCCACAAGCCAGACACAATCCTTGCGCCCTGCGACATTCTGCCACTACATGGCCTGGCTTCCCACAATGAGAACAACCCACTGCGAAAGATTGCTTCTGCTTTTGCTGCTGCTGAGGGTGCGTCGGAGTGGAATGCTGAACCGACATTACGGAGGCCGCTCGCCTCGGAGCTCCAATAGTCAAAGCCCTGGCTGCCGGGGCTGGGGCTGAAGACTGACTCATCTGGCCGTGAGATCTCTTCCGACCTCCGGCCCTATCCACAATCCTCTGGGAGGTATACTCATGCCTCCGGGCTGCTCTCAAGACTGCATCAAAAGTCTGATGCTCAAACTGCTCAACTGCCAAAAGAATCTCCAGGTGAAGCCCCTGCTGGAATCGCTGGGCTCTATCATACTCGGTTGCCACCAAGGTGGGAGCAAACCGACTGAGTCTCGAGCACTCGGCCGCATATCCATCGACCGTCCTGCCTCCTTGCTTCAGATTAGTGAATCGGGTCTGCAGATCATACCGAGCTACAGCATCGAAATACTTGGTCTGGAATCTCTTTCTGAACACCGCCCAAGCAATAGGTGCTGCTAATCCAACGGCCTGAGCTGCCCACCAGCTGCGGGCAAGATCTAACAACTGCAGGCGTACAATTGCCACCTTCTCGTTCTCTGGAGTCCTGGCTGCTTCTAGAATCACTTCTGTATCCTGAAGCCAAGCATCTGCTGCGATAGCATCTTCACTACCGTCGAAGAATGGAGGGTTCAGGCGCTTGAAGCTGTTGGCCGCACTGTTACCCTGATGACCTCCTCTGGTCAAAGCATCCGTCACTGCCTGTTGCAAGGCATCTCCACGACGATCTTGAGAAGCTATCAAGGTCCTGACGAGTCCTACTAATGTGCCATCATCAGGCTCGGCAGGCTGAACTGGCTGAACTGGAGGCTCTTCTCCAATAGGCTCGATTCTGGAGGCTACTCCGGAGGGCTGGACTTGATCTCCGGGTTGCTGCTGGTCCGCGGGAGGTGCTCCGCCTTGCTGGCCGGCAGGACCACGAACAATGCCGCTGAAGAAGACGACATAGGGAACAATAAAGAAGGACCAGGATAAATCAACGATACAAGCACATGATCAGGACAAGAATCCAGGGATTCAGAAGATACGAGCAGAGATCAAGGACGAATACTGATTGAGACATTTATTCGGTAAACCCTCACATATCTTGATTTACAAGACCTGCATGGGCCACCACTTAAACCATGTCATGCCCCAGAACCAGAATACTGGAGAGCGGGGGCAGACATAGCCAGCTACGTATATTGAAATGGATTCCATCTCGCTATACGGTCACGGCAGTCTAGATACATAAGGGTTTACTACAAGCCAACAGTCTCCTATGGTCATGAACAAGCCTATTGTCTCAATCATAAGCAAGTAAATAGATGTTACAAGATGTATGATCATTAAATATACAATAATAAGGCGTCCCAAATATTACATATTCAGCTGATCATGAAGCTAGTCGTTACAAAATGTGAGGACTAGCAAGAGTTTAGTCATACATGATCAACCCTAGGATCTGTCAATCATGTTACAGCCCATAGACAGACAGTAAGTAAATACAATCGAGCTAAACAGGTGCTCGTCGGCTAAATGCCTGAAAAGAATATTTTTACAATAAAGTGGGAGATCAAAAATAAACCCACTCGTTGCCCGGGTTACGTCTGGTGTTCACCATCGGACGGGAAAAGCGGTGGATCCTCTGGAGTTGCTCCGAAATCTGGCCATACAAAACCAGCTGGATCAGATCCCAGAAAGAGCAAGTGCCACAAAGGAAGCTTCACTTAGGAATAAAACCAGCAATCAACACAAGATATAAATAAAAGTAAGAACTGGAAAATAAAGAAAACACATCAGGATGATATACGACGAGATAGCCATGGAACTATTCAGATAACCAGGTTACTACCCGTAAACCAAACAAGGACCGGGGTTGTAATCCTTCGTCTGAACGGAGCTTGGTTTCTCACCATTTATCGGTAAAATGAATACAAGCATTCTGGTCATTCAAAAATCTGGAACAGGATCAGGACAAGACTAGACTGGTTAGACTCCATCCAATCATTTCACGGCCAAGCAAGAACTACGGCTTGATACTTTAACTAACTAGGGTTGTCACAAGCCTAATTACTAACAAGATGCAGTGAGATTATTCCACAGCCACAAGCCCTGCAGACCATCCAGGTTACCCAGGACGAAAGATTAGGGTTGAATTCAGGTGGGTACATCGTCCAGGAAATGCATGTACCCTTAAGTGGCTTGAAAGGTGCAACACATGACAGTGTGCTGGAAATGTGCCCTACTCGACGGCAGGCTACAGATCCCAGGCGCGCCCAGGTAACGGGATTGCCTGTAGCTGGGAAATCTCTTCATGACTAATGTGTTAATCTAGTTATTAACCTTAGTCCATTTCAATAGGTACTCCCGACCGTGGTACTCAGGAGCTCCCTCCCTAGACATGATGCAAGACAGGACTGGTTTATTTGTACAAGCACAATCGCCCACGGTGTCCATGTTATTATACAGGTCATGTTATGTCAGGTAGCCGTCGCAACAGCTACTCAAGATATATCATGTCAGGTTATCATATCAAGTGTACTTGTCAGGAGTGCGCCACGGCGGGCCACTATCATGTCATGTCAGGTTTTCTTGTCAAGAGTGCACCACTACGGGTCACTATCAGGTCATATCAGGTATCATTTCCAAACATATTAAACAAATCCATGATTATCAAGTTCATGACAAAAGGCGTAAAGATATAAAATGGACGTAAAATATCTAAATAAATATCAATATACAGGGCTATAGTCATGCGGCTAAGTCATATGCGGTCAGGAAAGGGTAGAATCATGCGGCCCAATTAGAAGAGCGCATGCGGCCAGGGTCACTGAATCACATGCGGCCAAGACAAGAGGGCGCATGCAGCTGGAAGGGAGCAAGGGCGCATGCGGCCAGGAGGACAAGGGCGCATGCGGCCAGGGAGACAAGAGTGCATGCGGCTGAGGATGTACATGGCCCCACGCGGCGGAGATCAATCGAATCCATACAGCACAGGGTTCAAAGCCCTCGCGGCTGGAATCAATTTGGATCCATGCGGCCCGATTAATTGAGTCCATACGGCTCAGGTCAATCGAGTCCATGCGGCTCAATCAATCGAGTCCATGCGGCTCAACCAATCGAGTTCATGCGGCTCAACCAATCGAGTTCATGCGGCTCAACCAATCGAGTTCATGCGACACAGGTAGGAGCGGAGCTTATGCGAAAGCGGGGTCACGTGCCTATGCGGCTGTGACTCAAGTGGGGGCTCATGCGGCTAAGATAATCTATGCGGCTCAGAAGAGTACAAGGGCGCATATGCGGCAAAGTGGGGAAAGTCCATGCGGCCAAGAATGAGACTCAGCCGATGCGACTGAGACTAAGTTCCATGCGGTTCAATCACTTGCCGCATGAATTGTCATGCGGTCAAGTCAAGTCCAAGCACAGTTCATCTTCTCCAAATTTCTGAGAAGATGAGCACCATGAGAGCCGAGTTCTCAAGCTCCACAACTCCATCATCCGGAGCCCAAATCCGAACTTCCATAGGTCAAAACGGGGTAGAACGAAATTCTCTACAACATGGAACCATCAAAACTAGGAAATAACAAGATTAAATAGATCAAAACCCAAGAAATCCGAAAATGAAATAAACTTAGATCTACAAGAATCCAGCCATGAAAATGAGAAATGTCAAATACTAAAGTGCTTTAGAATGTAGTAAAGAAGAGAATGGAGCAATAAAATCAGAGTTCCTCCATGAAGCAAGTTGCACTTGCCTAGACCTCCCTCTTCTCTCTCTGGTAGGTAAGAAGTAATGAGGAAGAAGAAGATGAGATTAATCAAGAGAGAGAAAAGAATGGGCTAATAAATACAAATGGTGGTGGTAGGTAGGGGGTTCACATTGGTTCATATTGAACCAAAGAAAACCGAGCTAAGCCGAACCAAGCCAAGAAATAACCAAGCCAAGATACAAGCTAACAGGGAATCATGCAAATACAGAATAAAAATACGTACACGTATTCCAGAAATACGTAATACGGACCACAAGCATTACAACTCTACCCACCTTAAAAGAATTTCGTCCTCGAAATTTAATCAAGAGGCTAGAGGAGCAATGCCAAGCTATACTAATAACAAGCAAGCTATACTAGACAATCAATCAATCATGCAAGCAAGGAATCGAAGGCATGAGGCATAAGAAAGACATTATACCTTACGAGTCAAACAAGTCGGGATATCGCGATCGGATATCATCTTCACGCTCCCACGTTGACTCCCCCAAAGGGTGATGACCCCAAGCAACTCGGACTAACTTGATAGTCTTGTTCTTGAGTATCTTCTCTCTCCGGTCCAATATAGATACGGGCCTCTCCTCATACGAAAGGTTGGTACCAACAACCAATTCCGAATGATCTAGGATGTGGCTCGGGTCTGGGATATACCGTCGTAATTGGGTCAGGACCTGTAGGGCCAAGGCAACCATAAATCGATTTGACCCGGAGGATATGTTGATAGAGCAAATAAGCTCCCTCACTAGTCAATATTTGGCTTATCTTACCAGTGGAGGAGTGTGGAGGCTGAAGGTCACCTACAGCCACCGTAGCCTCTTCACCAACAGTCTCCGAGTCAGGTGTAATAGGCTCCTCCGTCCCGGCACCCTCGGGAAGGGATGCAACAAGATCGGCGTCGCCCTGTTGAAGTTTAGCAATCTCGGAGACGGGCTCGAGAAGACCCTCATCACCCCGGGCCGAGGCCTCAGCAACCTTGGAGCTGCCAGCCGCCGCTGAGAGAGCTCCCACAGAAAGGACCGCGGCACACATGTCGCTAATCAAAGCAGCAACGGCCGGATCAACGCCAGGGGTAGTAGACGGTTCAGGAGAGCCTGGTTCGTCAGACACCTACAAAGAAAAAATGGTCAAGTCATATCTCCAAGAAAAAAGAAAACCACAACAAAGAGATGACTCCGACTGGGTCTTACCTCCGGAACATCGTCTACATCTTCACCCTTCTCGGTAATAGGTAATTCACGAGACCTAACGGCAGCTCTCTTCACGGAAAAGGTCGATCTGCTATCAGAAGACTCACGTCTGACTCGTTTACGTGAGGGACCAGACACAGCGGGAGGCTGTTCTTCCCTCACTACTTCCTCTTGTGTAGCAAGTAACGGATCCTCCGCCAGTTCATCGGGTGTGGGAAGCGGTTGATCCGGTACTTCTTTACCCCCACCAGAAAGGGAGTCTCCGCTATCATGGTCATCATCCTCCTCAGCCGACTCGAAAGGCTCTGATTCAGGGAGGGGAGTCTGGAGCGCTAGTTGCTTTCTAGCCTTGGCCCCCTTGGGCTTCTCCTCTAAATCGGTACCCACGATGAAACTGGTACTCGGATCAAAATTAACAGGAGGCTTATTCGCCATAACATGATACAAGGCAGCTACGTACAAAATTTTCCTCGGCGCCTTAGCGTCGGGGACCGAGAAGCTGGCCAGAGTATGATAAGCGTCATAATAATTCTACGCCCTGACACCATCAAGGACGCTACCTTCAAAGCCCAAACAAGGGTTGGGACAATCAAGGAATAACTGGCTATAGCCAAATTGGCAAGAAAACCTACTGGGTAGGTAGGGCTCCAGGTACACATTATCACGGTTACGATAAACCAGATGTGCGGGGCGGATGTTGCGCAACCAGGTGAGCATATTCTGAGACAAAAAGTGAGAAGGTCCGGTACCATCAAGGTATACACTCCTCACTTTCTCATCAGAAAAATAAGGAACAGACACAAAAAAGTCGCACCCATCCACCCTCGCTAGCGCCCTCCGACAAGCTGGCATAGTATTATATTCCCAAAACTGGCGATGGCATTTGAAAAGGAAAACGTCTTCATCTGTAGCATCTTCAGCTATTCCAGGTCCCATCAAAGACTTATAGTGCATCGCCAACCACCCCATCAAATAGTGGAAAGGCAGCTCTATGCGCTCAAAATCCAGCATCTTATTGCGCGCAATAACCTTGGACGAGAATGTTCGAAGACCATGGTGTATGCTGTACACCATAGCAGAAAGAAGGGCCAGTCTAACTCCAAATACTAGTTTAACGGCGGAGAGGATGAAGTGGCGACCGATCCTCTCGATAGAACCTGCTCCCCCCGAGACTACACAGTTCCGTAGCCATATCATTAAAAATCCAGCCAGAAGCACCTTCTTTGACATCGGCCTGGTGCCATAGTAAAAATAGCTGAGAGAGTCAGTTTGACTCCCGAATATGTCGCTCTTGGACCGCAATTTCTTGACGCCCGACATCAGGTCCTTTATCTCTCCCTGGGTGTGAGGGGTTCGAGGAGTAACCCCGCCAGAAGGATCAACTTTAAAAAGATAATTGATCCAGGATGTGGTGTGGGAAGCGGTCCCTTCTGAGCTATCTACCGTTTTTATAGCCATCTGGTGACAAGCACTATGATGGCACAACAACTCCTGATACACCGCAACAAAACCTAGGAGTCGTCGGTTCAAGTCCTCGAACTCCTCGTTCGACGGGGTATACACCTCGAACGGCTCATTCCCCCACGAAAGTTTGGAGACGGTATACATCTCATGGAGAGCAAGCCCCAACTCCCCTCCGGGTGCAAAGAACATCCCCGTTCGCCGATTATACATCGCCAAGAGCGCCACGAACAATGGTTTATTGATAGAAAGCCCGTAGCAAGTACCCCGAATGGCATGATAAAGTTCCACCTCCCGCAGGAATGTTCCGTAGGTCTGCAGAACCCAAGTGGTTAACTGGGCCCACATAGAGGTGGGGTTTACCCAGTTCAGCAATGCCAGTCTACCAACAGGATAAGATTTTTTACGAGCAAGTCGATTCAGGAATGTATCAGCTTAAGTGAGTGTGAAGTTGGGACTATATACATTCATGAAAGAGCCTGGGGCCAGACCCATCATGTACCGGAGGACAAAATCCTTACCCGCGTACGCTGACCGCATGTTCGGGTTATAATGGATGTTGTCCATCAACATCCCTGATTGAGTAGGAGTTAAGTTACACACCATCTTCCTGTCCAACAACACCATATTGAACCACGACAAAGGATAATGACGTTCCATGAGAGGAATATGGATCGCCACCCCATCCAAAGAAAAATCCCAGCTCTCGGAAATCTCTAATACTCGAGGATTCTTTATGATTAAAGCAACTCCAAAGAGGAATGAAGGCTTCAGGTATAATCCATCCAGCTTCCCAGTATTCATCATGGAACGGAGGTAATGGAGGGTCTGATTCTCGATGGCGTTCAACCTCTCCGAAGGCTCATCGGCAGGGAATTGATTCAACACATGCTTAATTAAGTCGTCAAGACGCACGCCCAAGGCGAATTGATTTAAGCCCACTATAAGTTCCCTCGCAGGATTTACTGGCAGATTCACTGAAGAAAAACAAAAGAAACAGGTCAAAAAGATAGCTGAAACACAAACTACGTGATGCTTATGCGGCTTAGCGTAGTATACCTCATGCGGTTCAGTTTGAAAGAGTTCATACAGGCCAGCCCGAATGAGCTTATGCGATTCGGTTAGAAAGGAGCATATGCGGTCCAGTTCGAATAAGCCCATGTGGGTCAGTCCGAATGCGCTTATGCGGCTCGGTTCGAAAGGAGCATATGCGGTTCAGTTCGGATGAGCCTATGCGGTTCAGTGTGGATGAGCTTATGTAGTTTAGTTCAAATGATCCTATGCGGTTCAACCCGAAATAGGCTTATGCGGCTCAGTTTGAAAAAGCTCATGCGGTCCATTCCAAATGAGCTTATGCGGCCCTGAGGATGAAGTAGTTATGCGGCTGCAAACAACAACTTTCATGCGGCTCAGACCTAGGTCATATCCCACGCGACTCGAACATGAGTCGGACACGCAGCATACTTGGCAATACAGGCTCGCGCATAAAATATGCGGCATAGCCGTGACAGTTTATATTGATGATCCTACCAGCAATAGGCGGGTGAACGTCGAGGTAAAAAATAGGCACGTCAGTCGGCGGAGGAGTCGCCACGTTCGCCGCCGTCGATGAAGACGCGGCCTTCTTGCCCTTCGCAGCTGTAGACGACGATGCGGCCTTCTTGCCCATAGCAGCGGTAGTCTTCTTGGAAGCCATTGGCAAACGTTGATGAGAGAAGACGAAGAGGAAGTCGGCAACAAGGAGTTCAAGCAAAGAGGAGAAGGTAAATAAACTCTCAAAGAATAAAATCACTCCTATTTATAGGCGAAGGAGGCCCGAAAAATCAAAACAAATGCCTCGATCCACGTGCCGCCTAAAAGAATAAAAGAAGAACGCTTCGGTCAAAACAAAACTGACCCTTGGGATCCTCCCCCAAGAGGCGGCGAATCAAGGGCATTTAATATAGAAGATTTACACACGTGGTTGGGACACGTGGCAAAAAGTCTATGCGGCCTAACAAGCTCATGCGGCCAAATAAATCCATGCGGCTGAATCATCTATGCGGTCAACAAAGGCCATACTTCTTATTCAAAGTATTTCAATTTTGCAAATTGAAAACTTTGAAGGGGGTCTTGTAGAAGCATAAAAAATATCAGAATAATGATCTATGCGGCTCGGAACAGGAGAACCCCATGCGGCTCATACAGGAATGGTCCCATGCGATTCAGAGAGACTCTTAGTCTCATGCGGCTCGTTGCAGGAGAGTCCATACGGCTTATATAGGGACAGTCCTATGCGGTTCAAAGAGCCCGCTAGCTGCATACGGTTCAGAAGTACATACGGCTCACATATGACCAACAGAGATATGCAGCTCGATCAATGCCACGTATCCTCATGGGACCCCTTCACACAGCTGGCCATCGAGCAATGGCCCTATTTAATGCTCTGCCATGATTTAACAGCTGACGGCTCTGACATGAAGTGTCATAATGGCCCTGTCATAATGACAGACTCTTTGGGAACAGGAGAAAATCTTCGACACAATCCGAGATTGCCACGTGGCTACTCCCATGCGGCTCACTTGAAGAACAGCCCCATGCGGTTGGCAAGAATCATCTTCCTACGGCTCACCAAGAAGCCATCCCATGCGGCTCGCGAGTACTACACCTATGCGGCTCACCAAGAAGTCATCCCATACGGCTGGCAAGAATCATCTTCCTGCGGTTCACCAAGAAGCCATCTTATGCGGCTCGTGAGTACTATATCTATGCGACCCACCAAGAAGCCATCCCATGCGGCTCGTGAGTACTATACGTATGCGGTTCACTGAGACACTGTCTCATGCGGTTCATGGATATCATGCGGTTCTGACAGGATCCACCATTAAGACACGTGGCATAGATTCAATGGCCCCCACGACTTAACAGCTGGTAGCAAGGATGATTATAGGATACAGATCAATCAGAGATTTACCAGATCCCAATGACCATATTTTATGTTATCCTCATAATTAATGAGATCAGGTCATATCATTCCTGATCAAGCTAATGGGACACGTGGTGAGAGATCCAAGCTTGACACAGCCAATCATGAAGATTTAAAGCAATCAGCATTAATCATTCATAGGATTCAATATTATCCCCATTTATGGCCAGATCCTTTACGCCTTAAACGAATGGTCCAGATTAATTATACATCAGGCCGTTGCTATTTTGAGAATGGGTAATCATCCAAACCCTAATGATGCCCCCACTATTATAAATAGCAAGGTGCCATTCCCTTGTAAAAAAAAGGGAGACACGATCAGAAGAGAGAGAGACAGAGAGAGCTTCCCCCCAATAATCAGAGAAAAAAATATACAGAGAAAGAGAGAAGTCAGAAGAGCAACCCGAGGAGAGCAAGAAGAGCATTTCTTCATCAACGCCAACCATCTCTTCACAGGAGTCAAGGCTGCATACCGATCGTCCAAGGAGTAAGGCAGGGCTGCCGTCGCCTTCCCGAGCCTCTATCGTCACCCCCAGAATCTAAAATAAACAATTGTACTTAGACTGCTGTACCTAGGTTTTTGTCCCTAGGCTTTTTTGTACAAGCGAGTTTGTAACGTGAAGTAAAAGTCCGGTCCTCCGATAATTGTTCTGTTCTTTTATATTTTATGGCAAACAGCTGATGCTCAGCTTTTACCTGCTGACAGGACATGTATTACGACACGAAGAGAGCCACATCTCTCTTCATTCCGTGCCACCAAAAGGTCGTGCGGAGGTCCTTATACATCTTGGTACTGCCTGAATGAAAGGTATATTTTGTATAATGTGCCTCCGACATTATCTTCTTTCGTAGTTCTGAATCATCCGGAACACATAGTCGGCCATTCAATCTCAGCACACCGGCCTTATCATCCGCAAAGTCGATCGTACTACTTGTCGAAATTTGCTCGTACATTTTCTTCAGGTACGGATCATCCTTCTGAGCGGCCATGATCTTTTCCAGCAAACTCGGCTCTAACTGCAGCTACGCCAATCGTATATCCCTGAATCAAACCCGGAGATCGATGCCAATTTCTTCTAAATTATGTAGTAGTCTGCGGTTGATGGATAGCGAGACAAGATATTTTCGACTCAGAGCATCCTCTACCACATTTCCCTTGCCCGGAGTGTAGTCGATCGTCAAGTTATAGTCTTTGATCAGTTCGAGCTAGCGCTTCTGTCGCAAGTTCAATTCCTTCTGGGTGAAGAGATACTTGAGGCTCTTATGGTCGGTATAGATCGCGCACACCAGGCCATATAGATAGTGATGCCACAATTTTAACGCGAACACAATCGCCGCTAACTCCAAGTCGTGCATAGGATAGTTCTTCTCGTGCGGCTTTAACTGCCTGAAGGCGAAGGATATCACCTTGTTTCGCTGTATGAGCACACATCCCAAGCCCTGGCCTGAAGCATCGTTGAATATTTAAAAACCCTCTGGCCCATCCGGAAGTGCGAGTATAGGTGCTGAAATTAGTCGTTGTTTTAGCTCCTGGAAGGAAGCTTCACAGTCACCCGACCACTCATACACGACTCCCTTTTGAGTGAGGCGAGTCAATGGCGTTGCAATCTTCGTGAAGTCTTTCACGAAACGTCGATAGTATCCCGCCAAACCAAGAAAGCTTCGAATCTTACTAGCAGACCCAGGCCGCTTCCAATCAGCAACAGCTTCCACTTTCTTCGGGTCGACTGTAATGCCTTCGGACGAAATGATGTGACCAAGAAAGGATACGCTGCTTAGCCAAAATTCATACTTTCTCTGCTTTGTTTACAACTTATTTTCTCGAAGTGTCTGGAGTACGGCCCGTAGATGTTCTGCATGCTGCACTCTGTCCTTCGAGTAGACAAAAATATCGTAAATAAAGACTACCACAAATTTATCAAGGAAGGGTCGAAATACTCGATTTATCAGATCCATGAAGGCGGCAGGGGCGTTCGTCATGCCGAATGGCATCACCAGGAACTCGTAGTAGCCGTATCGAGTGCAAAAGGCTGACTTTTGCACATCGTCTGACTTGATCTTGAGTTGATGATAGCCCGAGCGGAGATCAATTTTCGAAAATACCGAGGCGCCTTACAGTTGATCGAATAAGTCATCTATGCGGGGCGATGGGTACTTGTTTCGGATGGAGGCCTTGTTCAGCTCTCGGTAATCGACGTACAGACGCATGGACCCATCATTCTTCTTTACGAACAATACGGGCGCTCTCCACGGTGAAACACTAGGCCGAATAAACCCTTTATTGAGCAACTCTTGTAACTGGACCTTGAGTTCTTTCAGCTCGACGGGAGCCATTCTGTACGGGAACTTGGAAATCGGTCGATTATCGGGAAATGTATCAATGCTGAACTCGATTTCTCGGTTGGGGGGTATGCCGGGTAGCTCGTTCGGGAACACATCGGGGAATTCTGCTACAACGTCGGTCTGACCCATATTTGCACCATTTTGTCGCATGTCTCGGACGGACGCCAAATAGCCTTCGCACCCAGAATGCAGCATCCTCCGAACAGAAATTACCGAAATTAGCATGCAGGTCAACGACGCCTCACCACATGAAAAGTAGAATTTAGGCACTCCTGGTATGTGGAAGGTGACCGTCTTTCTGGCGCAGTCTATGGTTGCGTTGTACGGCCCGAGCCAATCCATTCCGAGAATGATATCAAAGTCGTTCATGTCTAGGACTATCAGGTTAAGACCGATCTTTTGACCGCCGATACAGATAATTCCGTCGGTGCAGGCTAAATTAGTGAGTATTGGTGTGCCCGAAGGTGTGCTCACGCTAAGGCCGAGATCTAACGATATTATCGAAAATTTGTGCTCGACGGCAAAGTCCGCCGATATAAAACTATGCGAAACACCTGAATCAAATAGTACACGAGCAGGCACATTATTGAAAATAAGTATACCTGTCACGACCGTATCTGATGCAAGCACTTCATCTCGAGTCATGGCATAGACGCGGCCCTGGACATTGGTGTTGGCCCATTTGGTCATATGGTCAAACCTGATTTTAATAATTGATTAAACTCTGTCTGGATATACAAAGTTAGTCGGGACATCTCAGACTCTTGAACATGATCGAGAATGGCTATCCACTGAATTCAAGACCGAAAATCTATTTGCCTACTCGAGTCTGTAATTCCTTATGTAATATATTTTCATTTTATTTGAGTCTAGGAATATGTTGTACACCGAATCGTACTGGCAAATAGGCTACCCTCAAATGAGTTTAAAATATTTTTAAAATGACCTCTCAAAAAGGTTTACAAAAAGGTTTTCAAAAAGGTTTTCAAAAAGGTTTTCAAAAATCATCAAAAAGTTTTTTAAAAAACCCTAACTAAACCCTGACTAAACCCTGACAGAACTCGGATCGAGTTCGGCCAGAGTTCGGCCAGAGTTCGGTTAGTGGCCATTGTGATTTTGAATCCTTGGAACTTGGTCCTCCTGAAGTTGCGAATTTGACCGAGATTTGCTCATAGAGTTCTGCCCGAATTATGCTCGAATTCTGTCAGAAGTCTGTCTTTGAAATTCCTATAAATAGAGAAGGATTTTGATCATTTCAACTCACTCATTCACTTTCAATCTTCTCTCTATCTAAAGCTTTCAGTTTTTCAAAGAGTTTTCTAGAGCTTTCAATTTCAGATCCCAAGCCAATTACAATCCTCTAGTCGATTTGCCAGTACGGTACGGTCTAGAAGTTTCTGAGAGATTGTAATCAGAAGGCTTGATTGAAGAATACCACTTCACATTTGAAGTTAGACGAGTTCTTCGTATCAAAGCTCGCGTTGTAGAAGTTGCAAGGACTTCGTAAGAAAACTTATAGTTTTTCCAATAGTGGATTCAACTGGTAGCAAGAGTTCTACCGATTAGATTAGTCCTCAACAGAGGGATACCAGTATACATCGCTGTCTTTGCGTTTGCTCTCTTAACTCTGTCTTTATTTTATTTCAGTTGTGATTAATATTCTGTGGTTGTGCTGCTAACATTTTTTTAGCATTATTCTGCTGCCAACTCTATTCACCCCTCCAGAGTATTACGCTTTACTATTTCGTTCCTACAATTGGTATCAGAGCAGGTGTTACAGGTAAAGCAAAGGTAACAGTGCAATTATTTATTTATTTTAATTAACTGTTATATAGATCACAGCACAACACATGGCAACTGTAAAATTTACAAGTGAAGGCCAGGCCACAAACAGACCCCCACTGTTTGATGGTATGAACTATACCTATTGGAAAATCTGGATAAGTTTCTTCTTGAAATCACTTGACTTTGATTTATGGTCCATTGTTCTTGATGGCTATCAAAAGCCACCTCGTATAAATGTTGATGGAGTTTTAGTTGAAAAACCCCACAGCAGATATACAGAGGAAGAAAAAAAAAGGGCCAGTCTTGACGCACGTGCCATTAATGCTCTCTTTTGTGCTTTAGACAGAACTGAATTTAACAGGGTATCTATCTGCACAACGGCTAATGAAGTGTGGAAACTACTTGAAGTCACACATGAAGGCACGACTCAAATCAAAGAATCTAAAGTCAGCAGACTTACTCAAGAGTACGAGGCATTCAAGATGAAGCCCAACGAAACAGTTACACAAATGTTCGAGAGATTCTTGGATATTGTAAATCCTTTGTCCTCCTTAGGCAAAGATTACAGTAACCATGAAAAGATTCGCAAACTCCTGCGAGCACTTACCAAGAACTGGATTCCGAAGGCTACTGCAATCATTGAAGGGAACGACCTCACAACTATATCCCTCGAAGTACTCATGGGTAAGCTACTCACTCATGAACTGGAGCTACAAGATTTTGAAGAGCCTTCACCAAAGGAGAAGACGATCACTCTCAAGGCTCAGCACAGAAAAGCTGCTAAAGGTGACTCAGACAACAGTGGATCTGACGCTGAAGATCAAGCACTCCTAGCAAGGAAGTTCAAAAGATTCATGAGACATGAGAAGAGAGTCAAAGAGAACAACAGCAACAACTGGTATCAAGAAGATGTTGTTTGCTATGGTTGCAAGAAGAAGGGACACATGAAGAAGGATTGTCCCACAAACTCATCATCAAGCAAAAAGAGTAACAGGTATAAAAAAGAAAACCTGAAGAAATCAACATCTAGAAGATATGCCAATACCAGCATATGGCATGAAAGTGAAGCCAGCAACTCAGAAGACGAACAATCATAAGACGCTGCAAACGTATGCTTTATGGCATCCGATCAGGTACCTACTGAACCAGTAGTTGATACTTATAATGACTTCACCTTTGAGCAATTAGAAGATGCCTTCAGTTACCTGATGACTGATTACAGGAAACTGCGTAGCAAGTATCAGACCTCTAAGAAGGTACTCAAAGAGTACAAAGGTAAAATAGGTAGACTTACAGACCTACTAGCTGAGGTTAGAAATAATGTTAGTGAGTCTGGTGAGCTTTCTTCAACAAAGCTCTTATTACACGAGACTACCAAGTCATCTGAAGAAAAAGACAAAATTATTGACCAACTCAAGGAAGAACTTTCTATAGAGAAGAAAAGTCTTCGATGTGCACAAATCAGAATAGAATCACTCACTTCTGGTTATACTAAGTTGTATGACACTTCCAAAAGATTGGAAATTAGGTTAGGAAAATAGCCTGAGCATGCTGCTTCCTTCCCTAACACGTGTCACTTACCGAAAAATCGGAACATTCCCAAGCCAAACACTGTCAGACCTAACCATATAAAACCTTTACCCCAAAAGGTTAAGCCCAAACAAGATTATAGGTATGCTTTCTTCTATACTAGAAAACCTAAACCTACCAACCATGCACACCACTCAGCTTTCAACACTCGACATGCACAATGTCATTATTGTGGCCTCATTGGTCATATTTTATCTGCATGTAGAATGAAAAAGCTTGTTGATTTAAATGTTTATGCTTGGATACCTAAAGCTAACAATTCAGGACCCTATAAGAAATGGGTACCAAAAGTTTCATCTGCAAACTATTTTGTAGGTGGAACACCCTTCACATGCTAGAAGCAAATGGATCCTCGACAGCGGTTGCTCACGGCATATGACCGGTGACGCTACCCTATTTGCAATACTGTCGAAGAAAAAGAAGGAAGGCTATGTCTCCTTCGGTAATAACTTGAAAGGGTATATTATTGGTATCGGTGATGTTGGTAAGTCTCCCTATCCTGTGATTAAGGATGTCTGTCTAGTTACCGAGTTGAAACATAATCTACTCAGCATAAGTCATCTAGCTGATCATGGTTATGGTATCAACTTTGGCAAAGACAAATGTACTATAGTTGATAGCTCAACTGGTAGTACTATCTTTGAAGGTATCAGGGAAGACAATATATATGTTTTCTATTTGTTAGAAGAAACTAATATTTTAGGTAGATGCTTAATAGCCAAGAGTGATGAGAGTCATCTGTGGCAAATGAGACTCGATCACGCTAATATGGATACGATCTCAAGATTATCCACAAAGAAGCTAGTACGCGGTTTACCGGACATTACATTCAAGAAGGACTTGGTATGCAGCCAATATAAAAAGAACAAATCTACCAGATCCACATTCAAGTCAGTAAACACAGTATGTACTACTAGACCTCTACAATTGCTTCATATGGACTTATTTGGTCCTAGCAGAGTTGCTAGCCTCGGAGGTAAACTTTATGCTTTCATAATTGTAGATGATTTCTCTAGATGCACGTGGGTATATTTCTTGACACGCAAGAATGATGCATTATCCGAATTTGTTGCCTTTTGTAAGAAAGTACAGAATAAAAAAGGTTACATGATCACTCGCATAAGAAGCGATCATGGAGGCGAATTCGAGAATGCTAATTTTGAGCAATTTTGTGACACATACGGTTTTGTACACGAGTTCTCCTGCCCTAGGACTCCACAACAAAATAGAGTTGTGGAACGTAAGAACAGAACTCTAACCGAAATGGCCAGAGTAATGTTAAATTAGTTTAGTCTACCCAAATATTTCTGGGCTGAAGCTGTCAATACAGCTTGCTTTGTACTCAATAGAGTTCTAATTCGACCATATCGAAGAAGACTCCATTTGAGTTATGGTTTGATAGAATTCCATCTGTTTCATACTTTAGAATATTTGGCTGTAAATGTTTTATTCTTAATACAAAAGACAATTTGGGAAATTTTGATGAAAAGGCCGATGAAGGTATATTTTTAGGTTATGCGGCCAAGAGCAAGGGATACAGAGTCTTCAACAAAAGAACCATGATCATCGAAGAGTCAATCAACGTCACCTTTGATGAACTAAATCAGATGACGATCGATGACAATGACGAAGATCCAACTGTACCAAGCTCAAAATTAGCTGATCCTCAACCAAACTCTGCACTAGCTGAACCTCCTATAGAAGATCCAGGAACCAGCTATCTTCAGAATCTTCCAAAAAGGTTGAAATTTACAGCTGATCATCCAAAAGATTTGGTAATTGGTGATATTACCAAAGGAGTAAGTACTCGTACATCCAGTAGAGATATTATTTCTAGTGTTGCATTTATTTCACAGCTAGAACCCAAAACTATTGATAAAGAATGTAGTGATAGTTTTTGGATAGATGTTATGCAAGAGGAATTAAACCAATTTGAACGGAATCAAGTTTGGGAACTTGTTCCCAGGCCTATTGATCATCCGGTCATTGGCACCCGTTGGGTATTCCAAAATAAACTAAATGAGAATGGTTTAGTGACTCGTAATAAGGCTCGACTCGTAGCTCAAGGATACAATCAAGAAGAAGGTATCGACTACGATGAGACTTATGCCCCAGTTGCGAGATTAGAATCCATTCGCATGTTATGTGCATTTGCATGTTTTCATAATTTCAAACTATTTCAAATGGATGTCAAGAGTGCTTTTTTAAATTATTTTATAAAAGAAGAAGTTTTTGTAGCACAACCTCCAGGTTTTACGGATTTCAAAAACCCTGATCATGTTTTCAAGTTGAAGAAAGCCTTATACGGTTTAAAATAAGCCCCTCGTGCTTGGTATGATCGTTTAAGCTCTTTTCTACTTGACAACGGTTTTTCAAAAGGCAAGGTTGACACTATACTGTTTATTAAGTCTTTTAATGGCAAACTTCTTTTAATTCAAATCTATGTTGATGATATTATATTTGGATCTACTGATGAATCTCTGTGTCAAGAATTTTCTAAGAGTATGTAGAATGAGTTTGAGATGAGCATGATGGGAGAGCTAAAATTCTTCCTCGGATTGCAAATCAAACAAACTGATAATAGGACATTTATAAATCAAGCCAAGTATACAAAAGACCTGCTAAAGAAGTTTGATCTAGACAATGTCAAACATATTGGCACTCTAATGGCAACTTCAACAAAGCTTGATTCAGATGAATAAGGCAAGCCAGTCGACACACGTAAGTATCGAGGTATGATTGGTAGTTTACTTTATTTAACTGCTAGTCGTCCAGATATAATGTTTAGTGTTTACCTGTGTGCACGTTTTCAAGCTAACCCAAAGGAATCACGTCTGTCCGCAGTTAAGCGTATCTTTCGATACCTTAAGGGCACTTCTTCTGTTGGCTTGTGGTATTCCAAAACTAAGTCCTTTGACCTTATTGGTTATTCGGATGCAGATTTTGCTGGATGCAAAGTTGATAAAAAAAGTACCAGTGGCACATGTCATTTCTTAGGCAAGGCTTTAGTCTCATGGTTTAGTAAAAAGCAAAATTCTGTAGCCCTATCAACAATAGAGGCTGAGTACATCGCTGCAGGACGTTGTTGTGCTCAGATTTTGTGGATAAAACAAACCCTAGAAGACTATGATTTATTTTACACACATATTCCCATTTTCTGTGATAACATGAGCACTATTAATTTGACTAAGAATCCAGTATGTCACTCTCGTACTAAACATATCGAGATTCAATATCACTTTCTTAGAGATCATCATCAAAATGGAGATATAAACCTTGTGTTCATAGATACTGAAAATCAACTAGCTGACATCTTCACTAAACCTCTAGCGAAAGATCGTTTCAATTATTTACGTCGAGAATTAGGAATTTTGGACGTCAATAATATTAATTAATTTTGTTTTATGATTATATATTATTACGCAAAAACTGTGTTAGAGACAAGCCAATAAAGAGTCTGTCGGTCACCACAACTACGGTTGAAGCGAAGCGGTACTTAAGAGTTCCCCGGTGAACCTCCGCCAGTTGGGACAGTACTCCTACAGCTAATCTGAAACAGTCGCTGTGTAACGATATTTAATCTATAAAATAATATTAATTATGTTAATTGAAATTGAAATGACTAATCTTTGAATTAAATATTTGAAATGAGACAATAAAAAAGAATGGCTAAAATCAACTATAAAGAACCCTAAGCGAATTCGGCCAGAGCTCTGACCGAATTCGGCCCGAGTTCGGTTGAGGGTATCAGGTTATATAAACAGAACTCGAGCAGCCCTTCTTCTTTATTGCTTCCAAACTAATCACAACAGCAGCAGCAGCCGCGAAGGAGCCCCAAACCCTAGCATTTCACCACCCTCATTCTTCCAATCCATGTGGTGAAATAAATCCAAAATTTGGATTCGTACGGAGTTCGTCGTTCTCTTCGACATATTTTGATTTCGGGAGGTATAACCCCATCTTTCTCCACTTTTTAATTAGTGCATTTTTATTTCAATTTGCATAAATGGCACCCAAATTCAATCCATCAAAGAGGAAGAAGACGAACCCTAGTGAGAAAGGGTCATCTTCGCATCCGCATACGGATTTCCTCTTCTCGTCGGTCCAAACGAGCGATGGTGCGTTCGACGAGTTTTTCTTTCAAACCCTAGACCAAGCCCTACTGTGGTATGGAGACTTCTCCATGAGATCCATATGCACAGGCACTCCAGTCAAATGGACTGTATTTCCTGATCATCGTCATTTATTTGAGGCATTAGGATTACATCTTTTTGTTAAAATCTGCTTTTCTATAGCAACTAATGCCATTAGATTATTTTATTGCAATCTCATATTAAACACTTTTGTTGTGAGCACTCGTGTTGGAGGTATTGATATCAATTTCAATGATGACCTCTTAGCGGAGATCCTTGGTATCCCTAACGAAGGTGCACTGCTAGTTGACATCACTAAATTTGATTTTCTCGAAGGCACGACACTCACCAGTTTCAAAGCGAAACTCTGTGCACCTGATAGAGTACGCTCTGGAAAGTTCAAGGCTAACAACCTGAACTTGTTTAACTATGAAATGCATCGCATCATCTATTCTACTATCCTTCTAAAATCCACTTCAAAGGATGATGTGACTTTTCTTGAGCCGTCTGCCATGTACCATATTTTTAAGGGGATTCTATTTTCTGCCCCTAAGACCATGATTCAGATGATGGGTCGTTGTCGTGCAAGAGATAGAAATCTCTATTAAGCGATGATTCTCCCACGCATCTTTCAGCGCTTCGATATTGATCTGTCGACTTGTACTCAGGACCCTGAGCCCAAGTTTCTTCAGTTATCTCGTCGTAGCATGACTGCTTCAGCTCCACCTTCTGCTCCTCCTATTGTACCTCCTCCACTACCTCATCAGTATGCCATGACATTTGAGGGCATACATCAGCATTTATCTTCTTTGCATGTCTCGATGACGAACATGGCTCGCGAGCGTGAGTTCTGCGATGTCACCCGCTATCAGGCACTTGCAAACTCCTTAGCTGATCTTCGTTTCGCCCAGACTGGTCATTCAGCCGTTTCCATCCCTCGAGATCCAGCTTTCTCCGGTTACCGTTGTGAGGATGAGGCTGTTCATGCCTACTTCCAGTCCGGTAACGCCTATGATTGGTACCGTCCTAATCGTGCTCCACATCATGATTATGTTGGTGAGATCTATGCTGGCGCCCCTCCACATCCTTCTGGCGCTGGTACCTATGAAGCTGGTACTTCAGGATATGCTGGTCGAGCTGCTGATGATGATGATGAGGATGATGATGAGGAGATGTGACTATATGATTTTGAGTAATATTTTATTGTGCACTTGAAAATGGTCCGACATTCCAAGTTATTATCAATATTTTTATTAGCACTTTTTAGTATGCTTTAGTACTCTTTTCTTTCATGGACATGTTTATTATGCCTCAGTTTATGGCATTCAGTTTATTTCAGCACTATGTTTCAGTTTCATTTTATGCTAGCACTATTTCTTATATTGCTTCATTCTTTATAACTGCCTGTGAAATTACATGCCTGTGATGAATTTTTTTGAGACAATACATGCCTTTGATACTACTCTTTTATTTCTGTCTTATTTCTTTTATATATGTTTTCTCACTATTTATTACTTATGCATTTGATTGCGGGGGAGCTTTATCTTTTGCAATTATTTTGCTAAGTGACAAAGGGGACGAAAATTAAAGATCTAACATTTTTTTGAGATAATACAGGATATGAACAATTTCTACTTTTTGATATTTTGAACAAGCTTAATGTTATATCATTCATAGTTTGTCAATTATCAAAATGGGGAAGATTGTTGGCCCATTTGGTCATATGGACAAACCTGATTTTAGTAATTGATTAAACTCTGTCTGGATATACAAAGCTAGTCGAGATATCTCGGACTCTTGAACATGATCAAGAATGGCTATCCACTGAATTCAAGACCGAAGATCTGTTTGCCTACTCGAGTCTGTAATTCCTTATACAATGTATTTTTATTTTATTTTAGTCTAGGAATATGTTGTACACCGAGTCGAACTGGCAAATAGGCTACCCTCAAATGAGTTCAAAATGTTTTTAAAATGACCTCTCAAAAAGGTTTACAAAAAAGTTTTTAAAAAGGTTTTCAAAAATCACCAAAAAGCTTTTTAAAAAACCCTAACTAAACCCTGACTAAACTCTGACAGAACTCGGACCGAGTTCGGCCTGAGTTTGTTGTGATTTTGAATCCTTGGAACTTGGTCCTCCTGCAGTTGCGAATTTGACCGAGATTTGCTCATAGAGTTCTGCCCGAATTCTGCCCGAATTCTGTCAGAAGTCTACCTTTGAAATTCCTATAAATAGAGAAGGATTTTGATCATTTCAACTCACTCATTCACTTTCAATTTTCTCTCTATCTAAAGCTTTCAGTCTTTCAAAGAGTTTTCTAGAGCTTTCAATTTCAGATCCCAAGCCAATTACAATCCTTTAGTCGATTTGCCAGTGCGGTACGGTCTAGAAGTTTCTGAGAGATTGTAATCAGAAGGCTTGATTGAAGAATACCTCTTCACATTTGAATTTGGACGAGTTCTTCGTATCAAAGCTCGCGTTGTAGAAGTTGCAAGGACTTCGTAAGAAAACTTGCAATTTTTTTAATAGTGGATTCAACTGGTAGCAAGAGTTCTACCGACTGGATTAGTCCTCAACAGAGAGATACCAGTATACATCGATGTCTTTGCGTTTGCTCTATTAACTCTGTCTTTATTTTATTTCAGTTGTGATTAATATTCTGTGGTTGTGCTGCTAATATTTTTTTTAGCATTATTCTGCTGCCAACTCTATTCACCCCCCCTCTAGAGTGTTGCGCTTTACTATTTCGTTCCTACAATTGGGGCGACTGTTTTGGCTATTTTTTGGTACGGGTTCAGGTGCTCGAGGCGCCGAAACTTGATTCCCCGGACAGAGCTGTTGATGCTGAGGCACGTGCAAGTTGTTTCTTCTACGGTTTGGGCAGTCTGTATGAAAGTGACCCCTTTTTCGTAAATGAAACACCCACTATTTTGAACTTCACAGTCGACGGCAAGGTGTCCGTTCTGGTTATATTTTGTACAGTGAGGTCCCTGGTTCTGCGTCTGATGTCCGCCCTGGTGCCCGTTGTTCGGACGCTTGGTCACGTTGTTTTCTCCCGCGTGGCTAGGGCGTTTATGATTGTAGGTATGCACAGCACCGGCAGCACCTGGAGGGTATTGGCGTTCAAGGCGGAGGGCGTGGTTGAGAGACTCCCCCATCGTTTTATATTACGAAACAGACACATGGGCGTAGATGGATGGTCGTCGACCCACTTCGAACCGTCGAGCACGACTCGCCAGGGAGGGCAGGAATTCTCCAGCAAACTTGGCTAACTTGTTGAACTCTGTTGCATACTGTCGCACCATCATATTCTCTTGCCTTAGCTGCATAAATTCATTTTTCTTCTCTTGTTGAACGGCATCGGGGAGGTACTCGATCTCGAACACCTCTCGAAAGGTGGCCCAAGAAATTGTCGCTATCTCGTCGTCGCGTCTGATCGTTCGCTTTTACACGGCCTACCAACCATGCGCGTTCAATCGGAGTAGAAGTTGAGCGCATGCGACTTTCTTGGACTCTTCGACACCCAGAAGCTCGAATTTATCTTCCAGTTCCTCTAACCAGTCGATCGCCACGGAGGGATCTTCTGTGCCGTTGAATGAAGTGCGGCAACTCTTTGTGAATTTTGACACGTCAAAGTTGGAACTTCTTGGTGCTGCAGGTGTAGGCTCGGGTGCCTCCGAATCGACTTCGTTTTGTCTGGTATAATACCTGTGGTTCGTATTACGTATTTCTGGAATACGTGTACGTAATTATTCTTGTATTGTATGATTTCCTTGTCACCCTCATTTTTTGTATTTTTCCGTATTTTGTATTTATACTCGTATCTGAATTTTGGCAGGTATTTTTATTTTTCTCAACTTGTGAAATTTTGGTATTTCTCGTATTTTGGGTTTTGTCATGGCTCGGTTTTAATTGGTTTGGATTGGTTTGGTTGGGTTTAATAGGTATTGGATCACCTTAGCCTATGCTCCACCCTCAACACACCACATCCTACCCTCTTTATAATCCCCACCTACCACTCTCTCTCTCTCTCTTCATTACCACCACCATTAATTTTCTTCTTCTTCTTCTTCTCCTTCCTCCACAACTCTCCACCCATAGGCAAGTGCATCTTGCCACTTCATGATAGCCCTATTTTCTTGGTTCATTTGCTAGATTAGGACATGGTGATCAACATTAGAACTTGGTATTTTATGATTTGAAGTCTCCTTTGCTCTAGATCTAAGTTATTTCTATTTTTGGATTTTGCATGGTTTGATCTCTTTAAGTTGGATTTTTATGGGTTTTGGTGTTTCCAAGTGGAAGAGCATTCAATTCTACCCAAGTTGGAACTTTGGAAATCTGGATTTGGAGTTCGGATGGCCAAGTTATGATGCTTTGAAGCCTTGGGTTCATCCATGGTGTTCTTGCTGTTTGAAGAAGACAGTGAGCAGTGTGCAGAGCTGTTTAGCTTATGCACCCTGAGCTACGCGCGCTCTTTAGCGCTGCGTACGCAGACTTAGGTACGCTTCCTGTTGGAAGCGTGTCCCTTGAGCGTGTGTGACTTTTCACGAACGCTGCTCTCTTGCGTGCGTGACTTTTCATGAACGCTGCTCCCTTGAGCGTGCGAGACTTTTCACGAACGCTGCTCTCTTGCGTGCGTGACTTTTACGTACGCTGCTCCCTTGCGTTCGTGACTTTCCACGTACGCTGCTCTCTTGCGTGTGTAACTTCTACGTAAGCTGCTCTCCTGCGTGCGTGACTTCTACGTACGCTGCTCTCCTGCGTGCGTGACTTTTACATACGCTGCCCTGAGCGTGCCTTGGTACGCAGACTTGAGTGTGCCTTGGTACGCAGACTTGAGAGAGCCTTACGTGCGTGACTTCTACGTACGCTGCTCTCCTACATGCCTGACTTTTACGTATGCTGCCCTGAGCGTGCCTTGGTATGCAGACTTGAGTGTGCCTTGGTACGCAGACTTGAGCGAGCCTTGCGTGCATGACTTCTACGTACGCTGCTCCCCTGCATGCGTGCTTTTGTGCGTACGCTGCCCCTGACCCCCTTGCTTAACCCTTTGGTTCTTGGAGTATTGGTTTTATTTCTCGATTTGGTTTATCTTTTGTGGATTTGAGTTTTCCTGAGATCTGTTCAACACAGCACGACTATCTTGACCCGACACGGCCTAGCACAATTTTTAAGTAATTGTTTATGACTAGTACGGTTTTCGGATTTTCTGTAAATTATGATCCTGGTATTCTCTGATCTCCTTGGTAGTGACCCAGTGGTGTGCACACCTAACTTGTAACTTGTAACTTGTAACAAATCCTTGTGACTTGATAACTTGATAGTGGCCCGTGGCGGTGCACTCCTGACTTGACTTGACTTGATAACTTAGCTTGACCTGCCTTGACACCGTGGGTGGTTCTTTCTTGCTTGCTTGTGCAATCTACTTATCTTGTCTTGCATCATGCCTAGGACGTGACTCCCTGATTCCTACGGTCAGGGATTCATATTGAATCTGGCTAGGTTAATGACTAGATTGAATCAAATAGTTCATAGAGAATTTTCCAGTTACCTGTTGCCCCTTTGGTCCCGACCTTATATATATACATACATGGGATTTGTTGCTATCCGTCGAGATGAACGCACTTCCAGCCCGCCGTCGAGTGTGGTACCTTAGGACACATGTATCTTACTACAGTGTGTCTGCTATATCCAGCTATCTTTTCCTTTTCTTGCTGGGATCACTCAGGTAGTAACAAACAGGTAACCGGACTTGGAATTCTTATTGCATCTTGCTAGTAATTAGGCATGTGATAACACTAGTTAGTTAAAGTAGTAAGCCGTAGTACTTGATTGGCCGTGATTGATTGGATGGAGTCTAGTCCCGCTTGTCCTGTCCTGATCCTGTACAAGGTCATGGCATGAAATGATTACTCGTGCTTTACCTTAATCATGATTAATTACAGGTCCTGATTTTTTGTATTTTATCTTGCCGATAAATGGTGGGAGAAACCAAGTTCCGTTCAGACGAAGGGTTACAACCCCGGTCCTTATTTGGTTTACAGGTTGTAACCTGGTTATCTGAATAGTCCCATGGTTATCTCATCGTATATCACCTGCCTGGTTTCTCCTTAATAATTGTCTTCATTATGTAATTATTTCCTTTTTTATGTTCTGATATGCTGGCTTTTGTTCTTATTTCATGGCCTCCTTTGTGGCACTTGCTCTTTCTGGGGTCTGACCCAGCTGGTTTTGCATGGCCAGATACCGGAGCAGCAGCGAAGGATCTACCTGCTTCCCAGCCCGATGGTGAACACTAGACGGAACCCGGGCAACGAGTGGGTTTTTTATTTTGTTTCGCTCACTCTATTGTAAAATTATTCTTTTGAGGCGTTTAGCCGACGAGCACCTGTTTAGCTCGTGCACTTTACTTCTGTCTGCCTACGGGCTGTAATCATGATTGGCAACTCGAGGTTGATCATGTATGACTTAACTCTGGCTAATCCTTACATTTTGTACGACTAGCTTCATGATCATCTGGATATGTAATATTTGGGACGCCTTACAATTGTATATTTGGTGATATGGTATCTTGTGATTATTATTAGTTGGTTGAGATTGAGATAATTGGATAATTTATGACCCTAAGAGACTGATGGCTTGTAGATAAACCCTCATTTTTCTAGACAGCCGTGACCGTATAGTGAGATGGATTCTATTTCATTATACGTAGCTGGCTATGTCCGCCCCCGCTCTCCAGTATTCTGGTTCTGGGGCGTGACATGGTTTAAGTGGTGGCCCATGCAGGCCTTGTCAATCAAGAAATATGAGGGTTTACCGGATAGATGTCTCAATCTGTACTCGCCTTTGATCTCCACTCGTATCTTCTTATCTCTTTGGATCCCTGACTTGATAATATGCTTGCATCATTGTTCTATCCTGGTCCTTCCTTAATATCCCTGATTTCATTGCTTCAGTGACATCGTTCCTGTTGATCAGCCAGAAGAAGCTCAGCCGACAGCCCAGCAACAGCAAGAAGATCAAGATCAGTCCTCAGCAGCCGCCTCTCGAGCCATATCTTCTGGAGAACCAGTGCCCCCAGTTCAGCCAGTCCAGCCAGTAGAGCCTGATGATGGCACTTTGGAAGGTCTCATCAGATCATTATTAGCTTTTCAAGATCGCCGAGGTGATGCATTGCACCAGGCAGTACAAGATGCTCTGAACAGAAGCGGTCCTCGAGGGAATAGTACGGTCAACAACTTCAAGCGCATGAACCCTCCATTCTTCAATGGCACCGAGGATGCTATTGCTGCAGATGCCTGGCTACAGGACATTGAAGTTATCTTGGAGGCAGCCAGGACCCCTGAAGCATAAAAGGTGGCGGTGGTGCGCCTGCAGTTATTAGATCTAGCCCGCAGCTGGTGGGCTATGCAAGCAGCGAGTTTGGGTACGCCTGTCATATGGGCGGTATTCAGTGACATGTTCCAGACCAAGTACTTCGACGCAGTGGCTAGATATGACCTACAGGCCAGGTTTAGTAATCTCAGGCAGATGAGCAGGACGGTCGACGGATATGCGGCCGAGTTTTCAAGGTTGAGTCGGTTCGCTCCCACCTTGGTGGCAATCGAGCTAGACAGAGCACAGCAATTTCAGCAGGGGCTCCACTTGGAGATCATATTGGCAGTAGAGCAGTTCGAGCACAGAACTTTTGATGCTGTCTTGCGAGCAGCAAGGAGGCATGAGTACACTTCCCGAAGGATAACGGACAGGACCGGAGGTCGGAAGCGGTCTCACGGCCAGATGACCCAGTCTTCAGCACCAGCCCCGGCAGCTAGGGCCTTGACTATTGGAGTTCTCCAAAGGAGGATTCGGTTACGTCGGTTCAGCATTCAACCCCGACGTACCTGCAGCAGCAGAAGCAGAAGCAGTCTTCCGCAATGGGCTGCACTCATTATGGGAAGCCAGGGCACGTTGTTTCGGAGTGCCATAGAGCACAGGGATTGTGCTTGGTTTGTGGTTTGCCAGGCCACATAGTAGGATCTTGTCCGTTCAGAAATAGATCATCGTCAACAGTAATTAGTCCCTCGGTTATAGGACCAGCACCAGCACCAGTACCAGCTCCAGTTCACCAACCACAGCAGTTCCCGTTCCCGGGTCCATTGCCAACTCAGGCCCAGGCCTTTCAGCAGCAGAGGCCTCAGCAGTTCGCCCTGGCCCTGGCCCAGGCCCAGATCTAAAATCGGCAGAGAGGTATCTGTGTCCTATTATCTTGCTTTCTGCCGTCGTTATACGGGACACATGTCATGTTTCATGTGTCCTAATTACAATGGTATATCCCGGGCCCGAGCCATTTCCTAGATCATTCGAAAAGGTTGGTACCAATAGCCTTTAACCTTTTCGTATGAGGAAAGGCCCGTGTCACTGTTTGAATAAAGAGAGAGACCTCAAGCGCAAGACTATCAGTTTAGTTCATGTTGCTTGAGTTTATCGCTCCTTGGGAGAGTCAAACGTGGGAGTGTGAGGATAATATCCGATCACGTTATCCCTACCTGTTTGACTCGTGAGGTATAATGTCTTCCTTATGCCTTGCGCTCTTCATTCCTTGATTGTATGTATGATTGTATGATTGAATTGCTTAGCGTAGTTGTTGGTGCATAGTGTAGCTTGCCGTGATAATCTCTAGCTCCTTGATAAAATTCCGAGGACGAAATTCTTTTAAGGTGGGTAGAGTTGTCACCCTTATTTTCCGTATTTTCTCGTATTCCGTATTTATAATCATATCTGAATTTTGGCAGGTATTTTTATTTTTCTCAACTTGTGAAATTTTGGTATTTCTCGTATTTTGGGTTTTGTCATGGCTCGGTTTTAATTGGTTTGGATTGGTTTGGTTGGGTTTAATAGGTATTGGATCACCTTAGCATATGCTCCACCCTCAACACACCACATCCCACCCTCTTTATAATCCCCACCTACCACTCTCTCTCTCTTCATTACCACCACCATTAATTTTCTTCTTCTTCTTCTCCTTCCTCCATAACTCTCCACCCATAGGCAAGTGCACCTTGTCACTTCATGAGAGCCCTATTTTCTTGGTTCATTTGCTAGATTAGGACATGATGATCAATATTAGAACTTGGTGTTTTATGATTTGAAGTCTTCTTTTCTCTAGATCTAAGTTATTTCTATTTCGGATTTTGCATGGTTTGATCTCTTCAAGTTTGATTTTTACGGGTTTTGGTGTTTCCAAGTGGAAGAGCATTCAATTCTACCCAAGTTGGAACTTTGGAAATCTGGATTTGGAGTTCGGATGGCCAAGTTATGATGCTTTGAAGCCTTGGGTTCATCCATGGTGTTCTTACTGTTTGGAGAAGACAGTGAGCAGTGTGCAGAGCTGTTTAGCTTACGCATCCTGAGCTACGCGCGCTCTTTAGCGCTGCGTACGCAGACTTAGGTACGCTTCCTGTTGGAAGCGTGTCCCTTGAGCGTGCGTGACTTTTCACGAACGCTGCTCTCTTGCGTGCGTGACTTTTCATGAACGCTGCTCCCTTGAGCGTGCGTGACTTTTCACGAACGCTGCTCTCTTGCATGCGTGACTTTTACGTACGCTGCTCTCTTGCGTGCGTGACTTTCCACGTACGCTGCTCTCTTGCGTGCGTGACTTCTACGTACGCTGCTCTCCTGCGTGCGTGACTTCTACGTACGCTGCTCTCCTGCGTGCGTAACTTTTATGTACGCTGCCCTGAGCGTACCTTGGTACGCAGACTTGAGTGTGCCTTGGTACGCAGACTTGAGCGAGCCTTGCGTGCGTGACTTCTACGTACGCTGCTTTCCTGCGTGCGTGACTTTTACGTACGCTGCCCTGAGCGTGCCTTAGTACGCAGACTTGAGTGTGCCTTGGTACGCAGACTTGAGCGAGCCTTGCGTGCGTGACTTCTACGTACGCTGCTCTCCTGCGTGCGTGACTTTTACATACGCTGCCCTGAGCGTGCCTTGGTACGCAGACTTGAGTGTGCCTTGGTACGCAGACTTGAGCGAGCCTTGCGTGCGTGACTTCTACGTACGCTGCTCCCCTGCGTGCGTGCTTTTGTGCGTACGCTGCCCCTGACCCCCTTGCTTAACCCTTTGGTTCTTGGAGTATTGGTTTTATTTCTCGATTTGGTTTATCTTTTATGGATTTGAGTTTTCCTGAGATCTGTTCAACACAGTACGACTATCTTGACCCGACACGGCCTAGCACAATTTTTACGTAATTGTTTATGATTAGTACGGTTTTCGAATTTTCTGTGAATTATGATCCTGGTATTCTCTGATCTCCTTGGTAGTGACCCAGTGGTGTGTACACCTAACTTGTAACTTGTAACTTGTAACAAATCCTTGTGACTTGATAACTTGATAGTGGCCCGTGGCGGCGCACTCCTGACTTGACTTGACTTGATAACTTAGCTTGACCTGCCTTGACACCGTGGGTGGTTCTTTCTTGCTTGCTTGTACAATCCACTTGTCTTGTCTTGCATCATGCCTAGGACGTGACTCCCTGATTCCCACGGTCAGGGATTCATATTGAATCTGGCTAGGTTAATGACTAAATTGAATCAAATAGTTCATAGAGAATTTCCCAGTTACCTATTGCCCCTTTGGTCCCGACCTTATATATATACATACATGGGATTTGTTGCTATCCGTCGAGATGAGCGCACTTCCAGCCCACCGTCGAGTGTGGTACCTTAGGACACATGTATCTTACTATAGTGTGTCTGCTATATCCAGCTATCTTTTTCTTTTCTTGCTGGGATCACTCAGGTAGTAACAAACAGGTAACCGGACTTGGAATTCTCATTGCATCTTGCTAGTAATTAGGCCTGTGATAACCCTAGTTAGTTAAAGTAGTAAGCCGTAGTACTTGCTTGGTCGTGATTGATTGGATGGAGTCTAGTCCCGCTTGTCCTGTCCTGATCCTGTACAAGGTCATGACATGACATGATTACTCGTGCTTTACCTTAATCATGATTAATTACAGGTCCTGATTTCTTGTATTTTATCTTGTCGATAAATGGTGGGAGAAACCAAGTTCCGTTCAGACGAAGGGTTACAACCCCGGTCCTTGTTTGGTTTATGGGTTGTAACCTGGTTATCTGAATAGTCCCATGGTTATCTCATCGTATATCACCTGCCTGGTTTCTCATTAATAATTGTCTTCATTATGTAATTATTTTCTTTTTTTATATTCTGATATGCTGGCTTTTGTTCTTATTTTGTGGCCTCCTTTGTGGCACTTGCGCTTTCTGGGGTCTGACCCAGCTGGTTTTGTATGGCCAGATACTGGAGCAGCAGCGAAGGATCTACCTGCTTTCCAGCCCGATGGTGAATACTAGACGGAACCCGGGCAACGGGTGGATTTTCTATTTTGTTTCGCTCACTCTATTATAAAATTATTCTTTTGAGGCGTTTAGCCGACGAGCACCTGTTTAGCTCGTGCACTTTACTTCTGTCTGCCTACAGGATGTAATCATGATTGGCAACTCGAGATTGATCATGTATGACTTAACTCTGGCTAGTCCTTACATTTTGTACGACTAGCTTCATGATCATCTGGATATGTAACGTTTGGGACGCCTTACAATTGTATATTTGGTGATCTGGTATCTTGTGATTATTATTAATTGGTTGAGATTGAGACAATAGGATAATTTATGACCCTAAGAGGCTGATGGCTTGTAGATAAACCCTCATATTTCTAGACAGCCGTGGCCGTATAGTGAGATGGATTCCATTTCATTATACGTAGCTGGCTATATCCGCCCCCGCTCTCCAGTATTCTGGTTCTGGGGCGTGACATGGTTTAAGTGGTGGCCCATGCAGGCCTTGTCAATCAAGAAATGTGAGGGTTTACCGGATAGATGTCTCAATCTGTACTCGCCTTTGATCTCCACTCGTATCTTTTTATCTCCTTGGATCCCTGACTTGATAATATGCTTGCATCATTGTTCTATCCTGGTCCTTCCTTAATATCCCTGATTTCATTGCTTCAGTGACATCGTTCCTGTTGATCAGCCAGAAGGAGCTCAGCCGGCAGCCCAGCAACAGCAAGAAGATCAAGATCAGTCCTCAGCAGCCGCCTCTCGAGCCATGCCTTCTGGAGAACCAGTGCCCCCAGTTCAGCCAGTCCAGCCAGTAGAGCCTGATGATGGCACTTTGGAAGGTCTCATCAGATCATTGTTAGCTTCTCAAGATCGCCGAGGTGATGGCACTTTGAGGCTTTAATTTTTGTAGATCTAGAAATTGGTTATTTTCGGATTTTGGTGGTTTTGATCTATCAAACTTCTTTATTTTCAAGTTTTGATGGTTCCATGTTGTAGAGAATTTTATTCTACCCAATTTTGATCTTTGAAAAGTTAGATTTGGACTTATTTTGACCAAGTTATGGACTTTTGAAGCTTTGGGTTCAAACCATGGAGTTCTTGCTGATTTGGAGAAGACAGTGAGCAGTGCGCGAGCTTTTTAGCTTACGCCACTGAGTTGCGTGCGCTCTTTAGCGCAGCGCAGTCTGATTCATACGCTGCCTTGATGAGGAGTCGTATGGACTTCATACGCTGCCTTGATGAGGAGTCGTATGGACTTCATACGCTGCCTTGATGAGAAGTCGTATGGACCTCATATGCTGCCTTGATGAGGAGTCGTATGGACCTCATACGCTGCCTTGATGAGGAGTCGTATGGACCTCATACGCTGCCTTGATGAGGAGTCGTATGAAGTACATACACTGCCTTTTAGAAGCGTATGTCTTGCATACGTTGCCTTGATGAGGAGTCGTATGGAGTACATACGCTGCCTTTTGGAAGCGTATGTCTTGCATACGCTGACTTGAGCGTAGCCTGGCTTGAGCGAAGCCTGACTTGAGCGTAGCCTGGCTTGAGCGTAGCCTGACTTGAGCGTTGCCTGGCTTGAGTGTAGCCTGACTTGAGCGTAGCCTGGCTTGAGCGTAGCCTGACTTGAGTGTAGCCAGACTTGAGCGCAATCTGACTCAGGCGCAACCTGATGTTTATGCGCAACTGGACCTGACCCTACTTACCCTGGATCTTCTATAGCCCTGTATATTGATATTTTATTAGATATTTAACGTCTATTTTATATCCTTACACCTTTTGTCCTGAACTTGATAATCACGAATTTACTTGATATGTTTGGAATTGATAATTGAGCATGACGTGATAGTGACCCGTAGTGGTGCACTCCTGACATAATAACCTGACATGACCTGATAGTGGTCCGTCGTGGCGCACTCCTGACAAGTACACTTGGCATGATAACCTGACATGATTATCTCGAATAGCTGTTGCGACGGCTACCTGACATGACATGACCTGTATAATTAATCTGGACATCGTAGGCGATTGTGTTTGTATAAATAAACTAGTCCTGTCTTGCATCATGTCTAGGGCAGGGACTCCAGAGTACTACGGTCAGGAGTACCTACTAAAATGGACTAAGGCTAATAACTAGATTAATACATTAGTCATGACGAGATTTTCCAGCTACAGGTAATCCCGTTACCGGGGCACGCCTTGGGATCTGTAGCCTGCCGTCGAGTAGGGAACATTTCCAGCACACTGTCATGTGTCGCACCCTTCAAGCTACCTAAGGGTACATTCATTTTCTGGACGATGTACCACTTGAATTCAACTCTAATCTTTTAACCCGGGTAACCTGGATGGTCTGCAGGGCTTGTGGCTGTGGGATAATCTTACTGCATCTTGTTAGAAATTAGGCTTGTGACAACCCTATTTAGTTAAAGTATCAAGCCATAATTCTTGCTTGGCCGTGAAGTGATGGGACGGAGTCTAACCAGTCTAGTCTTGCCCCGATCCTGCTCCAGATTATTGAATGACCCGAATGCTTGTATTTATTTTACCGATAAATGGTGAGAATTCCAAGTCCTGTTCAGATGAACGGTTACAACCCCGGTCATTGTTTGGTTTACGGGTTGTAACCCGGTTATCTGAATAGTTCCATGGTTATCTCGTCGTATATCATCCTGATGTATTTTCTTTATTTCCAGTTCTTACTTTTATTTATATTTTGTGCTGATTGCTGGTTTTAGTTCTTAAGTGAAGCTTCCTTTGTGGCACTTGCTCTTTCTGGGGTCTGACCCAGCTGGTTTTGTGTGGCCAGATTTTGGAGCAGCTCCAGAGGATCTACCGACCTTCCAGCCAGATGGTGGCCACTAGACGAAACCCTGGCAACGAGTGGGTTATTTTTGGCTCTCCCACTCTATTGTAAAAATATTCTTTTGAGGCGTTTAACCGACGAGCACCTGTTTAGCTCGATTGTAATTATTTACTGTCTGCCTACGGGCTGTAACATGATTAACAGATCCTAGGGTTGATCATGTATGACTAAACTCTTGCTAGTCCTGACATTTTGTAACGACTAGCTTCATGATCAACTGAATATGTAATGTTTGGGACGCCTTACTATTGTATATTTAATGATCATACATCTTGTGACTTTTATTTACTTGCTTGTGATTGAGACACTAGGCTTGTTCATGACCTTAAGAGACTGTTGGCTTGTAGATAAACCCTCATGTATCTAGACAGTCGTGACCATATAGCGAGATGGATTCCATTTCATATACGTAGTTGGCTATGTCTGCCCCCGCTCTCCAGTATTCTGGTTCTGGGGCGTGACATGGTTTAAGTGGTGGCCCATGCAGGTCTTGTAAATCAAGATATGTGAGGGTTTACCGAATAGATGTCTCAATCAGTATTTGTCCTTGATCTCTGCTCGTATCTTCTGAATCCCTGGATTCTTGTCCTGATCATATGCTTGTATCGTTGATCTGTCCTGGCCCTTCCTTATTGTTCCCTATGTCGTCTTCTTCAGCGGCATTGTTCGTGGTCCTACCGACCAGCAAGACGGAGCACCTCCCGCGGACTAGCAGCAACCTGGAGATCAAGCCCAGCATTCCGGAGTAGCCTCCAGAGTCGTACCTTCTGGCGGAGAGCCACCAGTCCAGCCAGTTCAACCTGTAGAACATGATGACGGCACTTTGATAGGACTCGTCAGGACCTTGATAGCTTCCCAAGACCGGTGTGGAGATGCCTTGCATAGGTAGTGACGGATGCTTTGACCTGGGGTGGTCATCAGGGTAACAGTACGGCCAACAGCTTCAAGCGCTTGAACCCTTCATTCTTCGACGGTAGTGAAGATGTTATCACGACAGATGCATGGCCTCAGAACACAGAGGTGATTCTAGAAGCAGCCAGGACCCCAGAGAACGAGAAGGTGACCGTTGTGCGCTTGCAGTTGTTAGATCTTGCCCGCAGGTGGTGGGCAGCGCAGGCCGTTGGATTAGCAGCACCCACTGCTTGGGCAGTATTCAGAGAGAGATTCCAGACCAAGTATTTCGATGCCGTGGCTCGGTATGATCTGTAGACAAGGTTTACCAATCTAAAGCAAGGAGGCAGGACGGTCGACGGATATGCGACCGAGTTTTCCAGACTCAGTCGGTTTGCTCCCACTTTGGTGGCAACCGAGTATGATAGAGCCCAACGGTTCCAGCAGGGACTTCACCTGGAGATCTTGTTGGCAGTTGAGCAGTTTGAGCATCAGACTTTTGATGCAGTCTTGAGAGCAGCCCGGAGGCATGAGTATACCTCCCAGAGGATTGTGGATAGGGCCGGAGGTCGGAAGAGATCTCACGGCCAGATGAATCGGTCTTCAGCACCGGCCCCGGCAGCCAGGGCTTTGACTATTGGAGCTCCGAGGCGTGCGGCCTCGGTAACGTCGGTTCAGCATTCAACTCCGACGCACCCTCAGCAGCAGAAGCAGAAGAAATCTTCCGCAGTGGGTTGTTCTCATTGTGGGAAGCCAGGCCATGTGGTGGCAGAATGTCGCAGGGCATAGGGATTGTGTCTGGCATGTGGAGCACCAGACCATAGGGTTGGATCCTGCCCGAATAGGGGTAGTTCATCATCGTCCAACCTTTCTAGCTCTTCGGTGAGAGGACCAGCTCCGGTCCTGCAGCAGCAGCAGTATCCATTGTCGAGGCCCTTGCTGCCTCAGACCCAAGTGTTCCAGCAGCAGAACCCCCAGCAGTATGCACAAGTCCAAGCCCAGAGTCAAAGCAGGCAGCGAGGATTTCAGCAGAGGGAACCAGCACCCCGAGGGCACGGTGAGGCTATGGTGATAAACATGGAGGAAGGATTGGCACCAGGAGAGGTAGTGGCAGGTACTATTCTAGTCAACTCCTTTCCAGCTTCAGCTTTATTTTATTCTGGTGCATCGCATTCATTTATGTCTGCACGATTCGCGACACGGGTAGGATTGGAGCCCGAGTCATTATCAGTAAGGCTTAATGTACTTACTGGTAACGGACTTGTGGGAGTAGATAGAGTGTTTTCTTCGTGTCGGATCGTAGTTAGCGGTAGAGAATTCCCTGCTAGATTGATAGAGTTCCCGATGGCGGATTATGATGTGGTCCTAGGGATGGATTGGTTGAGGAACCAGTATGCTAGGATAGACTGCCACATTGGCAGGGTTGTTTTTAGCATTCCAGGTGAGCCGGAGTTTTCTTTCTCCCGAGGCAAAGTTGAGTCATCTCCTCCAGTATTGCGGATGGCAGTAGCAGCAGTTCAGTTGCCCAGGATAGTCGAGGAGTTTCCAGATGTTTTCCCAGAAGAACTTTCAAGTATGCCTCTGGAGCGGGAGATCGAGTTCACTATAGATATGATTCCCGGGACAGCCCCAGTGTCAGAGAGAGTCTACAGGATGGCGCCGTCAGAGTTGGAGATATTGTACAAGATGATTGAAGAACTCAGAACCAAAGGATTCATTCGTGCTAGTGGATCGCCTTGGGGAGCCCCGATGCTTCTTGTGAAAAAGAAGGATGGTACGTCCAGGTTATGTGTTGATTATCGTACCTTGAACTCAGTGACAATCAAGAACAGATACCCTCTTCCGAGGATAGATGACTTGTTTGATCAACTCAAGGGGGCTTCAGTATTCTCGAAGATTGATTTGCGCTCAGGTTATCATCAGATCAGAGTCAGAGAGCAGGACATCCCGAAAACAACTTTTAGATCGAGATATGGGCATTGGGAATTCCTTGTTATGCCTTTTAGAGCAACCAATGCGCCGGCAGTATTCAAGGACCTCATGAATCGCATCTTCATGCCTTACTTGGATCAGTTTGTGATTGTGTTCTTAGATGACATTCTGGCCTACAGCAAGAGTGAGGCAGAGCATGAGCAGCATCTCCGTATAGTTCTTCAGATCCTCAGAGAGCACTAGTTATATGCCAAGTTCGGTAAATGCGAGTTCTGGCCCGATCGCATTTCGTACTTGGGTCATATCATCACTCGAGGAGGAGTAGAAGTGGATCCTCAGAAGATTGTGGCTATTGAGTCATGGCCAGTGCCCAGCACAGTTACAGAGGTTCGTAGTTTTCTTGGATTGGCCGGCTACTAGCGGCGGTTTGTTTCGGATTTTACTCGAATTTTAGCGCCATTGACGCAGTTGACCCGTAAGGATGCGCAGTTTGCTTGGACAGCAGAGTGTCAGAGTTCTTTTGAGCAGTTGAAGTGAGGCCTGATAACAGCTCCTATTCTCACGCTTCCAGATGGGACCGGAGGATTTTCAGTGTACTGTGATACTTCAGACAGAGGTTTAGGATGTGTTCTGATGTAGCGTGGGAAGGTAATAGATTATGCGTCACAACAACTTCGTGATCATGAGAGGAATTACCCAACCCATGACTTGGAGCTGGCAGCAGTGGTGTTTGCACTTAAGTTGTGGAGGCACTACTTGTATGGAGCCAGGGTGGAGTTTTTTACCGACCACAAGAGCCTGAAGTATGTTTTCACCCAGAAGGATCTTAACATGCGTCAGAGAAGGTGGCTGGAGCTTCTTGTGGATTATGATGTCAACCTGCAGTATCATCCTGGGAAGGCCAATGTTGTTGCGGATGCATTGAGCAGGAGAGCGGGAATTTATTTTCTAACAGCGCAACCAGAGCTTTTAGCAGATCTTCAGAAGATGGGTATTGAAGTTGTTCTCCCTTCCAGTGTGGCCTTGATGGCCAGTATGCAAGTTTAGTCCACTATAGTCGAGAGGATCTGGATGGCGCAGTCGGCAGTTTCCAAGCTTCAGCGACTCAGAGCAGAGTGTGAGGCAGGACGAAGACCAGAGTTATGCATTCATGAGGATGGTACACTTCGTCATGGTAAGCATCTTTGTGTACCCAGCGGAGATGTCCGGCAGGAGATCATGTCAGAAGTACACAGTTTGCAGTATTCCATCCATCCCAGCAGTACGAAGATGTACCGTGATATCCGGCAGCATTTCTGATGGAATGGCATGAAGCGGGAGATAGCTCGGTTTGTCTCTCGGTGTTTGGTTTGCCAACAAGTTAAAGCCGAACATCAGAGACCGGCGGGACTTCTTCAGCCCTTACCGATTCTAGAATGGAAGTGGGAGCATGTGACCATGGATTTTGTGACTGGACTATCTAGATCCCCAGCTGGTAGAGATGTTTTCTGGGTTATAGTTGACAGGCTCACGAAAGTGGCTCACTTTCTTCCATTCAGAGTTGGTCAGTCGACGGCTTAGTTAGCAGAGATGTACCTCAGGCAGATTGTTAGATTGCACGGTGTGCCAGTCAGTATCACCTCGGACCGATATTCAAGATTTACGTCGCACTTTTGGCGTAGCTTACAAGAGAGTTTGGAAACTCATCTCCAGTTCAGTTCAGCATATCACCCGCAGACAGATGGCCAGTCGGAGCACACGATCCAGACTCTTGAAGACATGTTGCAGTCTTGCACATTTGACTTCGGTGATTCATGGGAAGATCACTTGCACCTGGTGGAATTCTCGTACAAAAACAGTTTCCAGGCCAGTATCCAGATGGCACCGTTCGAGGCACTGTATGGTAGGAAGTGCAGATCCCCGCTAGCCTGGGATGATGTTGGAGAGAGACAGATGCTCGGTCCAGAAATGATTGCCCAGACAGTTGAAGTGGTCAGGCGAGTCAGAGATCATCTTCGAGTTGCCCAAGATCGCCAGTACAATTGGGCCGATTCTCATCGGCGTCCTCTCGAGTTTTCGGTCGGCGATCATGTATTCCTGAGGATTTCGCCAAACCGTGGCGTCATTCGTTTCGGCGTACGGGGCAAGCTTAGTCCTAGGTATATAGGACCGTTTGACATTCTGGAGCGAGTAGGAGATGTATCCTATTGTCTCGCTCTTCCACCGTCGCTAAGCGAGGTGCATGACGTGTTCCATGTATCCCAATTACGACGGTATATCCCGGTGTCACACCCCAGAACCAGAATACTGGAGAGCAGGGGCAGACATAGCCAGCTACGTATATTGAAATAGATTCCATCTCGCTATACGGTCGCGGCTGTCTAGATACATGAGGGTTTATCTACAAGCCAACAGTCTCTTAAGGTCATGAACAAGCCTAGTGTCTCAATCACAAGCAAGTAAGTACAAGGTTACAAGAAGTATGATCATTAAATATACAATAGTAAGGCATCCCAAATATTACATATTCAGCTGATCATGAAGCTAGTCGTTACAAAATGTTAGGACTAGCAGGAGTTTAGTCATACATGATCAACCCTAGGATCTGTTAATCATGTTACAGCCCGTAGGCAGACAGTAAGTAAGTGCAATCGAGCTAAACAGGTGCTCGTCGGCTAAACGCCTCAAAAGAATATTTTTACAATAGAGTGGGAGAGCCAAAAATAACCCGCTCGTTACCAGGGTTCCGTCTAGTGGCCACCATCTGGCTGGAAGGTCGGTAGATCCTCTAGAGCTGCTCCAAAATCTGGCCACGCAAAACCAGCTGGGTCAGACCCCAGAAAGAGCAAGTGCCACAAAGGAAGCTTCACTTAAGAACTAAAACCAGCAATCAGTACAAGATATAAATAAAAGTAAGAACTGGAAATAAAGAAAATACACCAGGATGATATACGACGAGATAACCATGGAACTATTCAGATAACCAGGTTACAACCCGTAAACCAAACAAGGACCGGGATTGTAACCCTTCGTCAGAACTTGGAATTCTCACCATTTATCGGTAAAATAAATACAAGCATTCTGGTCATTCAATAATCTGGAACAGGATTAGGACAAGACTAGACTGGTTAGACTCCGTCGAATCACTTCACGGCCAAGCAAGAATTACGGCTTGATACTTTAACTAACTAGGGTTGTCACAAGCCTAATTACTAACAAGATGCAGTAAGATTATTCCACAGCCACAAGCCCTGCAGACCATCCAGGTTACCCGGGTTAAAAGAATTTAGAGTTGAATTCAGGTGGGTACATCGTCCAGGAAACGAATGTACCCTTAGGTAGCTTGAAGGGAGCAACACATGACAGTGTGCTGGAAATGTGCCCTACTCGACGGTAGGCTACAGATCCCAAGGCGTGCCCAGGTAACGGGATTGCCTGTAGCTGGGAAATCTCGTCATGACTAATGTATTAATCTAGTTATTAGCCTTAGTCCATTTTAGTAGGTACTCCTGACCGTAGTACTCGGGAGTCCCTGTCCTAGACATGATGCAAGACAGGACTAGTTTATTTATACAAACACAATCGCCCACGGTGTCCAGATTAATTATACAGGTCATATCATGTCAGGTAGCCGTCGCAACAGCTATTCGAGATAATCATGTCAGGTTATTATGCCAAGTGTAGTGGTCAGAAGTGCGCCACGACGGACCACTATCAGGTCATGTCAGGTTATTATGTCAGGAGTGCACCACTACGGGTCACTATCACGTCATGCTCAATTATCAATTCCAAACATATCAAGTAAATTCATGATTATCAAGTTCAGGACAAAAGGCGTAAGGATATAAAATGGACGTTAAATATCTAATAAAATATTAATATACAGAGCTATAAAAGATCCAGGGTAACCAGGCTACGCTCAGGTCAGGCTACGCTCAGGCCAGGCTACGCTCAAGCCAGGCTACGCTCAGGCCAGGCTACGCTCAGGTAAGGCTACGCTCAAGTCAGGCTACGCTCAAGTCAGGCTACGCTCAAGTCAGGCTATGCTCAAGTCAGCATATGCAAGACATATGCTTCCAAAAGGTAGCGTATGTACTCCATACGACTCCTCATCAAGGCAGCATATGAGGTCCATACGACTCCTCATCAAGGCAGCGTATGAGGTCCATACGACTCCTTTGTCAAGGCAGCGTATGCAAGACATACGTTTCCAAAAGGCAGCGTATGTATACCATACGACTCCTCATCAAGGCAGCGTATGAGGTCCATACGACTCCTCATCAAGGCAGCGTATGAGGTCCATACGACTCCTTTGTGAAGGCAGCGTATGCAAGACATACGTTTCCAAAAGGCAGCGTATGAGTCGGACTGCGCTGCACTAAAGAGCGCACGCAACTCAGTGGCGCAAGCTAAAAAGCTTGCGCACTGCTCACTGTCTTCTCCAAATCTGCAAGAACTCCATGGTTTGAACCTAAAGCTTCAAAAGTCCATAACTTGGTCAAAATAAGTCCAAATCCAACTTTTCAAAGGTCAAAATTGGGTAGAATAAAATTCTCTATAACATGGAACCATCAAAACTTGAAAACAAAGAAGTTTGATAGATCAAAACCACCAAAATCTAAAAATAAATAATTTTTGGATCTACAAAAATTAAAGCCTAAAAATGGAAAATGACAAGTTATAATGTGTCTTAGAAACATTAGAAGAAGCTAATGGAACAATAAAAATAGGTTCTCTTGTGGAAGCAAGTTGCACTTGCCTAGACCTCTCTCTCCCTCTCTCGGGTAGGTAAGGAAGTAATGGTGGAGAAGATGAAGAGATTAATGAAGAGAGAGAAGAAGAATAGGTAATAAATATGAGTGGTGGTGGTAGATAGAGGATTCACCCCTTGGTTTATGATAAACCAAGAGCAATTCCAAACCGAACCAAGCCAACCCAAACCAAGAATAAACCAAGCCCAGGGAGGAAATTAAGCAAGAAAATCATGCAATACAAGAATAAATACGTACACGTATTCCAGAAATACGTAATACGAACCACAGGCATTACACCCGGACCCGAGCCACATCCTGGATCATTCAAAATTGGTTGTTGGTACCAACCTTTCGTATGAGGAGAGGCCCGTGTCTATATTGGACCGGAGAGAGAAGATCCTCAAGAACATGACTATCCAGTTAGTCCGAGTTGCTTGGGGTCATCACTATTTGGAGGAGTCAACGTGGGAGCGTGAGGATGATATCCGATCGTGATATCCCGACTTGTTTGACTCGTGCGGTATAATATCTTTCTTATGCCTCATGCCTTCGATTCCTTGCTTGAATGAGTGATTGTCTGCCTAGTTATAGCTTGCATGTGATTAATGCAGCTTGTCATTGCTCCTCTAGCCTCTTGATTAAATTTCGAGGACGAAATTCTTTTAAGGTGGGTAGAGTTGTAATGCCTGTGGTTCGTATTACGTATTTCTGGAATACGTGTACGTATTTATTCTCGTATTGCATGATTTCTTTGCTTAATTTCCTCTATGGGCTTGGTTTATTCTTGGTTTGGGGTGGCTTGGTTCAGTTTGGGAATGCTCTTGGTTCATCATGAACCAAGGGGTGAACCCCCTACCTACCACCACCACTACCATTTATTAACCCTTCTCCTTTCTCTCTCTTCATTTATCATCTTCTCCACCATTACTTCCTTACCTACCAAAAAGAGGAAGAGAGAGGTCTAGGCAAGTGCAACTTGCTTCCACAAGAGAGCTCATTTTTATTGTTCCATTAGCTTCTTCTCATGTTTCTAAGACACATTAGAACTTGTCATTTTTCATTTTGAGGCTTTAATTTTTGTAGATCTAGAAATTGTTTATTTTTAGATTTTGGTGGTTTTAATCTATCAAACTTCTTTGTTTTCAAGTTTTGATGGTTCCATATTGTAGAGAATTTTATTCTACCCAATTTTGACCTTTTAAAAGTTAGATTTGGACTTATTTTGACCAAGTTATGGACTTTTGAAGCTTTGGGTTCAAACCATGGAGTTCTTGCTGATTTGGAGAAGACAGTGAGCAGTGCGCAAGCTTTTTAGCTTGCGCCACTGAGTTGCGCGTGCTCTTTAGCGCAGCGCAGTCTGATTCATACGCTGCCTTGATGAGGAGTCGTATGGACTTCATACGCTGCCTTGATGAGGAGTCGTATGGACTTCATACGCTGCCTTGATGAGGAGTTGTATGGACCTCATACATTGTCTTGATGAGGAGTCGTATGGACCTCATACGCTGCCTTAATGAGGAGTCGTATAGACCTCATATGCTGCCTTGATGAGGAGTCGTATGAAGTACATACGCTGCCTTTTGGAAGCGTATGTCTTGCATACGCTGCCTTGATGAGGAGTCGTATGGAGTACATACGCTGCCTTTTGGAAGCGTATGTCTTGCATACGCTGACTTGAGCGTAGCTTGACTTGAGCGTAGCCTGGCTTGAGCGTAGCCTGACTTGAGTGTAGCCTGGCTTAAGCGTAGCCTGACTTGAGCGTAGCCTGGCTTGAGCGTAGCCTGACTTGAGCGTAGCCTGACTTGAGCGCAGTCTGACTCAGGCGCAACCTGATGTTTATGCGCAACTGGACCTGACCCTACTTACCCTGGATCTTCTATAGCCCTGTATATTGATATTTTATTAGATATTTAACGTCCATTTTATATCCTTACGCCTTTTGTCCTGAACTTGATCATCACGAATTTATTTCATATGTTTGGAATTGATAATTGAGCATGACGTGATAGTGACCCGTAGTGGTGCACTCCTGACATAATAACCTGACATGACCTGATAGTGGCCCGTCGTGGCGCACTCCTGACAAGTACACTTGGCATGATAACCTGACATGATTATCTCGAATAGCTGTTGCGACGGCTACCTGACATGACATGACCTGTATAATTAATCTGGACACCGTGGGCAATTGTGTTTGTATAAATAAATCAGTCCTGTCTTGCATCATGTCTAGGGCAGGGACTCCTGAGTACCACGGTCAGGAGTACCTACTAAAATGGACTAAGGCTAAATACTAGATTAATACATTAGTCATGACGAGATTTCCCAGCTACAGGCAATCCCGTTACCTGGGCACGCCTTGGGATCTGTAGCTTGCCGTCGAGTAGGGCACATTTCCAGCACACTGTCATGTGTCACACCCTTCAAGCTACCTAAGGGTACATTCGTTTCCTGGACGATGTACCCACCTGAATTCAACTCTAATCTTTTAACCCGGGTAACCTGGATGGTCTGCAGGGCTTGTGGCTGTGGGATAATCTTACTGCATCTTGTTAGTAATTAGGCTTGTGACAACTCTAGTTAGTTAAAGTATCAAGCCATAATTCTTGCTTGGCCGTGAAGTGATGGGACGGAGTCTAACCAGTCTAGTCTTTCCCCGATCCTGCTCCAGATTATTGAATGACCAGAATGCTTGTATTTATTTTACCGATAAATGGTGAGAATTCCAAGTCCTGTTCAGACGAAGGGTTACAACTCCGGTTCTTGTTTGGTTTACGGGTTGTAACCTGGTTATCTGAATAGTTCCATGGTTATCTCGTCGTATATCATCCTGGTGTATTTTCTTTATTTCCAGTTCTTACTTTTATTTATATTTTGTGCTGATTGCTGGTTTTAGTTCTTAAGTGAAGCTTCCTTTGTGGCACTTGTTCTTTCTGGGGTCTGACCCAGCTGGTTTTGTGTGGCCAGATTTCGGAGCAGCTCCAGAGGATCTACCGACCTTCCAGCCAGATGGTGGCCACTAGACGGAACCTTGGCAACGAGTGGGTTATTTTTGGCTCTCCCACTCTATTGTAAAAATATTCTTTTGAGGCATTTAACCGACGAGCACCTGTTTAGCTCGATTGCACTTATTTACTGTCTGCCTACGGGCTGTAACATGATTAACAGATCCTAGGGTTGATCATGTATGACTAAACTCTTGCTAGTCCTGACATTTTGTAACGACTAGCTTCATGATCAACTGAATATGTAATGTTTGGGACGCCTTACTATTGTATATTTAATGATCATACATCTTGTGACTTTTACTTACTTGCTTGTGATTGAGACACTAGACTTGTTCATGACCTTAAGAGACTGTTGGCTTGTAGATAAACCCTCATGTATCTAGACAGCCGTGACCGTATAGCAAGATGGATTACATTTCATATACGTAGCTGGCTATGTCTGCCCCCACTCTCCAGTATTCTGGTTCTGGGGCATGACATCTGGCCGCAGGCTCGGTTACGGCATGGGTTGTCGCAGAGTTGTTGTTGTTGGCCACCACCGTCTGAACGATCTGCTGGAGAGTATCAAGCTGCTTCTGCTGCAACTTGAATTGTGCATTGAATCGGGCCTCGAACTGAGTTTGACGTGCCTCCGTCTGCCGTCGATGTTGCTCATTCTGGCGTTGACTCTCCTCAGCTTGTCGTTGTTGCACTTCCAGCATACGTAACATCTTCTCCATGGCATCGTTAGAGGGTCCGGGTCTCGAGCTACTAGAGCCACTCGAAGCACTTTCTTCGTTTGCCGCCACGTTCACCGACGTGCCTTCTAGGATTTTTGGAGGCAAAATATATTAGTCACAAAACTTGTTACGGGCTCACTCGTATGGAACGACATATCTCATCGACACGAGACCAACGATTTTTGAGACTAAAAACTCGATACTGGAGGCCAAGGACGTAAAGCCGTGCTCTGATACCATTATATCACGCTCCGATTCGGTAGAATCGATAGTCGTCCCCCAGGCGTGATGCCGTACAAGGCTAAGTTGCGCTTGCACAAGGCGGTTCATAAGGTTATCTGAAACAATAACATATGTAAGAGTACGCAAAGAAATTGAACACATTCATATAGAAAAGAAAACTTGTATTTTTTATTGATTATAAGTTTGGTTACAGACTCGATTACAAAAGAGGCCTCTCGGCTTACAATCGACATCGATGAGATAGTCATTCCATACATTTACACCCCTTTTTACAAACATCAAAATGACTCTCTAAGACCTGGGATCGACGAGAGTTTGTGACTCATGATGCAGTTGGGTTGGAGTCTTCAAAATGTTGTAGAGTTACCCTTCGCGCTAGCAAGGCTTCAAAAGAAAGGAGCGTCGCCTTCAGTTCCTTGGCACGCTATCCTGGTTCCGAGTACCTGTTGAGAGCGAGGGTCAGCACTTTACACTTTGTACTAGTGTGTGGCAATTTAAATCATGTGCTCTCATTTGTTGAAGAATTTAAGCGAGCGTGCATGCAAATATTTAGTAAAGTTTCTAGCCATCCTACTCAATTCAAACTTATATTTGAAGGCACAACTTTATAACGACGATAGATCTTACCCCCGGCAGAGCGCGCCGTTGTAGCGTAACTTACCATGTTCTTCCCTGTCATGTTGATAATAAAAAAACGAAATAGAGTGCATTCGTGAAGGTCACTGGCACGACAAGCCATCCTGGACATATAGCTTGGTAGACAATGGTCCTTCAGTGCAGGTAGCGAGCCTCGTTGAAAGCCACTGCCTACCGTGGCATGCATCCGGCATAGCTATCCATGTTTCTTCCTAGGCCGGAACGGTCCCGTGGCCTCGGGATACCGTCCGAAGAAACAATCGCCCTTGTCGACAAGTTGTCCATGACCGTGCTATGTTACTTAATAATTTCAACGCGCATCTTTATGTATTATTGTGACATTCATTTAATCGATTAGTCTTTCCTTAGCACGGTTCAATATGAAACGATAAATTGAAAGCACGATAAGGTTATATGACAAGCATTTGTATAGTTCGTGTTCGTGGGACATCGTATGAACGTTCGTCGAAATATCATTCATGTCGTTGCATTACATCTAGCATAGCACATGTCTCGTATAGAAAATATTTTAAAGAAGAGGGTCGAGGGAAGAAGGGTCAGCCACTCACCTTAGTATTTACTTGAGGCGAGAAACTGGTTGGCCGCGCTAGACGTTGCCTACGCGATCATCTGAAATCGCACAAGCAACCGATTAGAACACTGTGTTATTCAAGGAAATTTGATACGAATGAGAAGTTCGAAACGTAAGCCATGAAAACCATCGAAAGCATTCACGAAAACGTATTCAGAAAACAAAGCCAAAACCAACGCAAGCGGCGTGAAAAGCATAGCAACGGGAGGTCTCTCCCGACTCGACCGCAGAATCAATCCTCGAGGCGCAAACCGCTAAATATGGGACTTGGTTTCGAAGAAGCCATTCCATAACGGAGAATGGATCTTAATTCAACCGTTCCCGTTCGATCGATTCGATCGATCCCGACCTATCGGTCCCGACCGAGTCGATAGCGACAGTGTTCCTTTCTCGCGCACCCCGTGGATGGAGAACGGGGCACGATGTAGGGACGGGACACTACAGAATTGACCATAGAATTAGAGGCATAGAACTACTAAAACCCTAGCCTTACTTTAGGGTAGCAATAATTTGGAAGTATTAGTAGTTAAAAAGATAGTTTGTTCTAATGCTATGGAATACTTTATGGAATACATAGCTAGATTCCAGGGATTAGTTGTGACACATGGTGGTGATACAAGGATTGATATTATGACCTTAAGAAAATAGAATTTTTTGTGGCAGACTACAGTAGTTAAAATCTCTAGTTGCCTTATGACTGTTAGTATCAAACCTAGATCTTACTACCTCCTTGAATTATTGATGACTATAGAACTGGACTTAATAGATAGATAGATTGCTAGATCCAAGGTTTAGATAATTAGATAACTTAAGTGCTATGGTATAGCTTTTAGAATCAAGTTAGATGTACTTAACTTATTTGGGTTGCCAGTGTTAATTGGACTCTTGAGTTCCACCATTGATAAATTGGGTAGATAAGCTAGTACCAATGAAGAGAGTTTCGATAGATATTATATTCTTGAGTTAGATATTGTAAATTGTCTATAATAGAAGGCAAGTTGTAACAAGATGGTACCCGTGTAGATTGGAAGAAGGGTATACATCGAATAAACTAAAGAAACCTCAAGTTTGAGGTAAAGAAGGTATAATGGTGATAATAAGAGATTCACGAGGAGTACATGACTTGGAGAATTTTAAATTAAGAAGGATCTAGGAAGGACTAAAAAATTTATCACTCAGTAGTTGCCTAGAAGATATATACTACGGAGCAGAAAATACTGGACCATGATTGGCGAACTTATAGTTGAGAACATGATTAAAGATATGAAGGTGTGTAGAAAATAAATGATAAGGGAAAGATATTATGGTCGCATAATCCAAGGAGAAGGAATTGTGATATGGACTTGAAGGATAATAATTTTAGTATTTATGAATTGTAATACATTTGGAATTTTTGAGAATTTAGTGTGAGTAGAAATTGTTGATCAATTTTGTAGTGATATAAATTTCAAAAAACTAAAATACAGGTTTCAAATCATATACTGACTCATTGGTCATTCTATAAAGGATTACCACAAGACCCTTAGATTTTAGATTGAAACATGGATAGGAGAGTGTAAATAGAAAATAGAAGTCTTATAGGAATGATAGCTAAATATTGTGGGTGTCACGACCCGCATCCAGTGTATGGGCACAAGACTGTGGGTATGTCCAGCCTACGCCACAGTGTCGACAGTAGAACGCTGTCTTAGGTCTCAACAACTACTATTACACGGTATATTGTACCTGTCTAATATATATATATATATATATATATATATATATATATATATATATATATATATATATATATATATACTCTCCATTCGGAGGACAATCTCAGAAAGATACAACTCAATCACAAAAAGCTAAGGATAAATAACATCACAATATAGATTATATAGATGTCAAAATACAATACAACCCAATAGAGATCATTTTAAGTATCAACCGAATATCTCAAAGTATATATGAATTAATATAACATCTCAGAAAATAACTGGAGGTAAATTCCAGACAAAAGTCCTAGCATTCTAATCTAGGCACTACTAGTGTCTCCTCTAAACTAGCAGGATCCTCCTGGTGATCAAGGTCGCAAGTGTCGTCTAAGTCTGCGCCATAGCAAGTGGTACAGAAATCCTCCAAGTTCTCTGTAAAATTTTGTCAACATATTCAGTCAGAATTGGAGCAAAGTACATAACTCTGAAAGCAATTTCATTACATGGTAGGAAATATAGAACTAGCAATAGAATAAGATACATGACATGTTGTAATAAAAATACAGGAATATATAAAATACAGATAAGGTAACTAAGTACATGAATAGAATAGAGAGTATGTAATCTATAATAAATATAAGTAATTTAGAGCACAAGACAGTAATGTGATTGGTTTAGGTTGTACATGAGTATTGTTCGGTAACTCTATTATACGTGAAGGTATAATCAACATATATATGAGTACACTAAAGAGATTTAATCACATAACTACTTCTACTCTCCCGCCCCAATCAATATACAAGGATCCGATCACGTTACGTTATGTACATGATTGTTAGTTTGAACATGAAGCACATGTGAGCACATAAGAGTACATGAGAGCATATAAGAGTACATGAATAATACAAGTACAAGAAGTACATGATGTACACGATAAAGTATATGAATATGAAATATCTGATGCACCCGATAATGAGATAACATCTCATGATAAGATCCATATTGTACCAGTCCGTGTTAACAATTTGTTAGCATCAATTAAAGTAATCTAGAGCAGGTAATATAGATACTATTATAATAAAAACAAAGAGAATATACTCGCCGGATAACCTGAACAACGGCTGTGTATTGGTATCTGAACTGGAGTCACAAAAACCTATTATAAAATTGTAGGGTTACAGAGTGTTCTAGATTAAACATTTGTTTTTAAAATGTTATTTACATGCTGCTAGGCCACTTCTAAGTCAGTGAAGTCAATTTGGGTCAACGCTAGTCAAATTAGGTTAATTGGTCAACTCTGGGTCAACCTTAGTTGTTTAGCATAATCTAGGGTTTTGACTAACTTGGGCTATTCTAGTGAGCTAGACTAAAGTGGTATCAAAAACCCATATCCTAAACATGGATTCAAACACAACTATTCATATTCATATACCTTTCCTATAGTGAAGTTTATATTACCACACTCAATCCTTATCACTAGAACATATATATATATATATATATATATATATATATATATATATATATATATATATATATATATATATATACAAAGAGGGTATGGATATTTGGGATGACTTAACACTTGTTCAATCCTGAAGATAAGTAATGCAGGAAGCTTTCCTTGATATCAAGGAAATGAACTAGAATAAGATATGGACTAACATATACGACGTACATTGGGCTTCATATGAAGGCAATAATGGATAATAGGATAGATGTTTGAGAACAAGTTTCCCTTGCACTATCTCATAACTGAAACGAAAGGCTATGTTCAAGATATGGACTATTATCATCAGTCCAAAGACTGAACTGAAACTTAGCTTGGGATTAAGTAAGGTATCTGTATGGACTGATACATGATGTTAAAATGGGACTGGGGGTGCAGATGCAAGCTATACAGTACCTAATGAGAACTGATCTCAGGAACTGGAGTATCTAATACTAATACTAACTTGCAACTGTCCCTAATTGAACACTCATAAGCTGTGCAGGACAAAACTCAACCAAGGGCTGGACATCACCAATATATATAGACTGAACAAATCTCTAAAACAAGGGACTGAAATTTAGATCGAAACTGAACTTAAGTGGACTGAACATCTAATTCAAAAAAAACTGAACCAACTGAGGATAGGAACATATGCAATGATGTAGGCCACCAGTGGGTCATATATATATATGTAGGTAATATGGATTGAACAACAAAGTATCTATGGACTAAACTAAATGAATATGAGTGATGTAAAGGTAAACCTATAACCAGGTTTTGGTATTGATTGAACATGGGAATGTAATGAGGAGAGGCCTGATACATTGCAATGAGGAATGAACCTACAACAACCCCCCACCATATAAGTCAGCCACTGGACTGAACTTCAAGTGGACAGTAGGGACTGATATGCTATGATATGCACTAAAGTAGGGACAACACAGTACTAAAGGGACTGAACGAAAGAGCTTATACAAAGATGTACCAACTGCCCCTAAATGGTTGATACATAAAATTTAGGTTGTATACACAGTAGGAGAACTGATACCAAGAGCAATTGTAGGACTGGAATATAAGTGAGAGGGGACTAAACATTAAGATATGTACCTACTCTAATAGGGACAGGACAGATAACATAGAGGAGCGAACAATTATCATATGAATTGATCCAAGAAAGCTAAAACTGGAAAAGAGGATTAAGGGCTGGAACTTAAGGGCAGGGGAACTGTTTCATAAAGTATCAGTTGACTGATACTCATGGAGTATCAGTTGACTTATGCAAAAGATACATTAGGACAGAAATATTTGATAAGGCAGTGACTAAACAGAGAGTTCAAAATCTGAACTGACCATAGCATGGATTGTTCCCAATGTTCAAAGTGACAGATACGTTAGCTATGCTAAATCACTATGATTGATGAAAAAGGTAAATGACTGGACAAGTAGGTAAATGGGACTATGGGACTGTATCTAGGCAAACTGAACAAGGACTGACTCATAACATATGGCTATAGGCTATAGGAGAGTGAGTATCAATATCCAATTAAGACTGATACCACAGAAGTAGAGACTAAAAAATGAAGATAACTGACCATCTGTAGGATTGCCCTATTTTCTAATGTATGAACAAAAGCAAGTGGACTGAACATATGTCAAAAATTGGGGTTGTACAGTTTAGAAATGGACTGAAACCCAAAGAATATGGACTGTCCCATTTTTTAAATGACTGATAACACACTCCCCTTTAATACTAACTCATTATTGATATAAGGAAGAACAATAAATGGACTGAAATATATACGGATACAGGGACTGAACATTAGGCTATGGTAATCCCTCCATCTCCATTGTCAAATATAAAGGGAAGTATGGACAGATGAATTAAAGCAATCACATAGGGCTTGAACAAAAGAAAAAGATGACTGATACTCAAAAACAGTGGATTGGACCCAAGTTCTAACTGCTACTAGCAATTGGGAACTGAACATTAAGGAAAATTAAATTTATAATAACGGCTACATCTATATGGGACTAAAAGATAGTTCAAAGAGGACTGGAAAAAAAATGAATCGACATCCTAATTTCCCTTTCCTACATGGTTCATTGCCTATCCCCTTCACATTCACTAAACAACTAAGATGGACTGACATCATTATAGTAGACAGAATATTAAGATGGACAGAACACAAAGACTGAACAGATAATGTGGACTGCACAATGAACTTGGGACTGAATGTGATAAGCAATTTGAGGACTGAATACATTATATGGAATGATATATTCATCCCAAGGACTAAACCTCTATTTCTGATTTTATAAAGATGCATGGCAGATTCATGTAATATGGGACTGAGCTCAAATGATGGACTGATCAGTACATAGTGGACTGAACTCAATAACAAGCTTCCCCCCATGCCATAACCCCAAATCTAACAAACCCACTATAATTCACCAGCTACCATGGATAACTTACAGTAATTGCAAACCCAAAACAATATTTAAACTAAAATTTAGGGCATTGGTGCTCTCTTGGTCATTTTGTCAAACACTTGGCGTGCGTATCTGATACACTTGTGATACGCACTCCAAATGGATCCAAACTTGAACCAAGGAACACCTACATATTCTAAATTCCGAGCATGACCTAATCAATCAATTTCAGAAACCCTAGAATCCGATTATAAAGGAAAAAAGCTTCAATAAGAAGAGGAGAGTCGAAACTCCTATCTAATGGTAACCCTAATTAATGCATGGGGGTCCCTAATGAATGCCTCTACACTAATTTAATAAAAAATTAAAGGATTAGAATGCACATATCAATTGGGAGATAGATTCCCAACGTAAAATCTCTTAGATCTAGAATTCCTTCAAGCTCCAAGTGCTCAAATCCCTCCACGCTTGCCAATAAAGACTTTTTCTCTCCAAGGGGAAGAGAATGAGACTAATTTGAGGGAATTTGGATAAGAAATGGATGTAGAAACAATTTGGAAAAGCTTGCTAAATTAGGGTTAGAATTTTGAATGAAAGAGGAAGAAAGATGACAAAGTGGGGCAATATTTAGAGGGTGGGATGCCCCTTGAGGTTAGGGTTAGAGTTTTGGTTCAATGTGAAATGTCTATGAAGTCTTCCTATCTTGTAATGACAAGTTTAGAGAAAAGCCTTACTCTCTAATTAATGTTTTAGCCTAACTTTTTAACAATTCTTCCATTCTAACTAGAGGCTAATTAAAGTTTAATTAGGCTTGTCCTAATCATTTAGTTAGGTGGTCATATCAAGTCGGATTAGGTTTTCTAGAGTCACTAACAATTATTCTCACTAAAGGTTAACCATATCCAATAATAACATATGCACTATATTAAATATTGTAAATAATTATCAAAAAAAAATATGGTTACTAGTTTTGTAAAATAAATTTATCATTCAATTATAATTTGAAATCATAATAATAACTAAAAATAAAAAAAAAGTCATAAATACCCTTATTCTGGAAAAGTGGCAGTTACAGTGGGTTACACCTAAACTGCTTAGGGCCATGAATTTACATTTTTTTACAACAGGATATGAGCTTGCTGGACCAAATTCTTAGTAGTGGGTGATGATATGGGAACCTATTTCCAATTTATCCTAGCCGACGGATTTTTGAATTTTGGAAATCATATTTTCATTATTGTATTGGTTATATTTTTTCTAGGATATTTCAAATGATTGAATAGATATTTATTAAATAATTTCTATAATTTCAATTTTATTTTATAATATGTATTTGAATAGAGGCTTGTATTGTATTTTATTACATATATTTCTCCTTGGAATTTAATTGAATTGAGTTTCTATACTAGGTATGACTGACTGACTAGATTAGACTTATTACAACTAGAGCATTTATAAGAAGTTAGGTTAGAAGATTTTATTTGGGATACTGTAGGTTGATGATGTTGTACCAAGAAAAGAATGATAAAATAATAACCGTCTTAGCAGCAGAATAAGAATTTTGATACTACATAGATGACCTTGAAGAAATTGTGCTTATAAGATTTTAGTGCCTAACCCAAGCACTCCTTCAAGAGTAAAGGTGTGACATTATTTCCTTTATAGATATTTGAAGATTTAAATTGAGATAGTGGTTGGAAAGATTGATTTTGAATTTCGAGTACAAATTTTTTTCTAAGGTGGATAGATTATAAACCCGTCACCAAATTTAAAGTATACTTAGCTTAGAGTAAGACCATGGTTGATTTATAGTTGATTAGGACTAGAAATTTGAGTTTATATCACTTCTTTAATTTTGTTATGCTAGCTGTACCTTACCGTTGCACCGATAATTAGAATACTACACTAGTTCTTGATGAACAACAACTTTCACATTCTTAATATAGACAGACCAATCTTCAATTCTGACCTTTGTGTCACTTTTAAATACACTCTCTTATGCTATAATATAATCGCACAACATTCATCACATAATTCTAATTCAAACTTAAGCTTGAACTTGTAACATTCCTAATTGAATTTGAAAACTTAACTTGGCTTGTTCCTCGCAACCACTATATGTACATGGCACTTTATTAAGCTCACAACATCAAAAACATATGTGTCACAACCAAATAGACTTTCTCATATTTTTAATTCAACTACAAACCACACTTACACAAACCCCAGTCATATTGAGCTACCGGTTGACTTTGTCCAAACCTAGTCCAAACTCAACCCAAATATCCCCATACCCCCACATGGTTCATGCCAAACATTGTCCAATATTGTCCTCTCTATAAAACACCAAACATAATGATATGACATCCAAAACCTAACACTTAACCTACTAGAAATAATTTTAGCCTTATTTATGTTGGACTTGACCCAACTATATAACCCACCATTTAACCACTATATGTTGGACTCAAGTACGGTCAAGTAAACAAAATGGATAGCCAATCCTTCCCACTTATTCATCTTCCATAACCCCCAAGCACCATTAACCACTAATTTTCTATAACCTACAAAACCCGCAACCATTAACTCTCCACTTAACCCTTCACCACCCCCTTAATAGTTGACTATATATAGACTTCTTCTCACTTTATTACCTCATAACATCTGAACAAAATTTCTTACTAACCCTCTTCCTAATATTTCCTCCTCACAAACTATCTCCAAAATCCTTCTTCGTTTCTCTCCAAACAACCATCTTTCCACCCCTATCCAGATTGAATCTAAATTCAGCAACACCCCACCAATCTGGCCATAACTCCCTCCACACAAAGTATCTCTCTCTATAAATCTGTACACTTCTTTCTCCTTCTGTCCTCAACATTTTTTCTTCATAAACCTGCCATCAAAACTCACTCTAACTTTCTCAAAATAGCCCCTCTATCAAAGGTGTCCAAGTTGAATCTGAATTCAGTCTATCCCATTCTCAAGACACTCCACCACCTCCATAGCCCCCAAACCATCACCACACCACCCAAATCTCCTCCCCCTACCTCTTCTCAATAATTTTTATTTACAACCCAATACCTAAATCATCCCACAACTCGTTCAAACACCTCCCACAAACCGAAGATACCATGTTGAACCCGCCAGCAATAGCACCACTTCAACACCTTGTTGCCACTGCTTTCAGCACCAAAATGCTCAACAATCACCCTATCCTCTTTCTCTATTTCTTCCCTAACATTTCTAAGCCTTGCAGCACTTGGATGAAAGTTTTGGAGCCCCAAACAATAGCTACGAGCCGAAGTGTCCAAATTTGGATAGATTTGTGCAAGGAGTGCATACAGCCCATTTCACCCCCATTCTCCTTTGGTAAATGCTCAAACTCCCCCTATTCAAACCTATATTCATGTTCTTCAACTTGTTCTTCAATGTTTTCTTCATAAACTTTAACTTCTTCTTCATGAATATCATCATTTGTTGCATAAAGTTCTAGCACTCCTTCACTGACAACTAGGATTGTCCTTATATAACTAGTTATTATTTATCACTTTGTCATGAAGAAAATTTTTATAAACATTTTTCCATCATGGTATTAACTCCATTTATCACTAAAATTTAGAATATAAATGTTACATTTAAGGAGTTACATGCATAGCTACAATTGAATAAGACTTGGTAAAAGTTATGTACTTAGTTGTACACATGTCTAGGTTTGTTTCTAGATAGTTATTTTGTATGTATAAATACCATGTTAAAAAAAATATAAGCCATGCTAGATAGTATTTAATTATGTGTTTATATATAGTTGATAAGCATGTATAAGAATAATTTGTATGAAAGTTGTGGTTGTGTTAATGTCACGACCCGCACCCAATATTTGGACATAAGTCGTGGGTACGTCCAGCCTACGCCGCAGTATCGGCAGTAGAACGTTGTCTAGTCATCTCCACAATTTATCAAATACAACCACGCAGTTTATAGATTTCCACAAAAGTCCAAACTTGCAGATCAGTCCACAACAATAAATTATATATATAATGACTATGATGAGAGAAATAAACTAATAACTGAAGTGAGATCACAAAGGTGTATATACCAAAATATGGTATATGAAATAATCTCAAGATAACCAAAATATACCAAAAGGATGTCCACTACTCAACTCTCACAATCCATAATCAAAAGTAAAGTACAATAAATAAAAGAGTTTCTGTAAGCAACTCATGCTCTATGGAATAATATCTAGCTAAAAGTCTCCTGCGGAGGGTAGCCCCGCATCCAAGTCCTCCTGCATGCTCAGACCAGGGTCCATCGTCTGCTCATAGTAAGTGGTACAGAACTCCTCTAACACATCACCTAAAATGTTGATTTTTCAATCAAGAATGGAACAAGTACACATATGATCACTATCCGAGTTCCAACAGAATCATAAACATGTATGTACCATATGAGAATAAAACTAGGAAGTAACTAGCATCATGGTACAATGGAATAAAACATGTAAACTCTATCAATGAGAAATATCTACTAGAAAACAAATATGTAGATCATGGTGACATGGCAATTGGCAAGCAAGATGAAATGACTGGAATAAAAACTATCTACGTGTGTTGAAATATCTTGTTTGACGTATGAATGGCTAAGGAGTAAAACCGGCACCCTGCACGTGTCATGTGCAGCTGCTATTATTCAAGAATAGACATCATGGGGATGGAATAGATAGTTCACACGTCTACTAAGATACTTTTCGCCCAGCTAGTACTCATGGAATTAATTGCAGTGGGGAAAATACGTAAAGGACGGTCAAAATGTACTATAATTCTATGAAACTAGTATTAGTGTGACGATAGTGTCAACAAGCAGCAAGATATATGTGTATCATGTAAAGAAAACTATCAGAGATGGTAATAATCAGTATATGCACTTGCCTGTGGTCCTGAGTTACGAGTATGAGTCGAGCACTGTGTCAGAGTCCAAGTAACCTGTTTTATACCATATACCTACTGTCAACATAAATCAAAGTAATACTAGTCTATATATATATATTCATTTGTTAGTCTTCTAGTTGGGCTCTTATGGAGAGTTTGTGTATTTGGTTAGTCATGGTTTTATTAGGGTTCTCTGATGGGACTATCCTTGTGTTCCTTTAAGCTCCTTAACTAAATCAGTGGCTTCATTAACACCATCCAACTTACCCTTTGGATGCCTATCTGTATATAGCTGTTCATATGATACCTTATCTAACTATCTAGGACCTTATCTCTACTTTTAGGTTACTACTGGCTAGGGTACACATAGCTACTGTCCTACCTTGGGAACTTGTAACCATCAAGCATAAGGTACAATACCATGAGTTATTGAAAACAATTATATGTACCGGTATCCTTAAACTTTTGATACACAAGCAATATAAAGAATGTATACACACACTATATGACATAATGTGGCCTTTAGATTGAAAGGGACTGAATCGTAAAGGGCTGATACTGGGTGATGCAGGACAACATTGTGTGAGTTGAACTGATAACTCATGGCAATTAGGACTGATGTAAACATCAACCTACTGACTGATGCAAGTTCAGTCTATAGATTGAAACTAATTCAAATTATGATTTGACACTTGATGTGGCATATCCTAAGACTGAGCATTATATTAGGGCTAACTCGAGCCTCTATTCCCCTCTCAACTGATACCACATGTACTGAACTTAATAGCTTAAACAAAAGAAAAGATGTGGACTGATATATGAGATGTAAAGTGGACTAGTCATGTGAATGCAGGACAGATAACTAAGAGGGACTGAACAATAGTTAAATGCAGTGAATTGGACAAAATAGACATATATTGAATGATACATTCCTGATGTAGGATGGATGTACAATGTCTAATACTTTAAGTGAATGAAATGATTAACCAATGAATGCCATGTTCTACTTGAGCCTCTACACTTCTCTTTCATATGAACACAAGTCCAGGGAACTGAACATATATTGAAGGAGATTGATACTTATAAGAGTATCAGTAATCTGTCATAAGAGAAAAACTGGACTAGAAAACAATTAGGCCTATTTGGACTGATTCATATATGATATATAGACTGCACAATTGAAATAATGGCTGATACCACAATAGGTCTGATACCCTCAATTAAGAGTGTTCTGGACAGTTTATATTCTGGAGTGACCCCCATATTCAAGGACTGATACAGCCTTGTAGACTGAAAAATAATGGACTGCATAACACAGGACAAAACATTCATATGGGGAACTCCTAGGGTAGTTGCTACCTGGTTGTAACCTAGACTATTGGTCATGTTTCCATTGCTGCTGTCACCTAGATAATAGAAGTAATGTACTCATCTCACTTATGTGATATGCCTAGGTAGCTCACATGAGTATAGGTACAGGGTTTAACCTTTAGGACAAGTCATGAGCACTGTATGGTAATTGTCCTATCATCTATTGTTAAACTTCTGCAGGTATTACCTATATTGGCCTTTACACTATACTGGTTTTGTTTAAACTATCTATAGCTGGCTTCACCTGTGGACATGGTGTTCCCTGTTCCACTGCCACTAGTTCTGGTGCCACCTGGTACTAAATCTACAGGTTAAGTTTATATGTTTGAGGCACAAGGTAAGGTACCACCCCTCATAGCCTATTGCCTATGGTGATACACAAGCTCACCTGTCCTCTTGAATGTCTGTTAGGCACTAATGGGTACCAACAGGGTATCCTACTCCCAGTCCTAGACTCTGTCATATTATGTCCTCACAGGGATAGGAAATAGTCGATTGAGTGCTAGGATTTACTTTCAATATTAAGAATTGAGTACTGATACAGGAAGTAGCTTGGAAATTCTAATAAAAGCATTAGTTGCCTAATATTCAGTGAGTAATTGAGAGGGGACACTATAGATGGAGTACTCAGGTCCTGTACAGTAAGGTATGGAGGTAACTCCCTTCTTACTTGGATACATGCCCTGTACAGGTGTCTACTCTGAGTCCTGCACCAAGCCTACCCCTAGTACTATCCTGACTTGTCCTTACTGATACTCAAGCACACACAAAGTTCCAGTATTACCCAGGCTAAATTGCCTGCAGCCTTTGTTTGCACAGAACCCACACCTGTCTTGACACCCTACCATACCCCTAATCACCTACTGCACAGTCTTAACATCAACCCATGGCTCTATTTCCTTCTCGACCTAGAACATATGATCTATGTGAACATTGGACCAACAATGTATCAGTTGGATACAAGGACAGTCTACCTATCTATGTCTAAAAAATAGATTCAAGGAAGGTTTATAAGGGATGAGGACTGGATGTACCCTTGTTCCCTAGGCTTTACTCTATACTGCTACCCCCTTAGCACTGGCATCCCATGTGCAACCCATATGTGATATACACAACTTAATACCACTGTAACTTAATATATGTGTGTGCCCTGACCACTTGTTCTCAAGATACCCTATCTACCTATGAGAGACAAAATCCAGTAGCTGCTATCCTCAACAACCCTGCTGCCCCTAGCATGTAGTCATCAGGAAAGAAAAGCCCAGACTTAGCTTTGATACTAAGTCAAATTAGCACTAACTATCAATCAGGTACAATGATGTTACACATGATATTAAGGTATCAGTGTGATACCAGATATTGAACATGATATTAAGTATCATATATGTTACTAAGGGTCAAGGATGATATCGAGTACCAAAATGTGATACCAAGTATACACCTTGATGTCAGGATGTCCCTGTTGATACCCCCTTTATTTCCCAGGATACCTGAAGTCATATCATCGACACCCTGTGCTTGACACACGAGTATATCCCATAAGTCCCTTATTTGACATTAAGTCGAACACCTACCCATCTCATCCTATATTGGTTAATAACAGGCGTTTGCAAATCTAAGGGTGGATTAGTTCTAATGAATCAAAACCATGGTGGGTGAAACTTACCTGTCAAAGGTTGGATTACTTCAACTCTTCAAGTATTTCCTCGACGCATAGCAGGGGAGGTCTCGTGGCAGGAAAATTAGGGTTCGGGGGAAGGGACTGATCGATCCTTAATATATACTCCCAGGTTTGGATAGGATCAAGGCCTGATTTGGATTTAGTCTCCAGGATTTGATCATAGCTCTTTGATCCTGAGTTTTAAATTCGAATAAAGCATTCGGCTGTAACTGTGTTTGAATTAGCCCAATTTGCATTATGCCCCCTCTTTAATTGAATTTTGCAAAACTCCCATTTTCCCTATTTACTCTTTAGGACTAAAATACTTATATATATATATATATATATATATATATATATATATATATATATATATATATAACACTTATTGTGTCAGCAATAATTAAGTAAAATTAATAATAACAATTTAAGTAACATGAGTCTTTGGGACAGGGGTTCACAGTTAACCCTAAAAGTAGTTAGTGTTATACGCACTAATTGTAGTTGATAATCGAAAAACCTTAACCATGTGAAGGATAGAATTATATATAATATTGCATGTGATTGAGGATAGTATTAGTGAGTTCCATTTACCCTTGAATTTGATGATGGTATACTTTAAATGACTACTTGAGTTAGGTTAGCACTTGCCTTATGAGCATTGAGAATGTGTATTTCATACTTGTACAAGAAGACACTAGTAGGTAGGACACCTAGTACCTACGTATTTGAGAAGAAACTTAGCAACTACATGGACCTTAGTTATGACCATAATTATGATATATGAGAAATTGTACATTTAGAGGACTTTCATATGTTATGTGACTAGTAGACTTGGTGATTACACACCTACTTGACACTTATTTGGTTAACCTTTGTCAACCCACCTAGTTAGAACCCTTGTTTGGTTTAGACTCTTATAATAAATATCGTTGTGTATGATGTACTCTTGTGCATGTTTAGTGAACCGTATCATAGTGACTGGTCTGATATTATTGTATATGTAGGCTCTTGGTATCGTTCATACTTGAAAGCTGGAGCAGGATATTTATATTTCAGCTTAGAGATCCAGGCAAGTGTAATTTATTGTGGTTATAGTTCATGTTTCTTTCCTTTATTATTGTTTTTATTTCTTGTTTATCATCATTTAGGACATAGAAATAGTCGATACATTGTGTCCATATTGTATTCGGAGGCCGATGATAACTTGTAGTCATCGAGTATCGATATTAGGCATTATGTATACTCTATTCGTGTTTCATTGACACGATAGACCACAGGACACCAACACGATTAGTGATACAGAGTTTACATGAGTATTCATGGTTATGGACTTCGTAATAAGATACTAGATTGATACTTGCACTTGTGACTTGTTATACTAGACTTAACTTGACATGCTAGTTCTAGACATAGGATAGGAAGAACATTACCGCAATATCAGGCTGTATATATATACTATATATTTCTACTCGAATATCCTAATTTTCATATATGGGACTTGGCTGTTATTCTACTAATTTAGCCTCGTTTCTATATAGGGATTTGGATGGTACTCTACTAGTATACCCTCGTCTTTGTAGCAGGGATTGGGTGGTTATCTACTTGATCTACTCATATGCCCTTTGGTCCCACGATACAGTACTTGAGGGTAATAGCCTGTTGCGGAGCTTGTGGGCCTCAGTGGCTAAGCCTGATATCCGTAATATATTCTCACATGCATATCACTTAGACTAGTTAGGGTAGTTTCCTTTATTTCATATGTTTTCTTTACTGTTTTAATGGCATGTTATATGTACCTTACGATATTCCCTAAGGACTTGGTGATCTCTCTAGTTAGACGTTCATGCAAGAGTAGTCTGACGATATGTTGCCTTTTCTATATTTGATTCAGGTATTTTATCGTGAATCCATATGTTACTCATTATTTATATCTCTGCTCTTTAGCCTAGTTTTGTAGAACTATATTATTCTTGGGTATACTCAAACATATCTGTTATTAGGCTGTAGACCATGACACTTATTGTTTATTCTCTGTAATATATATTTTGTGGATTGAGATAGATATATGTTAGCGGATTTGATAGATAGTTTTAGAAAACTAAGACATCTTATACGTATTCGAGCTGGGCTAGAGTCTACTTGATATGTAGCTGGCATGTATACGTATCCTAGTGCTACATATTTTGAGATTGGGGCATTACAGGAAGACCAAAGTAATATTTAGGCTTCATTTAGAAACTGAGACTACGAATAGAAGTGCATAATCTCTTGTATCTTTTCTTAGGAATTAACCTTCCATCAATCTTGAAAACAAGACCATGATTAGAGATTTCACTACCAACTAAATTTTATAAGTTGGGTAGAGTCTTGAACGAAAAATATCCAATCCCTTACAATGTGACGATAAACTAGGATTCTATTGGTAACAATGCCCCATCTTTTCAAGACAATCCGATACGACTAACATCTGAATTCTTCTGCAGTAAACACTGTCATCCCTTCTTCCTTGCTTATTTTTAATTTATAGGACAAAATTTTTATAAGTTGGATAGAATGTAAACCTCCCTAATTTTTTTGCTAAATATTCCCTTGAATTTTATTTCCAATTTATTTTTAGAAGATTTGTTATATGTAATATTATTGATATCTATATTTCACTTATACTTTGCCAGAATAATTTATGGTTATACATATAAAGTAAATGTAGTTTTAGTAATTAGATATATGAGCTAAATATATGCCCTTACAAAATATATACTTGAATTTCAATATATGTTTTATTAATATATTTTTAAATTTTAGAATTAATTATGTAAATAGATATATGAGAAAAAAATAAAGATTTTATATAAATAGATAATTTATGGAAATGTGTTTTATATATAAAAGAAAATATATATTAATACTTACGTTTATTTTGTATATATTTTTCTAAAAAAATGTATATAAGCTGTATATATATATATATATATATATATATATATATATATATATATATATATATATATATATATATATCAGCGTTGCGGGCAGCATCAGGGGGATGGGCGCTTCAACGATCTCTTGGCAGGTTGGGCCTCTATTTTCCACGGTCACCAGATCGTCGCGGCGGGGGTCCTCTGGAAGAATCGCAATAAGGCGAGATATGAAGGTCACTAGTACTCAGCCGACCAGGTAATTAGGAAAGTACTCCGACAGTGCCGAAAGATCAGATCATTCTGCTCGCACGGCCAGCATCTCTTTTGGAACTCTCTTCTTTCATAGCTCCTCGGATTTTGCGGCTTTTTGTTTGGTTTTTTGTATAGGCGTCGTCTTTTTGTTCCTAGCTATCTTTTCTTGTTGTTTTTTCTTTTTGTGCTTACTTGTAAAGGCTTCGGCATTTTGCGCCTTGAATGAATAAAAAGGGGGGGTTAAAATATATATATATATATATATATTATTTATTTTTATATATATATATATACATATAAGGTTTTTCTATTAGTTATTGTAGGGAAATGTTTAAAAAAATCAAATCCACTACTGTTCCCGCGGGAACAGTAACAAACCAGAGCCTAACCTTCTCCTTCTGCTATATATACGTAGTTGTATATATAGTTAAAAAAATATTAAAAACCCTAGCCCTGCCAGAGTGCCACCTCCCTTATCTATCCCCATTGCGCGCCTGTCGTCCTGACCGCTGGACCCCGGCTGTCACCGTCGCACGGGCAGAACAACAGCGGCAACAATATCAGTAACATCAACAACAGTAACAGCAGCAGCTGCAAACGCGAACTTTGCGACACCGTTTCTACCTCGACGCTTGTTCATTTCGTGAACCGTCTTCGCATGTGTGTTCCCAACCTAATCCCCTACAATTCCTTTCAAATAGTTTGGTTTAGTTTGCATTGTGTGCGACGAAAAACGAGTTCCAAAATCGAGAAAAAACTCAATTTATGAACATTCGAAACTGTCCCAACAAACCATGTTTGCGGTCGATTTGCGACCCGGTTATCGCAAAAATTTGGAAAACCCGCTTAAACAGAGTTTTAGACAATCTAACCTAGATCGAAACCCTATTTTTAGTTTTATTTTTATATGTTAATTTTTTGTTTAAATTAGTTCAAAATTGGAGAAAAATATGTTTTTAAAACATATAAGAAACCCGATATAGAGTCCATCCCGATAATCCAGGCGACTTGGTCGCGAACCACTTGTATCAAAAGGTGCATATGGACTTCGTGTACATGTGGGATTTGACAGAAGTCGAATCGGTTGCGTGTGCACGATAAATTCAATGTGTATCCGTTGAATTTTCCCGTATCAATGATTTTCTAATTTAGCCAATTATTTTATGCACGATCTCCACCTTGCGACGAAACTTGCTGGACCCATAAAGTTTTTCTGGTCTTGTGAGCCAAGTTTTGTCCGATTCTAAGAAGGTCGACCGAAACACTATTTTGGCGGACCCACGGTCTGATCCAATAGGCAAATTTGTGCACGGCTCATTGGAATCAAACTTTTGACATACAATTGGATTTGTATCGTCAAACTGGACCCATAGATATATAGTTTGATGACTTTAGAGACAGTAGGTACTGGTATGCTTTTCGGTTCAAAGTGGGTCAAATAATGGACATCATTTTGATCTAAAATTATGATTTTGCCCCTGTATCCAGAATTGGACTTATGGGTAGGCATTATTAGATATTTCTTTTAAACCAAAAATGTTCGTGATGTTTGTTTTAGTATCAGAGGGTGTTTGCAGGATTTGAATTTTCATTGCTACTGATTCTGACGATCTGAGTGATTGGACTTTCTATTCTCTACACACACCTCCAGGCAAGATACCTTGCTATATTTACTATTCAGTATATTTATTTTCAGCATTTATTTATTTTGTTTTATATTTGTTTTATTTATCATTTATTATAAAACTGCACATCTAAGTCACACTTGGGTACAAGTGACTGTGTTAGTCGTTTTTTTTTTGCTTTATTTTATTTGATGCATAATGACCTAGTTTTAACAGTCTACCTTATGGTTGTGGGATATCATTATATCTCCATTGACTATGTCGCATGTGTCCCACAAATTGGGAGTCTCATATAGGATATGATCTCACGTATTCGATTTATCATCGATACGTATAGGATATGTGACGGTTAGAATGTAACTATTATGACTAGGATGTTAGAGACTCATACAGTTCAAACTAGATAAGTGATAAATACGACTTGGTCAGTGACATTCGGAAGGGAAATGACAGTTAGATATATGGCCTACCAATCCAAAAGCCGTAGTCACTACATACTACGGTAGTCGTGTCACGGCGGTCACTAGCCTCGAGCTATATAGACTGATGGGTCATGTGGGCCTCTAGCCTCGAGTTATGCTGACTGATAGTATTGGTACTTGATGTGTGTGTATTGTGAGTTGTGAGCTAGTCATGGGAGAGTCAGCCTTTACCTGCCTATACATCGAGATGTCGTCTAAATTGCACGTAGATGGTTAGGGATACCCTTTGCATGTCTATTGCCATGTTAGTCCTTTGCACATTTATCTATCTATTACTACAGTTTATATAGCATGTTTATATGTATCTTGTTACGTCCCTTTGAGGACTTGGTGATTTCTCTAGATGTGTTTCTCCAGGTGAGTTTTTTGTCTTTTCACAAGAGTCTTAGCCAACATTGTGGTCTTTTCCATCCTATCGAAGATGACTTACTCTTATATTGTTTTTTGCTACTTTTGACACATTCTTTCAATTGCATGTATTACTTATCTTTTAAATTAGTTGGTATGAATTTGTCTCCGTCCAACAAACATGTAAAATGATAACTCATAGTTGATTTATAATATATATATATTCTTTTATTTGTGGATGAGATTATTTGGCCGTGATTATACTGCATACAGCTTACGTATATTTATTATACGGCTGGCATTTCTACGTACCTAGTCCTACATATTTTGGAACTGGGACGTTACCGGAATGACCCTAAGCTTGTTGTGGTAGACCTTAGCTGGAAGAGATTCAGAGAGTTGTTTCAGCAGAGATTCTTTCCTCCTGCAGCTAGAGAGATCTTACAACACCAATTCCAGAATATGGAGCAAGGAAACCAGACATTCGAGAAGTATGCTGCAGAGTTCAGTTGACTGAGCCAGTTTACAGACTACATGGTGTAGGACCCAGGGATTTGAGCTATGAGGTTTTAGCATGGTTTCACTCAGGAGATGTACGTCCATATCATTGCTAATGGCACGAAGACTTATACAGATATTCTGACTATAGCACAGGGGTCGGAGGTCAACTTAAGCCTTCGTCCGAAGAGGGACAGAGAGACTCTTGGGGGCAGTAGTACTAGTGGGCCTGCAAAGCGTCCACACACTTCCCCAGGAACTTCCCAGCCTTAACAGCAACAACCTTTCTGGAGCAGAATCATATCCAGAGTGAGCAGCAGCAGGACCCAATCACTTGAACTAATGGTAAGGTGTCAGGGCATAAGCGAAAGGATTGTAGAAGGAGGATGAAGCAGTGCTTCTGTTGTGGATCGACTGGACATAATATTAGAGACTGTCCCCGTACAAGGAACCAAGAGGAGAGCTAGTACCAGATTCAGGTTTCTGAGAGTAGCATGGGAGATTCTACATGCCATTGTAAATATGAAGTTTGGATTGAGGAGTTTATCTTTAGGAATAATGGTCAGTAGTGTGGGATTGTAGTTTCTTTTCTGCATTTTGATCTTTGTAATCATTGCTTGATTCTCTCAATAAAAGCGTATTACTAGATTTTGAATTTGTTCTGCTAGATTTTCTATTCAAAATCTTATTTTGATCATATATAGATATAGATTGTGCCTATATTTTTTCATACCTAGATCATGGCTAGATAACCTTACATAAGTAGTAGATTATAGTGGCTAGATAACCTTACTTAAGTAGTAGATTATAGTTTTGTATTGACTTAGATTTTTGAATTCGTGACTAGAGGCTTTCGATTATGATTTTTACTATGCCAATATTCTATCCTTGATTGTGCCTATAGGATTTTGTTTAGTCGTGACTATATCGTACATAAATGATTTTGCTCATATTCGTGCCTAAATGAGCTGGATCCTATTCTTAATTGTGCCACTTTGATCATCCCTAAATGATTCCTTTCATCATATCTAGATGATTGTAAGTTTGATCAAGTGTTTTGATCAAGTCCTTGATTATATTTAATTGTGATTATCGTATTTCAACCCTACTTCTAATCGTGATAAATCATACTCTTTGATCGTGCCTTACTAATTTTGATCAGTATCGTTCTTTCGAATTACTATATTTGATTATTTCTAGTCGTGTCTAGTCATACCAATAGATTATTTTCTATTCGCAATCGTGCCTAACTGATTTTGATTTTTGTGCCATTTTGTACCTAGTCGTGCCATTTGAATTTCGAGGACGAAAATTTTCTAAGGTGGGAAGATTTGTAGCCACCGTTCCCAAAAAATCCTATTTTTGGATTTTCTATTTATTTTCCAAATTATAGTTCGAGATTATTTTAAATTATTACTAGTTCAATATTTTATACTTTGAATATTACTAATGGCATTTTGTAATTAGGATAGCATAGGCTAGAGTGGGAAGTTTCTAGAGGGTTAGTTGGTCATATGGATTAATTATTTAATCATGTGACTAATTATCCAATAGTTAGTTATAACTAACTAACTAACTAACTAACTCTAAATACTTTCCTAACAAACCCCACTCTCTTCTTAACTACCTAACTAATTTCTAACTAATTCCTAACTAACTCCTAACTAACAAACTTGGAACCCAAGTCTCCTTTACCTATAAATAGTCCATCATTGTTAGCATTAATCATTCCTAATTTTAGCAGCCCTAATCTTCGTGTCTAGTCTGTGTCCATCTATTTTATTAGATTCCTAGATATTACAAATATATAGCTTCCGTGTCCAACATTCTGGACACACCAACACCAAACCCTATTCCCGTTTCCACACAAATTTGGACACATCACAGTCCAGTTCCCCACAATTTTTGTGTCCAGCACAACAATAGCCACGACAGATTCCTGACAGAAAACCCTAAACCTAAACTCGATCAGCCGCCACCCTAGTCTCTGTCGGACCTCTATCGCTTTCACCTCTGTCGTGCATGTCGGAGCCGTTCCCAAGCCACCTCTCCGCTGGATCGATCTCGATCGCCTAAACGCCATCGGAGCTTTTCGAACACCGAGAATCTTGGTCAGCGTGTTCCTCGAACTGCGCACCTTGCCTCGAGCCTTGCATCCTACCTCAGTCGTAGTGCCACCGTCGCCTCGTTCAGATCCAGCCTCGAACCATCACTTCGACGCCTCCACGAACCCCGTTTCTTCGAGAGTCGTCGTTATTATCAATAGTTCTAGCCGTAGTCGCCTCTGGACGTCGTCGACAAGCATGATATCCCAGATCCACCACACATGACTTCGAGCCACCTCGATCCTCCTGACCGGATCTAGTTCACCGCCATTATGATCAACCATTGCTCGACTACAGCTGCGTGGTGACTCTGTATCCCTCATCGAGCTCCTCCGACCGGAGCGCTGTCGCCACCGCCTGGCCAAGCGCCACCTCCTCGAGACCCACCGCCCATATGTCTCGAACTTCTTCCTCTATCTTTTCCTGACGAGGCGACCTCCTCGTGTTCCTCGACAAGACCGCCACCAGTGTTGGTCTCTCCGTCTGACTGCCAACAACATCAAGCTTGGCTGAGCCACCACTTAGGTGAACCTCTCCTTCACTTCTCCTCTTCCTCTTTATTTCTTCTTCTTCCTCTTTTAGTTTCCTTTTCTCTAGGGTAAATGAAAGAAAAGAAGAAATGGAGAATAGATGGCCAGGCCATGAGCTGAAGAAGAAAAAGAGAATTAAACAGCAATAGCTATAGAAATATCTGCGGGCCAGGTTTTATGCATGTGGGTCTGGCCTTGGGCCAGCAGGCCAGAATCTAAAAGAGAGGAAATAGAAAGAATAGAAAGATAAAAATCAGAAGCAATAACAACTTTGGGCCAATGGGTCGAGCTCTGTTGGGCTTTAGGAATGAAGATGTAAGAAAATGAAGAAAAATAGTATCTTAGACCTTGATTATTGGGCTGAATTAAGGGTTGATATAATTAGGTGATGGCTAGATTTTAGGATGGGTTAATAGTTTTAGTATTTTGGCTGACTAAATGAGAATTTGTTAAAAGCCTTGGGTTGGCTCTCATGTTTTAGTGGGTTTTAGCATTTGGGATTTTTAAGTAAATTGATCGCTTTGGGCTTAAATGAGGATTATTAGAATGATTAGAACCGAGACTCTTTTAAGGCCTTTGGGTCCAAGTAAATTTGGGATTGAATTTAATTAACTTTGGAGTCAAAGAAGAATGACAAGAAATAGGAGTTTCGTGAAGTATATATAGAGATATTATTATTGGAGTTTGTATTATTTCTAGGTTGGGACTAAAGAAGCAATTTGGCAAATTGGACTTAAGGCAAGTACTCCGTATATATGTTTTCCAATCCTTAACAAATGCAAGTTTCTTTATTGTTGGTCATTTTGAATATTGAGACACGACCCAAAACGATGTGATTATTGTACGACTCTACATCATTGATATGTATCTGACTTTGGATCTGACTCTGACTCTATTTTCTGAATCATGGGGAGGGAAAATGTTAAGTAGATATATGGCTAAACCCATGTACGGTACAAATCGTAGTTCGACTTGCACCGCACGTATATCGAACCTCACCAAGTCTGAACCAGACTTAGCCGGCCACATATTGAAAATGACATTTCAAACATGTAGAAATTAGCATGATCATTATAGTTCCATATTCTGTTTCTCATAATTGTTCGTATTGCAGGTTGCATTTCATTACATTCCATTGTATTGTCTGGTTCAGTTTCTATCTTATTTTACTGCTTTATTTTGTATTGTGTGACATTATACAGGGACGTACTTTGCTTATTTCCTGACTGGATGGTTGTCTACAGGTGATCACAGATTAGCATGGAGATTGGCTTTGGAGGATTTAGAAATATAGTTACTTTAGATCATTCATGTACTTTTCATGATGTATATTATTTGAGGATTGGCCGGATTTGTCTCTGGGATGAGATGGACATGTATTATGTACAAAAGAGATATAGTGGATGGGGATCGTGTGAGTGTGTGCTTTCTAGCCTAGTAGTTTTGTGATTGAGCATAGATCAAATAATGATTATTTGATGACGACTTTTGAGATCTAGACAGCTCACTACCGCCAATTTTGTGGCGTAGGCTACACACGCTCACAACTCGTACCCGATCATGCGGGAGCGGGGTGTGACACACCCTGCCATTTAATAAAGCAAACAGAGAGCACATATGGCTAAAACATATTAGGAGAGTTATGAGCTTCCAGGAATCACAAATAAGCCTACAACTCTTCATGAGTATACAAGAATAATACATATAAATGTATAAATAAAAAAAGTATTGGGGTGAGTTACAATATTCAAATGTACTATTGGGGTATTGATTTTTTATTTGAATTGATGCAAAAACTAAATGTAATTTTGACGGGAAGCGTCTTGTAGATGCAAGGATCCCGAATAGGCTAATGGAGCATCTTGAAACATGTTTTTTGTGCATTATACTCTTTTCCTTCGATGAGATTTTTTCCATTGAATTTGTTTAACGAGGCAGTATAAGTCGCATCCAATTGGATTCCTAAAAATCATATTCCTGAATAATCATATTCTTGAAGAATATTATTGTACTTTTTTTACTATAGATTTTTTTTCTTCTAAATATGGGTTTTTTTCTTAGAAAAGATTTTAATTAGACAATAATTAAAGTTGACATCCAAAGAGGAGTGTTTTGATTTGTGGATGAATCCAACTAATGGATGCCCTTATCTCTATCTACAACAGTCCTTATCTTATTCCTTCAATATAAAGAAAAGCCTTATAGCATTTCTATTCGGTTACAACTATTCTATTCCTCTTATATTTTCGTAACAAATAACAATTCATATACATATTTATATTCTAAAGCTTGCAGATCCCGAGAGATCACATTATCTGAAATTATTGGTAGTTATATTGATGCATAGTGTAGTCTTGAAAAATACTCTTTCATAATTATTGAAACAAATTTTGGAAGCAAAATTTTTTTAAAGACGGTAAGAAATAATACATTTCAAAGAATATTTGTTTGTTTTAAGGAATGTAGGGATGGTTTCATAAACGGTGGTTAGCTACAATTAGTATTGACGCTATTTTTCTTACATCTGATATTAGGGTAATTTATTTCTTGCTTGTGCCCACGATCCTTACTACCAATATATCCAATTGTTTATGCAGTTGCAGAAAACAAAAATACATATTCATGGACTTGGTTTTTAGATAATTTAAAAAGCTCATTTGAAAGCTTTTTTTAATCAATGAGATAATATTTTATTTATATCAGATAAACAAAAATAATTTATGAAAGATATTCGTGAAAATTTTCCAAGCTTGTCTCTTTTTTTGTATTCAATATTAATTTTAAACAAAATTTAAAAAAAAAGTAACTGGATGACGAGTATATCAATCATGGCTAGATAAACTTGCATGATCTTACAATGAAATAGATGAAAATATATGGATCATAAAAAAATTAAACATAAAATATGAGTATTTTTAACCGAATTATTAGTTCGGGTGATGAGACTCACGTATTTGCGCATTTGATAGCAGCTTATGCTTCATTTCCAAGATTTGATATTAACACTTCAAATGTTGTTGAATGGTTTAATAATAGAATTAAAAATTTGTGTGATAAACCAATAACAATATTACTTGATAGTAGAGACAATATTGCTTGAAAAAGTTAAGCATGCTATTGTCCAAGAATGCTTAAAACTATGGCCCTCATCCGAAATGAACCACAACATGCGTACTGATAATTTTATATTTAAAATATAAAATCATGAGTATAACATATGTAGTTCGCTTATGTCACGCCCTGCTCCTGTAGGGGCGATCGTCATCGCTAAGGCGTGATGCCGCACGAGTCTAGATTGTGCTCGTGCAAGGCGGATTCTATAACGGCCGATTACAGCGGCTGCGACGGGGTCGTCGCATAGACGCCCAAGGAGAAACATTGAATATGCCAGCGAAAATGTAGATCAGAACACAAGTCATTCAAAATGATGCATTTTATTGATATTGAAACAAAGGTTACAATGGGGCGCAAGGCCAAGATTACAATCACTCAAGCTCACTCTTCTCATATTACAAGTCACTCAGCTCTCTCTCATTTCTCAATACATGTCTCGAGCTAGCGGATGCTTCGGATAGGTGACATCCATACATTATGTCCCATATAAGTCCTGACTCCACGCAGTCGCACGCCTCAAATCGCCAAGAAACTCCGTGCCTTAACGCATCCAAGTGAGCTCCGCGCCACGAGCTTCTACCTGTTCCTGCACATAAACACTGTGTGGGTGTCAGTACTCAACTGTACTGGTGGAATGAGCTCCTCGCCCATCCATACAAAACCAATACGTTAATTTACTTTGTGCAACGTAGTCCCATCTTTTAAATTGTCTTTCTAGTCTTGTCTTAGGATCAGTTTTAGGACAGACGTCGTGGCCTATTTTGTCTCTCTAGACCATCTCGTGCTTGCGACAACAACATCAACTCATACTTTGCCTCTAGACCCTTCTCATACTGACAACATAAGACTTAACGCTACATCTCGTGCCGAAGCACGGTGTCTTCGTTGCAGCCAAATCTCAGGCCCAAACATTGTCTTCCGATCGTGCACGCATTCGACTCGACTTATTGATATAGTACACACAATATTCGACCCAATCCAAAGGCATACACGCGGATCACCGCCCATGACGACTCATCTATATGAACTAGTCATTAGCGCCCGATGCTATCCTGGACACCATAGCTTTGTTAGACGGATGCCCCTTGCCAACGCGAGTAGCGAGCTCCACTGCAAGTCCTCGCCTAACCCATGCGGTCATCCAGTACTACTAATCATGTCTCCTTCGAAAGGGTCCCGTTGGCCACCTGGGTCACCGTTCGAGAAATATTATCTCACCTTGTACAAGTTGTCTAATAACCATGCAAAAATCTAGTCAAACTGACGTATCACACAGTCATTCTACTTCTAGTGTTACCATCTCTTTCAGGGCCAAGTTCAATACTTCTCACATCTGAGACTGCCTCGACAACCCATGGTCGCGAGCCTTCTTCTTTCTTGCCCTATCATTTCATTCAACTCAGGAACAACTATTAGAAAGCCCTTCTTTCCAAACTCCAAATGAATCAACCATGACCTGTGCCTTAGAAACACTAAGTCCGTGACATCCTGCCTTACACCAATTGATGTACTGGATGATACTGAAGAACAGATAGGCAACTCTAGAGGGTGGTGAATAGAGTTTATAACGATAATAACCAAATAAAATATAAATCTTTTCAACAAAAGTAAATAATCAGAGTAGTAAATGCAGAAATAAAAAGATTAAGAGAGCATACGCAAATACAGTCATTTTTAACCTAGTTTTCCTCGTAGAGGACTAGTCCAGGCCTGAGAACTCTAGCTCAGGATTAAGTCCACTATTTGTGAAATAGTAGTTACACCCCGTGCCTTTTCTTCAGAAGAGTACATCAACTTCTTACAAAGATCGCTGTGGCGATGCTTGGAATTTTTCAAGCGACTATCTTGACTCTTGCACAAACTTCTAACTGATTAGCACTGAGCACTTTTAGGCTTAGGAAGCTTGTGGCTAGTAGATGAGAAGGTTAAGGCTTGTATGAGGCTTATAGAGAAGAGAAGAAGAGATAATTGGATAAATAAAAAAAGGGAATTCAAGGCCTATTTATACTAGTAGGGATAGGCAGAATTCAGCCAGAATTCTGTGTCATGAATTCAAATTTTTGGCCGTTGGAAAACTAGCATACAACAAACCCTAAAAATTAGGGTCCTGAAAATCAGGGGGCAGAGTTCGGCCCAAACTCCGTGTGGGGCAGAGTTCGTCCCGAACTCTGTCTCCATAGGACAGAATGTTTAGATGGGCTTTGTGGGCTAGTTCGGCTTTTGGTGGAGCTTTGGGTTTGTTTTGGGAATAAGGTATAAGCCAAGAATACCCAGTGCAACTCAGTTTACATATTGCTAGATCAATAAATGTAAAATAGTACAGACTCTGAAAACGAGTACGCTGCTGGAGAGAGGCGACATCCGTCTTGTACTGAGTTCTGTCTTGATGTGTCATATTGAATTATGAAAAGTATCATATTGTCAATTTGTCAATATTTGGTTGACTGTGATCCAGTTTCGGTCAACAATCTACCCCATATTGATAATTGACAAAAATGATATTTGTATATTCAATGTTCATACCTGGATACAAGCATAGAATGCAGTAGCTCCCCTATAATCATAGCTCCCACATAAACATAGCTTCCCCATAAACCAATGTGCTTTATCCTGATATACATTATCTTCTCCAAAACACAGATATCACACAAGATGATAGGGATATAAATATCAAATAGAATATTAAATAAATCTCTCCCTTTTTGGCATTTATCAAAAATGAACACAACACAGACAAGCAGAAGACTGTATAAAGGATTAACTGGCAAGCACACAATAATCATAATATAATAACTGTAGATAAAATCCAAAGATCCACATAAACTAAAAATGTACTCATGTAGTAAAATAAAACTACATAAGCATAAGTCCATAAATCATAAAACTAAAGAAGATCATCAGTAGTAGCAGCAGCAGGTACGAAACCACATCCATCATGGAGCACGAGATGGTCCAGCAGTGTCAGATGGATCAGTATCAGAACGACGAGGATCCACAAAAGCTGTATCCGGATCCAGATATCGCATGACCCAAGGGTCGTCGATACGGTAACCTGCGCGAGATGGATCCCGCTCCATAGGAAGGGGCATAGTGGGATGCTGAGACATTAAGTACCGGATGTCATGTAATGAGTTGTTGATGGCACTCATCTGTAAAGTGGTACGATAATCGAGTTGGGTCCAGCGGTCGGCCTCCAATATGAAACGATCGCGTAGCATGGTCTGGATAGACTCGACAGTAGCAGGTGGCTCGGGTGCAGGTTGCCCAAGAGCAGGTGCGTCAGCCTGAGCATCAGACCCGGAATGCTCGGACTCAGTAGGAGACTCAATAGCTGTTAGAAGTTGCCTTGCCTTAGACAGAAAGACAGGGGCCGGAAGGAACTGGCACTTATCAAGAGGAACATTGAACGCACGAAAGACCATTAGCAAATAAAGAGCATAGACCAATGATTGAGGCCTCTTCTGTGCACTAATCATCCAGTCCATCATAGTGCGCGGAAGGTTAAATGGGACATGGAAGTGAAGATGATAGAGTGCAGAGATCTCAAAATAAGAAACTTTATCAGTCGATCTTGTTTTGGGCAAGATCGTGGAGAAGACGATACGATGAAGTTCGTAGAAATATGGGTTAAGGAATTTAGCAAGTAACTTGCGTAGACGAGTGTTTGGAGTACAAAAATTATCCTTAAAACTCTCAAGGTACGAACCATCAGAAAATTGAAACTTGCGTGCATCGACAAGTTTTTCCCAAGAGTTGGGTTCCGGAATCTCGAGATATTCCGCAAGTTCAAAATCATCAAAAGAGATGTCGATTCTGGCGACACGAGAATAGATTCGTGTCGTCAAATGTGAGATTACAGTAAAACATTTGGATAGCATTCAAGTATATAAGTGAAGATATAGAAACTAACTCATCGAGACAAAGATCATAAAACAAAGAGTCATATCTAGAAAATATGGTAAAATTGATGGGATGACCCGCATACACACTCCTTGAACGAAAGTCATTGAACCATTCATTGGAAGCTTCCAATGAAACAAAATTTGATCATTGAATGTGTTGGGGTCATTAGGTGGTGGTGGATTGAAAAGTGGATGAATGGGTTGAACATCTTGAGGAGGAGGGTTAGATAAGGAAGCACCCTCGGTACTAGCCCTCTTTCCCCTATTGAACAACCTAGGTGCCATTGATAATGATAAGAATTTGAAATTTGAGATGGAGAAAAAGATAGAGATATACCTCAAGAGAGTAGTAGAATATGGAAGAGAAGGATCCAAATGCTATGCTCCTTGAGTTTGGGGAAGAAACCCACACTAGATTGAGAATTCTAGGGTTAGGATTTAGAGAGGATGATTTTAGAGAGGGTGTAGAGGTGGCAATGGAGAAGAGAGAAGGAATTCCCAAAAATATGAATATAGGTTCGGCTGTTCGGGTCAATCCTGGACAATAGGATCAAAATAAATGGAAGGCTGAGAACGGTCGGGGGTTCTAGTAATAGAAGACCGAACTCGGTTCGAACTCTGTGTGAGGCAGAGTTTGGCCCGAGTTCTGGGTGCTGAGGCCAGAACTCAAAACATGGGAAAAATTGACCAAGTGTTGGAGAAAAAATAGATGGAGAAAAAATGTTACAAAAGTTTGATGAAAATCAAAAGTATGATTGTGAAAGAAACCATGAATGAATAAATGGAATTGAATATAGACAATTTTGAATTAACTAAGTTACTAATGAAATTAAACCATATAATAAACAAGAATTTATGACAACGACCTTTACGATGAAACTGCCATGGGTTAGTTGTAGGGGCCGGATCCCAGCTAGCGGTAGTCCGAAGACTAGTGCACCGTATCGCTTAGGCTTTTACGCCTTGTTGTCAGAAGGACCCTTTAAAGATATATGACATATTTGATATTTACGCAGGCCAATTTAATGAATACTCGTTTCATCCAAAATTTCTAATTCACGACAAAGAAAGTTGAATCGCTCTTCGGATAGTGGTTTTATAAAGAAATCTGACAGCAGATGATCAGTGTCAATAAATTCTAAATTTATAGTGCCGTATTGTTGATGATCACGCAAAAAAGTGGTGACAAATTTTAATGTGTTTCATGCGTGAGTGACATATAGGGTTCTTAGTAAGGTTGATAGCGCTAGTGTTATCATAGAATATAGGAATGTGCATAAAAGATAGGTTGTAGTCTGCAAGGGTTTGCTTCATCCACAAAATTTGTGCACAACAACGACCAGCTACGATATATTCAGCGTCTGTTGTGGATAGTGCGACAGAATTCTGCTTCTTTCTAAACCATGAGACTAGAGCCTTGCCTAATAAATGACACGTGCCGTTCGTACTTCTACGGTCGACTTTGCATCCCGCAAAATAATCATCCGAATAACTAATAAGGTCAAAGGATGTGGATTTGGGATACCATAAGCCCAATGTAACAGTACCTTTAAGGTATCGAAAGATACGCTTAACAGCGGACATGTGTGATTCCTTAGGACTAGCTTGATAGCGAGCACACAGACAAACACTAAACATGATATCGGGATGACTAGCAGTTAGGTAAAGTAGACTACCAATCATACCTCGATACTTACGTTGGTCAACAGGTTTGCCACTTTCATCAGGTTCCAGTTTGGTTATAGTAGCCATGGGAGTGCTGATTGGTTTGACGTTGTCAAGATCAAACTTCTTCAGCATATCCTTTGTGTATTTTGACTGGCCGATGAATGTTCCTTGCGAGGTTTGTTTAACTTGCAGTCCGAGGGAGTAAGTGAGCTCCCCCATCATGCTCATCTCAAATTCGTTCTGCATACACTTAGCGAAATCTTGGCATAGATTTTCATTAGTAAACCCAAATATGATATCATCAACATAAATTTGAACTAAAAGTATGGTGTCTTGAAAAGTTTTGATAAAAAGTGTAGTGTCAATTTTTCCTTTTGAAAAATCTTTATCTAGTAAGAAATTGCTTAGGCGTTCATACCAAGCTCTGGGGGCATGTTTGAGGACATAGAGCACTTTCTTGAGCTTGAAAACATGGTCGAGAAATTTATGATTTTCAAAACCAGGGGGTTGTCTTACAAAGACTTCCTCTTTAATAAAACCATTCAGAAAAGCACTTTTCACATCTATTTGAAAAAGTTTAAAATTTTGAAAATTTGCAAAGACACAAAGCATCTAAATGGATTCAAGTCTTGCAACTGGAGAATACGACTCATCGTAGTCGATACCTTTCTCTTGGTTGTATCCTTGAGCTACTAGACGCGCTTTGTTGCAAATTACCGAACCATCTTCATTTACTTTCTTACGAAAAATCCATTTATTACTAATAATCGAATGGTTAGCCGATTTAGGAACAAGTTCCCAAACCTAGCTTCTTTCGAATTGGTTGAGTTCTTCTTGCATAGCGGAAATCCAAAATTCATCATTAAAAGCTTCTAAAACATTTTTAGGCTCAATTTGCGAAATAAAAGCAGTGCTAGCAATGGAATCTCTTAAAGATGATCGAGTACTTACTTCGCGTGATACCTCACCTATTACCAAGTTTTCTGGGTGTGATGGTTTGAACTCAAACTTCTTCGGTAAGCCCTCCATAGAATTGGTTTCAGGGGTGGTATGCATCGGTGTGGAAGTTGATGGTTCAATATCATCGTCGGGGATAGCCGCTGTACTATTTTCCTCATCAAAAGACACATTAGTAGATTCTTCTACAATTATTGAGCGTTTGTTGAACACTCTATATCCCTTACTCTTGGCAGCATAGCTAAGAAAAATACCATCGTCAGCTTTGGCATCAAACTTGCCTAATTTGTCTTTGGTATTTATGATAAAACAGCAACAACCAAACACTCTAAAATAAGAGACATTAGGAGTCCTACCAAACCAAAGTTCAGAGGGTATTTTCTTCGAAATAGGTCGAATAAGCACCCTATTTATGGCAAGCTGTACAGACAGCTTCTGTCCAAAAATATTTCGGAAGTAAAAATTTATTCAACATGACTCTAGCCATATCGCCAAGAGTCCTATTCTTTCGCTCCATAACACCATTTTGTTGAGGAGTTCTAGGACAAAAAAATTCATGATCAAAACCAGTTGTTTCACAAAACTTTTCAAAATCAGAATTTTTGAATTCGTCTCCATGATCACTTCGGATTCGAGTAATCGTGTATGTCACGACCCGCACCCACCGTGAGGGTACGAGAACGTAACAACGCCCAGCCTACGCCGCGGTGTTGGCAGTAGAACATTGTTCTAGGTCATGAACTATAACTACATAACATGAAATATACTCTCTAGAAGGAGGCCAACACCGAGGTACAACTCAATCACAATCTAAGGTAGAATGTAGCACGATGGAAATAGATAAGAAATCCTCAACTGAGGTACAGCAGAAATGGAATACAAGTTTCATCATCTCTAAAATATACAACTCTGAAAATAAAGACAATAGCAAAGCATAAAAAGAAGGAACAGTCTAAGCTATCTACACTATACAAGGTATCATCCTGAGTAGCTGCCTGAACCTCCCCAGGGGTCCAGGTCGCGAGTGTCAACTAGGAAAACTCCAAGTAAGGGTGCAGGGTTCCTCATCATCCACTGTAAAATTTTCAACAGGTCCAGTCAGGACGGGAGCGAGCACAATACATCTCATACAGTTCATATCATGTCAGGAAATATAAAGCAGGCAATAGAGTAAGATACATGAAACGCTGTAAGAAGATGTACATAAAAACATGAGAGATATTTGATAACTGGAAATATATACATGATAAGTAAGAACTGTAAGTGACTAATGATTTAGAGTACGAGATGGCATGTAATTGGCTTAGGTTGTACATGATAAAACATGGAAGTAACAGAGTGTACATGATGGATAAATCACATAACCATTTATACTCACCCCTACCCACAATCAATACACAAGGATCTATTCAAGTTACGTTACAGACATGATGTTTTGGTTATACAAGAAACACATGAGGAAACATGAGCGTACATGAAAGAACATGACAGTACATGAACGTACATGAAAGAACATGAGATAACATGAGTGTACATGAATAACGCAGAAGCAAGAAATACATGATGTACATGAAACACATGTCATAAATTATCCGATGTGCCCGCTAAGGGGGATAACATCCCAAGAAGAGATCCGTATAGTACCAATCTGTGATGATAACGTGACAGCATCAAGTAAAAGTATCTAGAGCGAGAATATAATTCGTGACAAGTATGAAACGATCAGAGAATGTACTCGTCTCGTATCTGAATGTCTGAAGTAAATGTACTGCCTGAGGAGAGATGTTTGTCTCCTAATCAGAGCAACACAAGTTACAACATGTCTAAAATAAGGAAATAGACTGCTACAATGCATCTACATGCTGTCTAGGTCAAACTAGGCTAAAGTCAACACTTGGTCAACTCTAGTCAACTATCTAGTCAAAGCTAAGTCAACTGGGTCAACATAGACTCGATGAAGTCTACTAAGCCTAACCAGTCTACCCTAGCTAGTACACACCATACAAATCCAAGGCTATACAAGCCAACACAAGTCACATATCAAGATACATCATATTCATGCAATGCATATTCAATATTATTTATATATATATATATATATATATATATATATAAGAGAAAAAAAAAATATATATATATATATAAGAGAAAAGAACTAACATGTAAAGCTATGTGTGTGTGTTTGAACATGGAGGTGTACATGAAAAGAGAAATCAACACTAGTTATGAGTTTACACTACACATGGCACAAAGCTAACCCATCTATATTACACATGTATTATACTTAACATGCATGGCTACAAGTATACATCTATATACATTAGAGTAGAGACTATTTAAGTTATAACTAACATGCATCTATACTTTACATAAATCTATATATATTATAGCAATCAATTAGAGAAGGGTTACATGGCATGGTGGTTGATATAGAGTGGGGTGTCCTTGTGCAGAGGGTGAAGTTCACTCTCTGTTTAGTTCCACACTTACATATAAACTAAAGTGAGCTATCCCATAAACTGGTGTAACTAACCACATAAAATGAACCATGTTATCTGAAATCTGCCATTAAGCCAACATCCCATATGCATACAGCTCATGCACTGTCTAATACTGAAATTAACTAACATTTCGAATTAAGGGGTTGAAGGTTAACATTACGTTCATAGACATTCCATAATATTGAAAACTAAAATTGGCTTGGCAAAAGGAAAAGGAAGGTATATATGCTTACATGGACAGTTCAGTGTTCGAACAACCAAAAATGAACTAACATTCAATCTAAATATCAGCTATGCATTGGTTCTATGTCTACATATAAAATCTGATATTGTATTTACAATATTTATACATTATGCATTCATATCTATCATTACATATATACCTTGTATTTATATCTAGCATTTATTATATACTTTCATGCATGCATTGTATATCATTCTTTCATTCATGCATTTATGCATTGCTTACATATATTACATTAATTGCATTCCTACATGCTTGCATTCAACCATATATATACATTAATGTAAATAGGATATATATCATATATATATCATTTCATTCATCTAACATATCATGCATTACATACTCTATATTCATTTAATATCCATACTACATAGGCTCATAGGTTACACAAAATGCATATATCGTATAGTCACTCTTTTACTTAAAACCAATACTGTACCAATTTGGCATTCACTAAATTCTAGGATTAAAGTATGTTGTAGTACTTCATGTTAGCTTTCCGAAACTTCAAACGGATCGCATTTTCGTGTCCGGAAGCTCCCGGAATCGCAAAAATACCGAAACACATTCGTCTTTCGTACAGCTGACACTCAAATAATTCTACAGAAAGTTACAGAAAGAATTTGGCTTATTAAAATATATATTTGGAAAGCTAACTTCGATACGGTTCTTTTAAAAAATGGAAGATAAATTAGAGTTTTAAGCTAAAAGTTATGACATTTCTAAGTTGCTATTGCTACTAAAAACGTGGATAAAAATTATGACGAATTTAGGTAGTTTGAGACAAGAGAAACACAAGTATATAACATAATATATCAAGAACTCACTCTCTACACTAATATATATATATATATATATATATATATATATATATATATATATATATATATATATATATATATATATATATATATGAGACACTATAGAACACATCTTCCATACAAAAATATGAGATTAAAAATGTAATAAGTCATTCATACATAACAACAACACATAGTGTGTCCAAATTTGGGATTTTCCCACATGGACACAACCACAACACAAAGGACACTCCTATGACCTCCAAATGGACACGAAATGGACACAAATGGAGATACAACCATGGGGCTCATTCCTATGGGTTCAAAATATTCCTATAAGCATGAGGAAGGAGAAGGAATTTATACCTCCCGGTAGATCGAATCGAAGAAAAGCCATCCCGGAGCGACACCGACACGTAGAGATTCCAAAAGAACACGAACGAGCTCCGAATCCTCCCAAACTTTGGTAGCTTTCTCCTTGGCTAGAATGGAGAAGGAAAGAAGAAGATTTGGTGGCGAAATAGAAGGATTTGGTGGAGAAATTGCTAGGGATTGCTCTCTAGAAATTTGGGGAAGAACAAGAGAGAGAGTGTGGATGAGAATAATGAAATGAACTTGAGCCTATCCTCTCCCAAAGTGGCTGGCCATATGGGGCTATTTGTCCTATTATGGTAAGGTCCAAAATGCCCCCACTAACCTATTCTATTAGTATTAGGAAAGGGCTAATTGGTTGGGGCTAAATTAGTCATTCTAAAGTCTCTAATCACACTAACCTTATCCATAATAATTAGTCTAACCTCTAACTAAAATTAATATTATGTGGACTAAAATTAATATCATGTGGGCCATGCCTAACTAGTGTGTGGGTCCACTAAAGTCAACACTACCCCCGGGTCCCCGTTTCAAGTCGGATTGAGCTGAAATTCGAACCCGACTCAAATAACCCCAAAACAATATCATAAATAATAAAATAAATTTTAAAAATATTTCAAAAATATAAAATGACAAAAATACTCATGTTCCTGAAAACTGGAGGTGACAAATTCCTCGAAATTAAAACCAAACAATAGTAAATTAATGTCAAAATCACAAGTCATAATTTTAAATAGTTTAAAAATAATTAAAAATCACCAAAAAAATCATAATATGAAATAATAATCAATAAATAATTATTATAATTACAAATTTTCAAAATTATCCTCATATGGAAAATTAGGTGTTACAATCCTACACACCTTATAAAAATTTTGTCCTCGAAATTAAGATGATCGCACCCCCTTCTATGTCAAACATAGTCAAGGGTCAATCACTAGTCAATTTCTCAACATCCAAGTATTTGGTCATCAACTGGTCAACTTCTTAGGGTTTTACCTACGCTAGCTATTTAGGTGTTGGCAACTAGAATTTAGCAAAAGAGAAACTCTATAATAGACTAGCTCTTAACTTCCCAATCCTATCAAGTCAGCTATAACTAAATACCTACAAGCTAAGCACATGAATACCAAATACCACATATATATATATATATATATATATATATATATATATATATATATATATATATATATATATATATATATATATATATATATATATATATGCTCAAGAACAACAACCCATCACAAAAAAAAAAATATATATATATATATATATATGCTCAAGAACAACAACCCATCACATATATCCTAAGTATATCATCTATATATACATGACTGATCAACCAAGGGTTAAGGCAGACTAAACTTATAAGGGTCTGAAATAATGCTTAGAACTAGGCTAAGGATGAATGGTCTGAATCAAGGGGACATGGTATCTAGTGAAGGGTCTACACACTGCCTATAAAGGTGATCAACACAAAGGAACTCAACACGAAGGGAACTTAACTAAAATGGAAAAATGAACCAAGTATAGGCTAAACAACATGTTTATAACCCTATACAAAAATGGCCTATAGATACCAACTAACCTATATCCCATATGCCAATATCATCTGTAATCTATCTATGCAAATAGACCTCTCGGTCTTAGGTGAAACTACAACAATACTCAAAGGCAGGCTCTGGTCATGGGTGCCTCACTGGAAAAGGTAAGGAAAAGTAGTAATAATCATCAAGGATGTAAGGCATACTAACATCCTATGTGTAACTGGTTGGTATTATAGATAACAGGAGAATTATCTGCAATGGATTACTATTCTAACACCAATGCTAACTATCCCCTCTAGGGTACAAACACTCTACAAGTCATCATACCATTATACTATGAAGGAACTACATATGAATAAGCTCTACAAAACTAAATATCCCTACTCCTAAGTCATTTATAACAATCAAAAGGGTATGATGTTTAAACCTTCTCAAGATACAATCTATTAATCATATGTGTCTGTCTAAAATCATGTTGTCCAGAGTCTTCATCATGCTAGTGAGCAAGGCTACGATAATCACAGAGTCCTTGACTAAGGTACATACCTCTAGGTTCATGGTATTTAAAATTTTCGCACTGCCGCATGCGACGACGAAAACCTTAAATTCCCATACCCGAGAATACATCCAAAATCTGACTACATGTCCTCACTATGACAACTAACACGACTATCGAGGATTCTAGATTCCATGATTTAGGCGACCTAGCCCATATGATTTTCTCAGAAGAAAAAAAAACACAACAAAATAGTAACATGAAAAAATTAATCAATCAACAAGGAACAGATGGAATCGGATTTCAAGGTAATTATAAAAGACAATTGCAGGAATGGAATTGAGAAGAACGAAACTTACAGCAAGATCTCCAATGGTCTGCGCATCCTTGACTGTCCTGACGATAGCTCGCCCTGCTAGTTTTCCCTGGTCTACTGCTGATGCTGCATGAATTACCGCTGCTGAAAGAAATCAGAAATGACGGAAGAAAATCTCTATACAGATAGAGGTACACCTCCAATGTAGCAGAAACGCCAACCTGAGTCGGCACAACAGAAGCTGCGGTCTCGAGGCCCTGATGAACAGGACGAGAGGTGGCCAGCCTCTCGATAGTATCCCCCGAACCGAAGCGATGAGATCGTGTCTTCATAACCATCATGAAAAATGATCAAACAAGAAGCAATTTCTGAGAATGAAACAAAAAATTCAAAGGAGGACAGTTTATATTCAAGGAAAGTCAATAAGCAACAATTTTTGACAAAAAGGAATCTGATTAAGAGTTTTTCCTAATGTGATTGAGTACCTCCAAAATATCCTAATCCTACTGCAGGCTGTAGTGATACTCTAGTTCGAATACCACTACATAAACTCGACCTACATGGGCCACCACTAAAAACGTGTCATGATCCGCACCCACCGTGAGGGAACGAGAACGTAACAACGTCCAGCCTACGTCACGGTGTCGACGGTAGAACGTTGTTCTAGGTCATGAACTATAACTACATAACATAAAATATACTCTCCAGAAGGAGGCCAACACCGAGGTACAACTCAATCACAATCTAAGGTAGAATGTAGCACGATGGAAATAGATAAGAAATCCTCAACTGAGGTACAGCAGAAATGGAATACAAGTCTCATCATCTCTAAAATATACAACTCTGAAAATAAAGACAATAGCTAAGCATGAAAAGAAGGAACAGTCTAAGCTATCTACACTATACAAGGTATCATCCTGAGCAGCTGCCTGAACCTCCCTAGGGGTCCAGGTCACGAGTGTCAACTAGGCAAACTCCAAGTAAGAGTGCAGGGTTCCTCATCATCCACTGTAAAATTTTCAACAGGTCCAGTCAGGACGGAAGCGAGCACAATACATTTCATGCAGTTCATATCATGTCAGGAAATATAAAGCAGGCAATAGAGTAAGATACATGAAATGCTGTAAGAAGATGTACATGAAAACAAGAGAGATATTTGATAACTGGAAATATATACATGATAAGTAAGAACTGTAAGTGACTAGTGATTTAGAGTACGAGATGGCATGTAATTGGCTTAGGTTGTACATGATAAAACATGGAAGTAACAGAGTGTACATGATGGGTAAATCACATGACCATTTATACTCACCACTACCCACAATCAATACACAAGGATCTATTCAAGTTACGTTACGGACATGATGTTTTAGTTATACAAGAAACACATGAGGAAACATGAGCGTACATGAAAGAACATGAGAGTACATGAACGTACATGAAAGAACATAAGAGAATATGAGTGTACATGAATAACGCAGAAGCAAGGAATACATGATGTACATGAAACACATGTCATAAAGTATCCGATGCGCCCGCTAAGGGGGATAACATCCCAAAAAGAGATCCGTATAGTACCAATCTGTGATGATAACGTGACAGCATCAAGTAAAAGTAATCTAGAGCGAGAATATAATTCGTGATAAGTATGAAATGAACAGAGAATGTACTCGCCTCGTATCTGAATGTCTGAAGTAAATGTACTGCCTGAGGAGAGGTGTCTGTCTCCTAATCAGAGCAACACAAGTTACAACATGTCTAAAATAAAGAAATAGACTGCTACAATGCATCTACATGCTGTCTAGGTTAAACTAGGCTAAAGTCAACACTTGGTCAACTCTAGTCAACTATCTAGTCAAAGCTAAGTCAACTGGGTCAACATAGACTCGATGAAGTCTCACTAGGCCTAACCAGTCTATCCTAGCTAGTACACACCATACAAATCCAAGGCTATACAAGCCAACACAAGTCACATATCAAGATACATCATATTCATACATATTCAACATTATATATATATAAGAGAAAAGAACTAACATGTAAAGCTATGTGTGTGTGTGAACATGGAGGTGTACATGAAAAGAGAAATCAACACTAGTTATGAGTTTACACTACACATGGCACAAAGCTAACCCATCTACATTACACATGTATTATACTTAACATGCATGGCTACAAGTATACATCTATATACATTAGAGTAGAGACTATTTAAGTTATAACTAACATGCATCTATACTTTACATAAATCTATATATATTATAGCAATCATTTAGAGAAGGGTTACATGGCATGGTGGTTGATATAGAGTGGGGTGTCCTTGTGCAGAGGGTGAAGTTCATTCTCAGTTTAGTTCCACACTTACATATAAACTAAAGTGAGCTATCCCATAAACTGGTGTAACTAACCACATAAAATGAACCATGTTATCTGAAATCTGCCATTAAGCCAACATCCCATATGCATACAGCTCATGCATTGTCTAATACTGAAATTAACTTACATTTCGAATTAAGGGGTTGAAGGTTAACATTACGTTCATAGACATTCCATAATATTGAAAACTAAAATTGGCTTGGCAATAGGAAAATGAAGGTATATATGCTTACATGGACAGTTCAGTGTTCGAACAACCTAAAATGAACTAACATTCAATCTAAATATCAGCTATGCATTGGTTCTATGTCTACATATGAAATCTGATATTGCATTTACAATATTTATACATTATGCATTCATATCTATCATTACATATATACCTTGCATTTATATCTAGCATTCATTATATACTTTCATGCATGCATTGTATATCATTCTTTCATTCATGCATTTATGCATTGCTTACATATATTACATTAATTGCATTCCTACATGCTTGCATTCAACCATATATATATATATTAATGTAAATAGGATATATATCATATATATATCATTTCATTCATCTAACATATCATGCATTACATACTCTATATTCATTTAATATCCATACTACATAGGCTCATAGGTTACACAAAATGCATATATCGTATAGTCACTCTTTTACTTAAAACCAATAATGTATCAATTGGGCATTCACTAAATTCTAGGATTAAAGTATGTTGTATTACTTCTTGTTAGCTTTTCGAAACTTTAAACGGATCGCATTTTCGTTTCCGGAAGCTCCCGAAATTACAAAAATACCGAAACGTATTAGTCTTTCGTACAGCTGACACTCAAATAATTCTACAGAACGTTACAGAAAGAATTTGGCTTATTAAAATATATATTTGGAAAGCTAACTTCGATACGGTTCTTTTAATAAATGGAAGATAAATCAGAGTTTTAAGCTAAAAGTTATGACATTTCTAAGTTGCTATTGCTACTAAAAACGTGGATAAAAATTATGACGAATTTAGGTAGCTTGAGACAAAAGAAACACAAGTATATAACATAATATATCAAAAACTCACTCTCTACACTAATATATATATATATATATATATATATATATATATATATATATATATATATATATATATATATGAGACACTATAGAACACATCTCCAATACAAAAATATGAGATTAAACATGTAATAATTCATTCATACAAAACAACAACACATAGTGTGTCCAAATTTGGGGTTTTCCCACATGGACACACCCACAACACAAAGGACACTCCTATGACCTCCAAATAGACACGAAATGGACACAAATGGAGATACAACCATGGGAGTCATTCCTATGGGTTCAAAATATTCCTATATGTATGAGAAAATGAAAAGGAGAAGGGATTTATACCTCCCGGTAGATCGAATCGAAGAAAAGCCTTTCCGGAGCGACACCGACACGTAGAGATTCCAAAAGGACACGAACGAGCTCCGAATCCTCCCAAACTTGGGTAGCTTTCTCCCTGGCTAGAATGGAGAAGGAAAGAAGAAGATTTGGTGGCAAAATAGAAGGATTTGGTGGAGAAATTGCTAGAAATTGCTCTCTAGAAATTTAGGAAAGAACAAGAGAGAGAGTGTGGATGAGAATAATAAAATAAACATGAGCCTATCCTCTCCCAAAGTGGCTGGCCATATGGGGCTATTTGTCCTATTATGGTAAGGTCCAAAATGCCCCCATTAACCTGTTCTATTAGTATTAAAAAAGGGCTAATTGGTTGGGGCAAAATTAGTCATTATAAAGTCTCTAATCACACTAACCTTATCCATAATAATTAGTCTAACCTCTAACTAAAATTAATATCATGTGGACTAAAATTAATATCATGTGGGCCATGTCTAACTAGTGTGTGGGTCCACTAAAGTCAACACTACCTCCGGGTCCCCGTTTCAAGTCGAATTGAGCTGAAATTCGAACCCAACTCAAATAATCCCAAAATAATATCAGAAATAATAAAATAAATTTCAAAAATATTTCAAAAATACAAAATGACAAAAATACTCCTGTTCCTGAAAACTGGAGGTGACAAATTCCTCGAAATTAAAACCAAACAATAGTAAAATGTCAAAATCACAAGTCATAATTTTAAATAGTTTAAAAATGATTAAAAATCACCAAAAAATCATAATATGAAATAATAATCAATAAATAATAATTATAATTACAAAATTTTAAAATTACCCTCATCTGAAAAACTGGGTGCTACAATGTAGCCTTTTTCGTTTTGGAACTTTCTGGCAAAGATTTTAAAAACTGAAATAGTATTGCTTTTGTTTGTAAGGAAGAAAACCCAAGTAAATCAGGTAAAATCATCTACAATAACAAATGCATAGAGTTTTCTACCAAGACTGGCTACTCTACTGGTACCAAATAAGTCCATGTGCAGTAATTGCAAGGGTCTAGTAGTACTTACAGTGTTTATGGATTTAAATGAAGATTTGGTTGCCTTATTCAGTTCACATTTTGTACATACCATGTCCTTCTTGAATGCGATGTCGAGCATACCTCTTACTAGCTTCTTTGTCAATAACCTGGATATAGTATCCATATTGGCAGGACCAAGACGCTGGTGCCATAAAAGTCTTTCATCCTTGTGGGCGTAGAGGCATCTTTCTGTACTTTTAGTATTTCTAGATAGATAAAAAATATAAATGTTATCTTCTCTTGTCCCTTCAAAAGCAATGTCTCCAGTTGACCTATCATAAATGTAGCATTTATTCTTTTCAAAGTTAATATCATATACATGATCAGCAAGATGACTTATGGTGAGCAGGTTATGCTTTAACTCGGTCACTAAACAGACATCCTTTATTATAGGAGGAGGATAACCAATAGTACCATTACCTATGATGTAGTCCTTTAAATTGTTACCGAAGATACATATCCTTCCCTCTTCATCGATAGTGATGCAAAAAATTTGCATCTCCCGTCATATGTCGCGAGCATCCACTATCGAGAATCCACTTGCTTTAGTTGAAGAATGAAGGTCCACCTACATCACGAGTAGATGTGACCTTTGGTACCCAAATTCTTGTGGGTCCTGAAATGTTAGTCTTCGGTACCCATGCATATAGATTAATATCAACTATTTTTTTAATTCTATACTGTGGTGAGTTATGACCATGTAATCCACAGTATGTGCAAGTAGCATGCATATTTGTGTTAGGAGCAGGTTGATAGTGATGTCTATATGAAGTATGGTGATAGTTATGTGAAACAGCAGGATAGTGACTATGTGTAGCAGCAGGATAATAGTTATGACTATGTGTAGTAGCAGGATAATAGTTATGAGTAAGTTGAGAATGATGTCTATGTACATGTGGTTTACGTGCTGCATGGGAGTACTGTACATATAAGCATGGTTACGTGCTGCATGTGGGTGACGTATTTTACTATTATTAGTGGTCTAGTATTTTGTGTGTGTTTTGTGACTGTGAGATTGAGTTTGAGGTTAAGCGACCTGTTTCTCCAATCTGATCTCTAATTTCTTAGAGACAGCATTTAGTTCATTGCACTTAGCATTCAGACCATCAATCTTAGCAATAGAGATCTTGTGTTTGTTCTTTTCTTCAGCAAGCTCTTTGTTGAGTGCTGAGATCTCACGTGTTTGCTTCTCAATAAGTGCTTCGGCATCATGTAAGCTTAATTTAAGCTTGGACACCTCATCAGTGACTTTCGTGGGTGGAGTGTCTCTAACATTATCAAGTAAAGAAGAAAGATTGTGAATCTCTATTTCATAGCCTTTGATTTTCTCCTTGGCATTCTTATATTTACTAATGACTTTCTTGTGATCATTTAGTAAGTCATTAAAAGTATCGCCAAGTTCATCAAATATAAAGTCATCAAGAGTTTTGCTAGTTACCTTATAGGATGTTGCCATTAGGCAGGCATTAGCAGTATCTCGAGGAGAGTCATCTTCTTTCTCAGAATCACTGGCTTCACTTTCGTGCCAAATACTAGTGTTGGAATACTTTCACGAAGAGGGCTTCTTGTAGGGCTTCTCATATCTATTACCTTTCTTTGTAAAGGGACAGTCCTTTCGAACATGTCCAATCTTTTTGCAGCCGTAGTACGTTGGTTATTCCTTGTTGTCTTCTTGTTGTTCCTTCTTCTTTCGATTGAAACGAATGATCTTCTTGAAGTTACGGACTAGAAGAGCTTGATCATCACCTTCTGAATTGTCGTCGTCAGTCTCTTCAGGATCAGCCATTCGACGATGAGCTTTTAGGGCAATCTCTTTTGCCTTTGGAGCAGGTTCGTCGAAGTCTTTGAGGTCGAGCTCGTGGGTCATCAGCTTTTCTGCCAAAGTTTCCATAGACATTTTGGTGAGATTATTGCCTTCTATAATTGTTGTTACCTTAGGGTTCCAGATCTTTGGTAGCCCCCTAAGTAACTTGCGGATCTTCTCATGATTGGAGTATTGTTTGCCAAGAGATGACAGAGGATTGATGACGTCAAGGAACCTTGTGAACATTTTAGTGATCATTTTGTTCGACTTTATCTTAAATGCCTCTTATTCTTGAGTCAGACGACTAATCTTAGATTCCTTGACTTGAGTGGTTCCTGCATACGTCACTTCCAGAAGCTTCCATACTTCGTGTAAGATGGTGCATGTTGAGACCCTGTTAAATTCATTCATGTCTATTGCACAGAAAAGATCATTAATAGCCTTAGCATCTAGACTCACCTATTTTTTTCCTCATTAGCATATTTGTCATTGGGTTTTTCGATAAGATCTTCCTCGACAACTATTCTGGCGGGCTTTTTGTAACCATCGGTGACAATGGTCCACAGGTCAAAGTCTAGAGACTTGAGATAGAAACTCATCATAGTTTTCCAATGGGTGTAGTTGGTTCCATCAAATAGGGGTGGCCTATGAGTGGACAGTCCCTCACCATGGTTGGAAAACATAGGTTGTGTGGTTGCCATGGATCAGCTCAAGGATGTTAGTCCTTGTTAAGAGAACAGAGCTCTGATACCAATTGAAGAACTGATAGGCAACACTAGAGGGGGGTGAATAGAGTTTATAACGATAATAACCAAATAAAAATATAACTCTTTTCACCAACAGTAAATAATCAGAGTAGTAAATGCGAAAATAAAAAGATCAAGTGAGCATACGCAAATACAGTCATTTTTAACCTGGTTTCCCTCGTGGAGGACTAGTCCAGGCATGAGAACTCTAGCTCAGGATTAAATCCACTTTTTATGAAATAGTAGTTACACCCCGTGCCTTTTCTTCAGAAGAGACATCAACTTCTTACAAAGATCGCTGTGGCGATGCTTGAAATTTTCTGAGCGACTTTCTTGACTCTTGTACAAACTTCTAACTGAATAGCATTGACCACTTTTAGGCTTAGGAAGCTTGTGGCTAGTAGATGAGAAGGTTAAGGCTTGTATGTGACTTATAGAGAAGAGAAGAAGAGATAATTGGATGAATAAAAATGAGAGAATTCAAGGCCTATTTATACTAGTTAGGATAGGCAGAATTCGGCCAGAATTTTGTGTCATGAATTCAAATTTTTTGCCGTTGGAAAACTAGCATATAGCAAACCCTAAAATTTAGGGTCCTGAAAATCATGGGGTAGAGTTCGGCCCGAACTCTGTCTCCATAGGACAGAATGTTCAGATGGGCTTTGCGGGCTAGTTTGGATTTTGGTGGAGCTTTGGGTTTGTTTTGGGAATAAGGTATAAGCCAAGAATACCTAGTGCTACTCAGTTTACATATTGCTAGACTCAATAAATATAAAATAGTACAGACTCTGAAAACGAGTACGCTGTTGGAGAGAGACGACGTCCGTCTTGTACTATGTTCTGTCTTGATGTGCCATATTGAATTGTGACAAGTATCATATTATCAATTTGTCAATATTTGGTTGACTGTGATCTAGTTTGGGTCAACAGATACTACCGCCCAAGACATACCTATACAATGGGCCTTGCGGTCGTAGAACCAAGTAATTTTGACAATCGCAGAAAACATGGGACAGTGCTTAGAAAAGACTTCGACAGCCTATCATTAACTCAGCCTAACTTAATCGTGCAACAACTTGACGAGCAAGGACTGCCTCAAGCCTTGGACTATGGGACCGTACATGCTTTATGAAGCATTTATGCGGGCGACGCCTATGACTTAGGCTAACTCTTAGCTTAATTGTGTCGAAGACCAACTTTTTCCTCTCCCAAGCCAAGGGACGAAGGACCGAGTATCATTTTCAAAGCACGCCGTACACCAACTCTAAGCCGACCGTTGGACCTTTCCATATTCTAACTCAATCTGACTCGACTTGGGATTATTCCCTTAGCTATGTGGATTCATCTTTTTTATTATCAAGTCTACTAGTGCATTTGAAAATTTTTATTTTATTAGTACGAAGGCCAAGCTGAGGCAAGTTCACTGAAGCCACCCACCTGTGTGAGGAGTCGCGTCGACCAAGCGGGTCTTCCAGTAGCCATTGCATGGCTAAGTCCGAACACTATTGGCCTTTCGATTCTTTTGATTGACTGAGCGGGACGGGGCACTACATCATACACCACTCAGAAAAAGTTTTGTCCTTGAAACTAACTGAGTACTTACTTATCGACTTATCACTTTATTCAATATTCAAGGACTATCGCACACACTACTCCTATACGTTCCCTCAATCTGAGCCACGCTCGTACTACCATCAATCTTTTCTTTGAAATACTATTTCAAAATTCTTGACACATTTACATTCCTCTAGTCTCACTTGATTCAATGCATCACATAGTTAGATCGTGCACATATTCCAGGCGTCCCCAGAATACATGTATTTCAGCCAAGCCTCATGTTAGAGAATCCGTTATCACCGCTCGAGTCAGATCGTGTACATATTCAGGCATCCCTGATATACATGCATGTCAACCAAGCCTCGTGAGCGGTGCCTCCACAATTTCTATCTCTTCACGCCGGGACGTCTGCCTAACCGCTAGGCTATGTCTTTAGGCTAAGGTCATCCGTCATTATTGGAATCATAGTTCCCAAACAACAATATCAACACTGACCCCATCCTAAGGTCAAACCAAATTAATAGTACGGGGTTTTTTACCCAAGCTTGTATCACTCCGATTTCTAAACTTCGAGCATAGATTTCCAATATACATCCCAACATTCGTCGTATGGGGTCCGAGTCATTCAGCAAAGCCATCCTACGATAAGTTCACTCAACCAAATCTTCGACATATCAATATTTGCTCGTCTAACGAGCCATTTTGCATAGTCTATCTCTTCGAATATGTTTGATATAATCCACCTATCAATTCTTCTCAAGTCGAGCACGCTATGACACGACTTGTTGCTAAACCATAATTCGCATTCCATATTCCCTAAGTCATTTATCCCAACTCATGTAATCGATTACTAAGTCGTCTGACTTAACAATGTGTCATGCCCCAATCTCACACGAGTTGATTATCCACGATAGACATGAAATCACCATGCAACGCTCTAACGGAATAATCATTCTCATCGGGGTGTAACTCTTGTTTGAGTCTAGACTAGTTCATTCTCCATGTACGGATTGGACCTACTCAATCCTCAAGTTTTATTCAATCGTCAATCACAAGTCCTATAAATCCTCGAATTCGCCTTCGCATCAAATCGATAAGTCGAGACAATCTAAATTGCCATGTCCTGATTTTCTGAGTTCGATCATTTATGCAACTTGAATCACCAAATCTGTCACTACTATATTTTAGCTTGAGGGTATTTTGGTCATTTGATGAATTTTTGAATTTATTTGATTTATTAAATTGGTGATTGATATTTTGACTGTAGCTAATTGAGACTTTGTAGACTAGCCTAGAAGTTGACCCTAACTATGGTGACTTAGTAGGCAATGGTGTGACCCTAGTCTAACTTAAGTCAACCACATTTTAGTCATTAGAAACTAGTTTCAATATGAAGAATTAAAAATAGGTGAAATGACTTATGGATTGTGATTTGAATTTCATAACTTATGTAATTTAGCCCATAGAACCATGACTTGAGCCCTAACCCTAACCAACCTATAGTGGCCGGCCAACCTAAGGTTCCACCCTATTAAAACTCCCCTTTCCTTGTTCTTGCCTCTTTTGTGCTCAACCAAGTTCTTGAAAGGAAAGGTAAATCCCCAACTTCTTAAATTTTTATTAAATCTATTTTAATTCCTTTTTTATCAAAATCTTTTGCAATAGTTTCTAACCAACCCCTGCTTTCTGTTCATGGGGAGCAATTTCAGTTTTTGTGCAATTTGGAGGATTTGGCTAGCAACGGGAACCGTTTGATTTGGGACTTTTTCTTGATCTTTGCAACCAATAGGTAAACTCTTCTAATTTCATTTTACTTCTATTTTTATTGCATGATAGCCTAGGTCTAGGTGTCCCCTAGCTGTAGTAAAGGTTTGGTGTCGTTTGCATTAGTTTTTGTGTCCGTATCGGACACATTTCCATTCCCTAGACTAGGTATCTGATAAAATGCCACAGAGGGCATTTTGTCTGTTTTTGTAATGTTTTTAATTGGATTTCTAGATCTAGGGTTTGCTTTTAGACTTGTGTCCCTGGTCTGTGGTTTTCGTGTCGTATCGTGTCTACATGAAGGCTTGGACTCGCACGCGCGCACGACTAGGGTTCCCCTGATGCTCGTCTTCGAGTGCGCTGTACATACTACACGAGAGCGGCTACTATTTGGCAGTGAGAAGTTGGATGTGTCTGCAAACCAGTCCCCCAAGCCTCACGGCCAATGGTGTCGTGTCGGACACGCGGGGTCGAACGCATTGGGAATGCACTGTCGCGCGTACGCGTGCGTTGGCCCTCGGATACGTATCTCGTGTCTGTTATGGATATGATAGGGACACGTGGCAGGCTACCTGGGGTGTAGCCCTATCCTGGGCGAACCCCCAAACACAAGCACGTGTCCTAGTTCATGTCGTGTCGTGTCCACAAATGTTGTGAACACGCACACGATACTGTATCCAGTTTTAGTGTTCGTGTGTGTTTTAGTGTCTTGGACACGATTGTGTCCACTTGGTGGGACACGGAGACCATGGTTGACACGTACACACTTGACACTTCATTTACCAACCCTTAATTATGGGTTATTGTCGAATTTAGCTTTCAATTTGTGATTATCCCCAATTGACTGATGCATATTTCACTATTTTTGAATTTCTGAAATTAGAAGAGGTTTCAAACTGAATTCCCAAGATTAATTTGCAATATAATTTACTCCCCACATGTCTGAGCATTAGTTACATGATTTGGTTTTTATGTTAACAAGGAATTGGGATTTCGAAATGGGTTTGGACTGATGTATTAACTGTTTAGGACTGTTGACTGTTAAACTAAACTGTCACTATGTACCATAAATTCCTTAGCAGTATTACATTGTTTTAATGCACTGAATTGTACACACATGTAAACTGTTTTCCTGAGATTGAGAACACCTATCTACAAATCTGAGAACCTATGTGAATCTAGACACACACACTCTATAATAAAATTGGGAACTTAAATACTGTAATTATACACTGTTTTTCAGTCACTAACACAAATGTTCACTACAAACACACACAGGACACACTTTCTCTCCTGAAAACCTGAGAACAACTGAACAAACACCCTTACTGAACTGTATGCACACAACATTGTCTTCCTATTACACTATTAGCTCACACACACATTGTACTGGTTTCACTGAAATACACCCTACAGATTTCACTCACACACCCTAGTAGCTACTGTCCTATGTCACATTGTGTACACATATGTATGTATCACACACACACACATATTCCTCTACTACTACCTACTGTTTCCATATTACACACACACATATATGTGAACCATGTCACACAGGACACTCTAAAATCTGAAATTGTTTTTCTATTTGACACACACACACACACACATTTGAACTATGTTCACTGCTACCATGAAATCTAACCCTCTTCTATATATATATATATATATATATATATATATATATATATATATATATATATATAGAGAGAGAGAGAGAGAGAGAGGGAGTTATCTATACATGTTATATATGCATAGAGAAAAACTGAACTCTTATTTCTATACATGTATATAGATGTATATTATAGTTAGCCATGCATGCCATGTGTATTGTAACTTATAGCTAGTGTTTTGATACCCCTTTCATGTACACCTACATGTTCACACACACACATAGCCTTACATGCTAGTTCTCTCTCTAACTTTCTCTTTATATATAATGTTGTATATATGCATATTGTATATATATGTAATACTATATACATATAGATATATATGAATTCCATGATACATCGTAAATGTGAATGTGCCTTGATGTGTGGCTTGTGTTTGGCTTGTATAGCCTTGGGATTGATGTGTGCTTGCTAGAATAGGCTGGCTAGGCTGAGTGAGACTTGTTTGGGTTAGGCTTGACCTAGTTGATCTAGTTTGACTAGTGTAGTTGACTAGAGTTGACCAAGGGTTGACTTTAGCCTATATTATCTCCAAACATCATGCAGATGTATTGTAGTAGTCTATTATACTATTTTAAACATGTAGTGACTTGTACTGTTCTATAGGAGCCAGACACCACTCCTCGGACAGTATATTCTCTTCAGATATTCAGGATACGTTGATAACACGGATTAGTACTATATGGATCTTGTCGTGCGATGTTATCCCCTTAGCAGATACATCGGTTATTTCATGTTCGTGTACTTTATCATGAGCATCGTGTACTCCTTATATTTACGACATTCGTGTACAAATCGTGTGAAATCGTGTATTCTCATGTCCTTACATGACCTTCGTGTATATTTCTCATCGTGTGCAATAACATAACTTGACTGGATCCTTGTGTATTGATTGGGGACGGGGAGTAAAAGTGGTTATGTACTCAATCTTGTAGCTTACTCGTGTATAACCTCTGTAGATTACTCGTGTACAATATCGTACCGTTTATATAACCATCTTTTACTCTAAATTACTAGCACTGATTAGTTCTCTTATATGTTGTAGCTATATACTTACAGTCTCTCTTTTACATCATGTTGTTCTCTCAGTTTCATGTATTTTACTTTCTAGCATGTTTATATTTCCTAACCTGTTATGATTTGTTGAGATGTATTGTGCTCACTACCATCCTGACTGGACCTGTTGAAAATATTACAGAGGATGAGGGTAAGGCATTCTGTTCCATTACGGGACTACCCTAGAGGACTGTTGTGACCTAGACCAGCAGCAGGACCCCTTAGCAGTGGATAACACCCCTTTAGACTAGGATGCCTTTTTATTGTATTTACTCTGGATTACTGTATTTGAGATTTGAGATGTTATCTGGATTTGTGTTATCTTAGACACTTAGACTTCTATCTGGTTGTATTTCTGTGGATTCATTTCTTTTCATATCTATCTACCTTATCTATTCTACCTTAGATGTGATTGAGACTGTATTGTGTTATGTCACCTCCATTCGGAGTGTATATACTGTACAAGTATCTTATATTGTTAGATGATTAACCTAGGATAGCTTTCTACCACCGACACTGCGGCGTAGGCTGGACGTACCCACTTCTCGTGCCCTTACTCTAGGGTGCGGGTCGTGACACATTTTTAGTGGTGGTCCATGCACGTCAGAGTTTATATAGTGGTATTCGAACTTGAGCATCACTACAGCCTGCAGTAGGATTAGGATATATTTTTGAAGGTACTCAATCACAGTTAGGATTCCTTAAGAGATTCCTGTGATGACCCTTGAGAATCTTATTAAACTTTAATTTTTTCCTTTTCCTTGTTTTGTTCGCTCTCACTCCTTGATTATTAAATTTGGTTTTTGATGGATCGTTGTTGATTTTTATTTTCCTATCGAAAAGAATTTTTATGGCCTGAGTTACGATATTTTTTGATAATATATGTTGACGAAAATAACAGGGATGGTAAAACGTCTACTTGATTATGGAGCCTGTAGTTTATCGCAGCCATATTAGCTGGCGTGGCGGAAACATAGAGACCTGACTTCGGATGTACGTATCTTGGTTATGAGATTTGGAATTTCTTGCAGCTATACTAGTCGGCATAGCGAGAATTACAAACGACATAATTGTAGAGGTACATACCCCAGTTATAGAATCTATCGTTTATCGCAGCCTTGCTTACTGGCATGGCGAGGACTCTGAGTAACATAATTTTGGACAGACACATATGATTATCAGATTGTATCTTGAGAAAAATTTTAAACATATCATCTCTATCGTACCCTTCTGTTGTTATAAAATTGTATTCCATCATCAAATAACTTAGGAGTAGGGATATTTTAGTTTTATATAGCTTATTCATATGTAGTTCTGCATATGTAATCATATGATGACTTGTAGAGTGTCTGTACCCTAGAGATGATAATTAGCATTGGTATTAGAATAATAACCCATTATAGATGATTCCCCTGACCTACCAGTTTTCATATAGAATGTTAGTATGCCTTACAGCCTTGATGATTTATTTATTTTTCCCTTATCCTTTCCTGTAAGGCGCCCATGACCAGAGCCTGTCCTTGAGTGTACTTGTAGTTTCACCTAAGACTGAGAGGTCTATATATATATATATATATATAGGTTACAGATGATTGGCATATAGATATGGATTTGGTTGGTATCTATAGGACATTGTTGTATATGGTTATAGACATGTTGTTTAGCCTATATTTGGTCCAGTTTTCAATTTTAGTTAAGTTCTCTTTGTGATGAGTTCAGTCATGTTAGATCAACCTTTATAGGCATGCAGACCCTTCATTAGAGACCTCGTTCCCGTGGTTCAAACTTGTACAAATTGTTCACTACACTCACTATTTCATTACCTACCATGTTGCATCATAAATTTCACTAGACCATTGTTCAGACCCCAATTATTGACTCACCAATATAACCATCAACCCTTAACATATTCTACATATCTGGAGAGTTAGTATAATACATATTAGAGGTCTGCACTCATCCTTACTTTCTGTACATGGTGTCATATTGCATCTTTTAGCATTTTACCTTACTTGATAGCCTTGCAATACCCTTCATTATAACCTGCAGTACCTATCCTACAGTGGAGTTTAAACTTTTCTTGGGCATGGTTGTTCAGTCCATTTAGGACAGTTGTATACATTGGGGATATAATATGGGTTGTTAATAAGAGTTCTTCCTTGATCATTTGTTCTGTCCCTCTTTCATTGTATTAGATACAGATGATACCTGTTTAGCCCATCTGTCCAGATTCATGTCCAAACCTTTCCCTTTCAGTGATGGTTTAGTCTTCCAACAGCCTCTACCTGGGCATTGGTTCAATTTTTTATATGTAGGTGTCCTACATATCACTGTCCTACATATGATTGTTCTGCATCTTCATATGCAGCCATGCTACACCCCTGTTCTGTCCGAACACACCATACAGTATCTGACCCCTTCATTGGAGTGATAGGCATGTGGTAGGGAGTGGGTGTTATCAGACTTTGCGTAGAGTTGGGGGGATGAGGGTTAAGTATATATATATCTTGTATATATATGAATGTATTTTATTAGCATGTAGCCTACACTCATTACAGTATACTGTCTATTGCATTCCCTGTACACCAGTTTGGCTCACTTCTTTTAGACCACTATCATGCATATAGTTTAGTAGGTGTTCAGTCCAGATAGAGGAGAGGCCCAGGTTTGATCTGAGGCATGTTTCAGTCACCATGTAGGTTTCCTTTCACCTTGACCTTACAAGTTGGACCCTAATGTCCTGTCCTTTGATTATAAATTCAGTCTCCTTAGTGTCATCCCTTTTGCCTACACTGATGTTTCAGACCATTCATTCTTAGCCTAATTTCTAAGCATTGTTCAGTTCCTTATGAGTTTAGTCTACTTTAACCCTTTGATGGTCAGTTATATATATATATATATATATATATATATATATATATATATATATATATATATATATATATATATATATATATATTAAAAATATATATATATATATATATATATATATATATATATATATATATATATATATATATATATATATGTATATATATATATATATATATATATAGATGGAAAAAAAAATATATATATATATATATATATATATATATATATATAGATGATATACTTAGGATATATGTAATGGGTTGTTGTTCTTGAGCTTATGTATATGTGGTATTTGGGACTGGTGTGCTTAGATTATAGGTACTTAGATATGGGTGACTTGATAGGATTTGGAAGTTAAGAGTTAGTCTATTATAGAGTTCTTCCTTTGTTAACTTCTAGTTGCTAACACCTAGATAGCTAGCATAGGTAAAATCCTAAGAAATTGACTAGTTGTTGACCAGTAGTTGATCATTGACTATGTTTGACTGGAGATAGGATTAGAAGTAGGTTGATTGTCGTTTGTTGATCATGACTGATTATTTAGTAACTTGAGACCATGTTTGGGTTTAGGTCGGAAATATGGTTTTTATGAGGATATCTCTGACTCGTGGTACCATACGTTTTGGTGGAGGTGGGAAGCTTAGCCCGGGCTTCATCGAACCTTTCGTGATCAGCGGAAGAGGCGGTGACGTGGCATACAGGCTAGACTTGCCACGTGCACTAGTGGGTGTCAACAACGTGTTCCACGTATCATAGTTGAGACGATATGTGGCTGATCCTAGCCATGTACTTGACCATTCGGAGATTGAAGTGGGACCTACTCTCAGTTATCCAGAGGAGCCTATGGAGATTCTGGATCGCCGAGAGAAGGTACTGAGAAACCAAGTGATACCCTTGGTTCGCGTCGCATGGAGGCATCATTTTCCAGGAGAGTCTACCTGGGAGCGGGAGGATGAGATGCGCGAGCGATACCCTTATCTTTTTGGATCCTGAGGTATGATTGCCTATCCTTCTCATCAGTTTAGTTTTGCCTTTTAATTTTGAGGACAAAATTATTTTAAGGAGGTCATATTTGTCACTACCACATTTTAGCTTGAGGGTATTTTGGTCATTTGGTGAATTTTTGAATTTATTTGATTCATTGAATTGGTGATTGATATTTTGACTTTAGCTAATTGAGACTTTGTAGACTAGCCTAGAAGTTGACCCTAACTATAGTGACTTAGTAGGCAATGGTGTGACCCTAGTCTAACTTAAGTCAACCACATTTTAGTCATTAGAAACTAGTTTCAATAGGAAGAATTAAAAATAGGTGAAATAACTTATGGCTTGTGATTTGAATTTCATAACTTATGTAATTTAGCCCATAGGCCCATGACTTGAGCCCTAACCCTAACCAACCCATAGTGGTCGGCCAACCTAGGGTTTTCTTCCCCTATTTAAACTCCCCTTTCCTTGTTCTTGCCTCTTTTGTGCTCAACCAAGTTCTTGAAAGGAAAGATAAATCTCCAACTTTCCAAATTCCTATTAAATCCATTTTAATTCCTTTTTCATCCAAATCTTTTGCAATAGTTTCTAATCAACCCCTACTTGCTGTTCATGGAAAGCAATTTTAGTTTTCGTACAATTTGGAGGATTTGGCTAGCAACGAAAACCGTTTGATTTGGGGCTTTTTCTTGATCTTTGCAACCAATAGGTAAACCCTTCTAATTCTATTTTAATTCTGTTGTTATTGCTTGGTAGCCTAAATCTAGGTATCCCCTAACTGTAGTGAAGGTTTGGTGTCGTTTGCATTAGGTTTCGTGTCCGTATCGGACACGTATCCATTCCCTAGACTTGGTGTTTGATGAAATGCCACAGAGGGCATTTCTTCTCTATTTTTGTAATGTTTTTGATTGGATTTCTAGATCTAGGGTTTGCTTTTAGATTCGTGTCCTTGGTCTATGGTTTGTGTCTTGTCATGTCCACACGAAGGCTTGGACTCGCGCGCGCGTACGGCTAGGGTTCCTCTGATGCCCGGCTTCTTGTGCGTTGTGCATACTGCACGAGAACGGCTGCCACTTGGCAGTGAGAAGGGGGTTGTGTCTGCAAACCAGTCCCCCAAGCCTCACGGCCAATGGTGTCGTGTCGGACACGCGGGGTCGAACGCATTGGGAATGCACTGTCGCGCGTACACGTGCATTGGCCCTCGGATACGGATCTCGTGTATGTTGTGGACACTGTAGGGACACGTAGCAGGCTGCCTGGGGTGTCGCCCTATCTTAGGCGAACCCCCAAACACGAGCACATGTCCTAGTTCGCATCGTGTCGTGTCCACGAATGTTGTGAACACGCGCACGACGCTGTGTCCAGTTTCAGTGTTCGTGTGTGTTTTAGTGTCTAGGACACGACTGTATCCACTTGGTGGAACACGGAGACCATGTTTGACACGTACACACTTGACACTTCGTTTACCAACCCTTAATTATGGGTTATTGTCGAATTTAGCTTTCAATTTGTGATTATCCCCAATTGACTGATGCATATTTCACTCTTTTTGAATTTCTGAAATTAGAAGAGGTTTCAAACTGAATTCCCATGATTAATTTGCAATATCATTTACTCCCCACATGTCTGAGAATTATTTATATGATTTAGTTTTTATGTTAACAAGGAATTGGGATTTCGAAATGGGTTTGGACTGATGTATTAACTGTTTAGGACTGTTGACTGTTAAACTAAACTGTCACTATGTACCATGAATTTCTGAGCGGTATTACACTATTTTAATGCACTGAATTGTACACACATGTAAACTGTTTTCCTGAGATTGAGAACACCCATCTACAAATCTGAGAACCTATGTGAATCTAGACACACATACTCTCTACTAAAACTGGAAACTTAAACACTGTAATTGCACACTGTTTTTCAGTCACTAACACAAATGTTCACTACATACACACACAGGACACACTTTCTCTCCTGAAAACCTGAGAACAACTGAACACACACCCTTACTGAACTGTATACACACAACATTGTCTTTCTATTACACTATTAGCTCACACACACATTGCACTAGTTTCACTGAAATACACCCGACAGATTTCACTTACACACCTTAGTAACTACTGTCCTATGTCACATTGTGTACACACATGTATGTATCACACACACACACATTCCTCTACTACTACCTACTGTTTCCATATTACACACACATATATGTGAACCATGTTACACAGGACACTCTAAAATCTGAAACTGTTTTTCTATTTGACACACACACATTTGAACTATGTTCACTTCTACCATGAAATCTAACCCTCCTCTATATGTTTGTTATATATATATATATATATATATATATATATATATATATATATATATATATATATATATATATATATATATATATATATATATATATATTTGTTATATATATATGTATATATATATATATATATATATATATATATATATATAGAGAGAGAGAGAGAGAGAGAGAGAGAAAGAGAGTTATCTATATATGTTATATATGCATAGAGAAAAACTGAACTCTTATTTCCATACATGTATATAGATGTATATTATAGTTAGCCATGCATGCCATGTGTATTGTAACTTATAGCTAGTGTTTTGATACCCCTTTTATGTACACCTGCATGTTCACACACACATAGCCTTACATGCTAGTTCTCTCTCTAACTTTCTCTTTATATATAATGTTGTATATATGCATGTTGTATATATATGTAATCCTATATACATATAGATTTATATGAATTCTATGATAAATAGCTAATGTGAATATGCCTTGATGTGTGGCTTATGTTTGGCTTGTATAGCCTTGGAATTGATGTGTGCTTGCTAGAATAGGCTGGCTAGGCTTAGTGAGACTTGTTTGGGTTAGGCTTGACCTAGTTGACCTAGTTTGACTAGTGTAGTTGACTAGAGTTGACCAAGGGTTGACTTTAGCCTAGAATGATCCCAAACATCATGTAGATGCATTGTAGCAGTCTATTATACTATTTTAGACATGTAGTGACTTGCACTGTTCTATAGGAGCCAGACACCACTCCACGGACAGTATAGTCCCTTTAGATATTCAGGATACCAGGCGATTACATTCTCTGATCATTTTATATCTTATTTAGGATTGTATTTCCCGCTTTAGATTACTTTACTTGATGTTGACATGTTGGTAACACGGATTAGTACTATATGGATCTTGTCGTGCGTTGTTATCCCCTTAGCACATACATCGGGTATTTCATGTTCGTGTACTTCATCACGAGCATCGTGTACTCCTTGTATTTACGACATTCATATATAAATTGTGTGAAATCGTATATTCCCATGTGCTCACATGACCTTCGCATACATTCCTCATCGTGTGTAATAACATAACTTGACTGGATCCTTGTGTATTGATTGGGGGAGGAGAAGTAGAAGTGGTTATCTACTCAATCTTGTAGCTTACTCGTGTATAACCTCTGTAGATTACTCGTGTACAACATCGTGCCCTTTACATAACCATCTTGTACTCTGAATCACTAGCACTGATTAGTTCTCTTATATATTGTAGCTATTTACTTACAGTCTCTCTTTTACATCATGTTGTTCTCTCAGTTTCAGGTATCTTACTCTCTAGCATGTTTATATTTCCTAACATGTTATGATTTGTTGAGATGTATTGAGGTCGCTCCTGTCCTAACTGAACCTGTTGAAAATATTACAGAGGATGAGGACGAGGCGTTCTGTTCTACATATTACGGGACTACCCTAGAGGACTACTGTGAACTGGACCAGCAGCAGGACCCCTTAGCAGTGGATGACACCCCTTTAGACTAGGATGTCTTTTCATTGTATTAACTCTGGATTACTGTATTTGAGATTTGAGATGTTATCTGGATTTGTGTTATCTTAGACACTTAGACTTCTATCTTGTTGTATTTTTGTGGATTCATTTCTTTTCATATCTATCTATCTTATCCTATTCTACTTTAGATGCGATTGAGACTGTATTGTGTTATGTCACCTCTATTCGGAGTGTATATACTGTACAGGTATCTTATATTGTTAGATGATTGACCTAGAACAGCGTTCTACCGCTGACACTGCTGCATAGGCTGGACGTACCCACTTCTCGTGCCCTTACTCTAGGGTGCAGGTCGTGACAAAGTCAGCGCTCACGCAGAACGATCGCCCCAAATTCGATGTGATGCATGTGCGGGGCTAGAGTTGCACCTGCGTAAAATAAGATCATCGACATTGTGGTTATCAATGCAACCATCAAGATAATTCTTTTTTCATTCCAACATTCATTTCAATCAAAATCCTAAGTATAGCATCCATCAGAACGATAAAACTTGTACGATAATCATTCGCCGAGTCAGAGTACCCCTAAGTTATCGCATATCGATCTTTGATACGTCTCAATACCATCGATGACATGCGTAACTTGACGATCTTCCTTTGCAACAAATTTCGAGTTGTGCGATTGATGCTATCATCCATCTAGATAATCTCCTCGACATTCAAAATTAATTTTGATCATTATCCCTCGAATCATTCATGTCACGACCCGTACCCGCTTTTTGGACGCGAGCTCGTGAACAAGCTAGCTACGTATCGAGCAGACTCCAGCCCAACCCGAATACGTATAAGCTGTCAAGAGCATGGTATCATGTCTAATATGGTAATCTAAACTATATACAAGAATGAACAAGTACGGATCTTGGTCTGCAGCCCACTAGCATATTGTCCGATTAGACTCTAAGAATAACATGAGTCTATGAAACTAGGCTAACAAGCAGGATATATCATAAGAACATGAGAAGATAATAAAGCAATATCACTAGCAAAATACTTGAATCATGTAGATGTAATCAACTACCACATGCTCAGCTAACTAACTCCGTACAACCAGCTATCATCAGGTCCTCAGAGGACTAGCAAGATACATAAAATATGCATATCTAACAGTTTATCATGCATAAAGAAATAACCAGAAACGAGACAAAAATTGACAAGTACTATGAACACGGACACGAGAACAAGTACTTATAAATGATCTGCTAGCAAGAAAATATGAACTATCTACGTGTGTTGAAATATCGATTTCGACATATGAATGGCTAGGGGGTAAATTCGGCACCCTGCACGTGTCGTGTGCAGCTGCTATCAGTCAAGAATAGACGTTTTGGGTATATTTTTGGGTAGTCCACATGTCTACTAAGATATTTTCCTGCCCATCTAGTACTCATGGAATCAGGTCACAAGCATAGTAAATCACATGAACGACAGTCAAGAAGTATAAACAAAATCCATGATACTAATCTCCGTGTGGCAAGCGTGTCAATAAGCAGAAGAGGCATGTCAACCAAATCAACTCCAGAAACTAAATGATAACATTAACTAAAGGAGAATAATATAAGCATGAAATAAACTGTAGAGGAAGGCAAGGTATACTTGCCTGGTGGTAACACGAAGAACCAACAATATACTGTCAACTAGTAAGCCATAAAGTACAAATCTCACAAATGTCTCCGAAAGCTGAAATGGACAATACCAGCATTTTTAGAATAGTCAAATTAGCTAGGATTGTCTGTCCATAAGTCCAATTCTAGACACAGGAGCAAAATAGTCATTTCGGGCGAAAACGATATCCGTTTTTGGACTCGCTTTGCATCGAAAAGCGTGTCAGAGTCAATGGTCTCTAAAGTTATCAAACTATATATCTACGGATTTGTTTTGATGATACGAACCCAATGGTATATCCAATTTTAGATTTCGGTGGACCGTGCACGAAATATCCTGTTGAGTCGGATCATAGGGCCCACAAAACGACGATCCGATCAACTGTCTCATAATCGGACCAAACTTGGCATACAGGACCAAAAAATGATACGGTCCTGTTGGCACAAGTTTCGTCTCGATCTGACTAACGTGCACGAAGTAATTAGAAAATTTGCAAAGAGGCCGATACGGTAAATTTCGACGGATACGCATCAAATTCGTCGTGCACACGCAACTAATTTGAATTCCGTCAAAGCCCACACGTCCGCGAAGTCGATACGCACCTTCGATGCTTTCGTTTCGCAACCACGTCGCCCGGTTTGAAAGGACGCACGTCGTATCGGGGTTTTTTTTCTATTTTCTATTGTTTTAAAAAACAGTTGTTTGGTCAATTTGGGTTGCCAATTTCTGGACGCTCAGTCGATCAAATCGACTTATGCAAGATTCGTTGCGAAGCCCTATAGGTTGGTTGCAACTGTCTTTGATTGATTTTCAAAATCTCTTAATGGTTTGTTCACAATCTTCCTTCCAATTATGGGTTGGGACTGTCTTATATGGTCTATTTTTGATCAGTTATTTTATCGACTTCGTGTCGATTTTGTGGACTGGTGGGTTCTCCATATCATAACATAAAAGCTAGTACTTCTAGATGGTTAAATGGGCTCTCTACACTATTTTACAGCATTAAATTTCGTGGAACGAAGAGGACGAAATCCTTACCTGAAGTTGGGCTTGCGGCTGCCGCTGTTGCTGTGTCCTGCTGCCTATGGCAGCTGTTTGGCTGTGCTGCCGTGACCATGGCCGACGACCGACGGCTGCACCGCGACGGGGTGGTGTGCCTGGGTGACAGGGAAGTCATGGTGGTGTTGGCTAGGATCGGGTTTAGGGTTTTTTAGTCTTGCTCTCGATCTCGCGATACTATATTAGGGGTTGGCTCGGTTCTGAGGAGGGGCCTTGGGCTGGGATGAGTTCAGCCAGGCCTGGGTCGCAGAGGGGGAGCTGGGTTTGCTCGGGCCTGGGATGGGCTGGGATTTTCTCATTCTTCCTTTTCTTTATTTCCATTTCCTTTTGTTTATTTCTATTATACATGTATATATATACACACACCTATATATATAAACATGTATATATGTATATACATTAATAAATTCTAAATATATTTATATGCCTATATAATTAAATATATATGCCTATAATTTATATATACTTATATATATCAATAGATATATATACACCTATATATGCATAAATGTTCAGTAACACCAATGACTCCTAATAATACGTTTTTCATGAACAGTGCCTATACCTAAAATCTATCTACATGATAATATATATTTTCTTGAGAACACAAGTAATCGATAATATAGATATTTTATATTAATTATAGCATCAACAATAAATTCCTTCAAAGTATCAACAATAATAATAATAATAATAATAATAATAACAAAATACAATAACCAATAATAGGCATTGCATCTACTTAAAATATATCTACATGGGTGTATTTGGTCTCACTACATGCCTACTCGGGTTCTGGTTTGGTTTGGGTCCAGTTTGGACTAAATTGGTGCAGCCGGGTCTCCTACAAGTCAATAATATAGTAATAGTTAAATAATTAGATTATTTATAGGGTCATGTCACAACTTAGCCTAGTTTTCCTAGTTAGGACATCAATATGGCTCAGCCTTCCCTGGCATGGGTAATACACTAGTCAAGGCACGCCACTGCACTATCCATGCCATAATTTTTAGTCATCTTGTACTCCAATTCCTAATCATGACTAAAGTCATCTACCGTAATAATTAACTAATTAATTATTTATAAAATTCTAAAAATCACCATTTAAATCAAAATAAAACAAAAAAAAAGATTTCAAAATTTTTGGGAAGAGGAGTTACAGTTCACAACATCAATTTCTTCAAACCTAAATTCACGTATTGTTCATCCGTCTATCTTAAGTCATCGAGCAATATTTTTCTTTAAATCACATCATTCCTTGCTAACTCAAATCATCGAGCAACATCCATTCCAATCCTCAGAGTCATTTTCAAACATTCGAATCAAACTTTTCATGCACGCTATCTTTTTATCGTGCTAACTTTTTGTATACGATCCGTATCAATTTCCTCGATCAAGTCATCCATTCCTACACCCTAACTTTTCCTCGGTTCGATTTCACCTACTCAATTATCTTGTATTTCATACTCGCGCAATCACTATCCCGTGTGCGTCATCTCTAATTTGTTTGAATCAATTCGTCCTTATCTTCAAGACTACAACTTATTCAACAATACTCAATCTACGGCTTTGCATAATACGATGCTTATTGATAGACTCATCGACACCCCGTATCCTCAATCAATCGACCGACATCCCTGAAGCTATCGCATACACCACTCAGGGATGAAGTCATTCGACAAATCCTCAAAACTATCATTCGAATCAAAATTGACTTCTTCAAATTTTTTGTTTGAACCATTCCTCGAATTTCAAATACGTTGATCTATATCGCATCGACGATAACATCGTCGTTCGATAGTACCCCTATCGATAATCATCCCATTTATTCAATCAAGTCTAACTCATTCTTATCCGACACTATTCAATTCTTGCACTCGACTTTTGCTAAGGTCGACCGAGTTTTGGTGTGTATGTCCAGCCCGACTTAGCCAATCGTGCTTATGCGAACCTTCTTTTGTTTTGTCAAAAACTGTTCTCCTATATTTTGTAAATTATATAGACTTATTGCATGGACATCACGTGGGACATTTGAGAGAGAGCGCACCAACGATATAAACTTTGCAGAAGCAACACTTCAGAGTTTACGAAAACGACATTCAGTTAAAAAAATTCAATCGAAGTCCAAGGACGTAAAGCCATGCTCTGATACCATTATGTCAAGCTCCGCTCTCGTATGAGCGATCGTCCTCGCTAAGGCGTGATGCCGTACGAGCCTAGATTGTGATCGTACAAAGCGGGTTCCATAACGGCCGATTACGGCGGCTGCGACGGGGTCGTCGCGCAGAAGTCCCAAGCCGAGACATTGAATATGCCAGCGGAAATTTAAAACAGAACACAAGTCATTCAAAATGATGCATTTTATTGATATTGAAACAAAGGTTACAATGTGGCATAAGGCCAAGATTATAATCACTCATGCTCACTCTTCTCACATTACAAGTCACTCAGCTCTCTCTCATCTTTCAATACATGTCTCGAGCCAGCGGATGCATCGGATAGGCGACGTCCATACATTATGTCTCGTATAAGTTCTGACTCCATGCGGTCGTACGCCTCGAATTGCCAAGGAACTCTGTACCTTGACGCATCCAAGCAAGCTCCGTGCTATGAGCTTCTACCTGTTCCTACACGTAAACACTGTACGGGTGTCAGTACTCAACTGTACTGGTGGAATGAGCTCCTCGCCCACCCATAGAAAACCAATACATTAATTTACTTTGTACAACATAGTCCCTGCTTTTCAATTGTCTTTATAGTCTTGTCTTAGGATCAGTTTTAGGACAGACGCCTTGGCCTATTTTGTGTCTCTAGACCATCTCGTACTTGCGACAACCAACGTCAACTCATACTTTGCCTCTAGACCCTTCTCGTACCGACAACGTTAACCTATCATGTCGTGCTTGCCTTTCGGCCCATAATCAGAGATGCAACTACGCGCTAGTACCCAATTTCCATGTGACCATGCTTAGGTCCATAATGAGGTCGTGCCTCGCAACTTGGTATGACTTAACCATATTACCGCCTCGCAGCCCTTTCTACTTTAATCGCCAACTGACCCAACAAAGAATTGTGGACTAAGTGTCACTCGACCGACTTTGCCTTGCGGCATTTTTTGACTTAAACTCAAGATGACTCAAATCCAACTTATGCAACTTATTTGTCGACAACTTAAGACTTGACGTTACATCTCGTACTGAAGCACGATATCTTCGTTTCAGCCAAATCTTAGGCCCAAACATTATCTTCCGATCGTGCACGCATTGGACTCGACTCATTGATATAGTACACATAATACTCGACTCAATCCAAAGGCATACACGCGGATCGCCGCCCATGCCGACTTATCTACATGAACTAGTCACAAGCGTCCGGCCCTATCCTGGACACTATAGCTTTGTTAGACGGACGCCCCTTGCCAGTACGAGTTACGAGCTCTGCTGTAAGTCCCCGCCTAACCCGTGCGGTCATCGAGCACTGCTAATCATGTCTCCATCAAAACGGTCCCGTTGGCTGCATGGGTCGTCGTTCGAGAAACATTATCTCACCTTGTACAAGTTGTCTAATGACCATGCAAGACTCGACTCGAACTGATGTCTCACACAGTTATTCTACTTCTAGTGTTACCATCTCTTTCAGGGCCAAGTTCAATACTTCTCACATCTGAGACTGCCTCGATGACCCATGGTTGCGAGCCTTCTTCTTTCTTACCTATCATTTCATTCAACTCAGGAACGACTATTCGAAATTCCTTCTTTCCAAACTCCAAATGAATCAACCGTGACCCGTGCCTTAGAAACACTAAGTCCGTGACATCCTGCCTTACACCAATTGATGTACTGGATGATACTACCGCCCAAGACATACCTATACAACGGGCCTGACGGTCGTGGAACCAAGTAATTTCGATAATCGCAGAAAACATGGGACAGTGCTTAGAAAGGACTTCGATAGCCTATCATAACTCAGCCTAACTTAATCGTGCAACAACATGACGAGCAAGGACTGCGTCAAGCCTTGAACGATGGGACCATGTATGCTTTATGAAGCATTTTATGCGGGCGACGCCTATGACTTAGGCTAACTCTTAGCTAGTGTCGAAGACCAACTTTTCCCTCTCCCAAGCCCCGGGACGAAGGACCAAGTGTCATTTTTAAAGCACGTCGTGCACCAACTTTAAGTCGATCGTTGGACCTTTCCATATTCTAACCCAATCTGACTCGACTTGGGATTATTCTCTTAGCTATGTGGATTCGTCTCTTTTATTATCAAGCCTACTTGTGCATTTGAAAATTTTTGTTTTATTAGTGCGAAGGCCAAGCTGAGGCAAGTTCACCGAAGCCATCCACCTGTGCGAGGAGTCGCCTCAACCGAGCGGGTCTTCGAGTAGCCGTTACATGGCTAAGTCCGAACGCCGTTGGCGTTCTGATTCTTCCGATTGACTGAGCGGGACGGGACACTGAGCGGGACGGGACACTACAGCTTAGATAGTAGATTTTTTTTATGTTGTAGGTGATATCATATTTTATTACCATATGTATGTTTTGCATGTAAATATTGTAAAATACCAATTAAAAATTATTATCTTGCATTTGTGTTTTATTTAAGAAAATGAAAACAACAAAAAGAGTTTTATTTTAAAAATAAAAAAATGAAAATGAAAATGAAAAAAAAAATTAAAAGATCAAAAATTTAGAAAGAAAAGAAAAGAGTGAATCAAAAAAAAAACAAAAGAACAAATTAATAGAAAAAGAAAAAAGTTTAAAAAATATAGGAAAAAAGAATTATAAAAATCAAATAAATTAAAAGAAACAAAAAAGTTGATGAAAAAACAAAAGCCAAAAACCAAAAACCAAGAAAAATCTTATAAAAAAATTAACAAAGGATAAAAAATTTATTAAAAACAAATTAAGAAATGATTAAAAAAACAAAAAAAATGAGAAAAGAGACAAATGTATAAAAAAAAAACAAGAAAAGCGAAAAAGATTTTTTTTTTAAACTAAAAAAATTAAAAGAAAAGAAATTTTGGGGGAACCCCCAAAAATTGGAAAAAAATTTGTAACAACAAAAAAAAGAGAGAAAAAGATAAAATGAAAATTAGATAAAAGAAAATAACCTTTTAAAAGAGTATAGAAAAAATATTTAAAAAAATGAGTATTTTTTGTCAAAAAAAAAAAAAAAATTCTTTTGAGGAACTAAACAAACACAACCATTTTTTTTTTTTTTTTTTTTGCATCTTTTAAAACATTTTATTTCCATGACAAGAAAAAATACCCATCGATTCTTAAGGAGTAATTCGTCTAATAATTTTCTCCTTTCCTTGATACACATGTTTGGAAAAATGTCATTCAGAGAAGTTCCACTTCGGTACTTTAAGCTGATTTGGTAAAACATTAAGACTATGAAGCAAATACATACCGGTCCGATTTTAAATGGACCCCAAAAAATGTCCAAGTTTAGTTTGTTAATTCAATCAGACGACCCACAGTCGAACCATTTATTGAGCCGGACTCCTACGGACAACGAACTGCTTTGTCTATTTTACGTCCCCGTCTTTACCATGAAGAAAATAAAAGCATATGGACTTTGATTGAGTAAGAGAGGTTTTCTCTCATAATCTGCACTCTCTACCATGAAGAAAATATCACTCATACTTGCTGCTATTCTCGTGTGCTTGATATTCTACCTTGTTGGTATTGCTTCCATATTGGGCACAAATTTTTCCTCGATACAATTTTCCTAGGAAGTTCTTCATTCTGAAACCTGACTAGCAGGTACGCTCCAAAAACCTGTGTCACGTTGTACCGGACACATATGGAACACGACATGACATGGACCCGACATGGACCCTCCAGAATAAATAGGACACGCCATATTTAGCGGGTCAGTCCCCGTGCCCACCTCATGTGTGTGTGCAACATTGTTCAAGACCCAATTCTCACATAGGACGCACTTCTCTGTGCAAAATTTTCTCCTCTTGTTATTTCATTCAAGAAAATTGTGCACTTTCCTGCACTTCCTTCTTCTTCTTCTTCTTCTTCTTCTTCTTCTTGCACTTGAACCTTTGAAGACTTCGAAACCCTGGTTTTCGACTCCGGAGCATCCAGATCCCTTCATCGAACCAAACCCAGCGAAAGGCTTCAAGAACAAGTAATAGCTACGGAAACCCTAACCCTATAATTGAAGACTGATTTCGGTCGAGTAGAAGGAGAAGGATAATTTAGGGTTTGGGGATCGGAGCCGTTGATGGCAGAGAGAGCGCATAATGAATGTCCAATGGCCCGCTGGGCCTGAAACTGAGCACTTCACTGCTCAGCCCAATATGTACCAACAACGTTTTAACTGTGATTCGTCCTGAGAAAGGAACATTCAACAATAGCTAATATGTCAATATTGATCTTCGATGACTATTTAGCAAAAAGAAAAATAATAAATCATAATCTCTACTACTAACAAGTATAATAGAACATATTTCAAGAATATAAATCATATTGTAGAGAGAAAAAGTGAGACTCTCCTACATATCCTTCTCATGTAGTGACCTAGCAAAGAGAGGTAAGATATTTATCAATCCATCTATTATTTTCCACAATGTACAACATCTTCAGGACATAAGGGTTTTGTCACAACTTTACAAGGCATTAACTTGGCTATAGACCCACCCCACTAATCAACCTCCCAATCCAAACTCGACACCCATGATTCCTAAGCTAAAGAGCATGAAGAGATTGAATAATTGGATAGAGTATTTATTCTTTTTCCATAGCATAGACAGCCTCCAATGTCACATCCATTTCTTTTTAAGATTTAACAAGATGAGAAGGGGTCATCAAATAGAATATAAAATCTTTGATACTTTCTTCCTATTCTTGTACCAAATCTTCCAATCCTTAAAGGATATCATTATGTATATGATTGGGGGCTATGGCATATCCTTTGGAGTTGCCAACAAATGCCAAATTTATTCTAGGAAGGATACTTGAACTTTAATTCTTCGACATTAGCTAGTTACCTTAATTAGGGATGGTGGTATTGTCTACGAGGATCGTTAGGCGCCATTAATTTTGGTATACAATTAAACACTAATAAGAGAGAGAAGTATTCTTGAAAGGATAGTGACACGGAGTGCTAATCTATATGCATGGTGACTTAAGTTTGTCCATATTTTCATAGAAATATAACAAATTTGTACGTCATTTGTGTTTCCTATTTGGATGCAATATAAGTATTCATGTAATTGATCCCAAATTTTATAAGGTTGATAATCTAACAAATTCTTTTTAATCAATATTTAGAAATTGTAGATGATATTTTGTGACAAGAAAAGAATCCATTCCTTAGATGGTTACATACTTACATGGAGTATAGGCCAAATCCAAAGAAGGTGCAGTGCTGTAGAGAATTAATGATAGGAGTAGCACATCAATGATGATGCAAGCAGTGATGTTTTAGTGCAATACTGGAGATAAGTGTGATGAGAAATTTATAGTGCAAAAAGGTCTTGAAATGATAGTGACTTGCTTATTCATGCATGCCTCTCATATTTGCCAAGTTCTCGTATTTTCTTCTTATAAAAAATAGAGGGAAAAAAACATATGATTACTTATTTCACAATATGGTTCACATCTATATATAATTAATATCATACGTAACTGTAAGCTTTCTTATCGAAGATTTATCCAAAAAAAAGCTTTCTTATCGAAGAGCTTGTAGTCCATCTTTCCATCCTCCATGGAAACAATGGTTAAATTTACTAACAACAATTACATATTCTAAAAGAAAACATTGACCTTTCTTCACCATTCACTCAAATTAGAAAATGATACTAGTACTAAGACACTCCAAGCAATCCACTCTTAACGTAAATTTAAAACTTTGTACTATGTTGGTCTTATGTCTACTATCAAAGTAAAGCATCGGCATTTCATGTTCAGAAAAGAATTCTGATTTAGTTCAAGATTGTCTATTCAATTTTAACGTAATTCGATTTGATTTGGCATTAGGTAAGCTAACCAAAAAATTGTTGGGAACCGAACACGTCCTACAAGCGTTTCGATATCGTGTCTGAGACGTTGCCGCATAGCAAAAACTTATGCCAACCCTTAAGAAATAATCAACTCCCGTCTAACGAACACCAAGCACAGATAAAGACAAGTATATGATGGTGACTACGTCACCTAGACAAATCATAATCTATCTAACTCAGATGAAATTACAAGATTGACAAAAAAATTAATGTTGAATCCAATGTCCTAATAGGTTCAACATTCTCACCACAGTCAAGAAGAAACGACAGAGATTACAACGATATCACTTATAAACCCGTAGTAATCTCCCTAACCGAAGATGAAAACTCCTCTATCAGATTTTTTTTTTCCTCTTCCTTTTGTCATGTATGGGAAGCCCTAAGAGCAAAGTGCGAACTTTCTTTTAGATCTCCTTATATGAACGAGTACTCTGAATCTCAACTTTGTGTTATATTTTTTTGCCTTCATCCTCAACCCATATATATATGATAAAAAATTCCTATTTTAGGTCATAATAGGATCTCCTGAATATGAATAAAATTAGGCAATTGATAAAGGCACTGCATAATTTGATCGGGGCTAGCCCATTTGTAAGTTTGTGTTATTTACAAGTTTGCCATTGAAAAAATTTATTAGGGCTAGCCCATTAGGTAGTATAAAAGTCAATTGTTTTATTTCTCTTCTCTTTCTCTTCTTCCTCTCAAATTTTTTTCTAATATCAAATTTTCTTCTAAACCCTAGATTGAGATTCCTCTTGTCCCTACAAAAATCTTCCTGTTTTGTAACCCTAGAGTAGTTATCAACGAATATTCGTAGTAGTCGGTATGTTTTCGACTACTATATTGTAAAGTTTGTTAAATAATCGGTTGATTCCTAATTTTTGAATGTTCTTTCATAATGTAGAAAATATGGAAGAAATTGGGACATCAAATATAGCAATCGATATCCCGGTCCTTCCGAAGAAGAAGACATTCTCTCCAAAGAACCCGTGGTTGGTCTCCGACGTAGTTACATTTTTTCGTAGTCCAGAATTGGACTGCCACATCGCATGGCAGTCCACAAAGTACTTAGGACTGCCAGAAAGTATGGCAGTCGAGTTAAATACGTATGAAGTTAAGGACTGCCTCACTTTCTGGCAGTCCTAGAGACGTCAAGGACTGTCCAGAAATGTGGCAGTCCTAAAGTTGATAATCGATTCAACTGGACTGTCACACATTTTGGCAGTCCATGAAGTACTTAGGACTGCCAGAAAGTATGGCAGTCGAGTTAAATACGTATGAACTTAAGGACTGCCTCACTTTCTGGCAGTCCTAGATAATTCAAGGACTGCCCAGAAATGTGGCAGTCCTAAAGTTGATAATCGATTCAACTGGACTACCACACATGTTGGCAGTTCATGAAGTACTTAGGAATGCCAGAAAGTATGGCAGTCGAGTTAAATACGTATGAACTTAAGGACTGTCTCACTTTTTGGCAGTCCTAGATATGTCAAGGACAGCCCAGAAATGTGGCAGTCCTAAAGTTGATAGTAGATTCAACTGGACTGCCACACATTTTGGCAGTCCATGAAGTACTCAGGACTGCCAGATGTTGTGGCAGTCTAGTTTAACAGCCTGAATTGGATATTGTATTTGGTTTTGTCATTAATTTAGGTATTTAAAAAATTGTAAATTTATTGTAGGGCACCCCATCTGCTATGTGCACAGATTTGAGCATTAAATTCTCGACAGATATTGTCTTTGAAACTTACGCCAAAGTATTAGAATGGTACAGAGAAGTTGGAAGGCAAACCAACACAACCCTTGTAACTCGCTACGGTGTCGGTCGAAGCGTCAAACTGTAGAGATTGGCTGTGAAAGAGGTGGGACGTATAGGGTGCATCGTAAAAAAAGTGAACTTCTCCCAATAATATCTGGGAAGAAAGAGGCAGGCTCAAGGAAATGTGGTTGTCCATTCAAGCTAGTGTTGGGGTGCAAGACTGGCGAGAAGTGGACTGTTGTGGTACGTAATGGGATCCACAATCATACTATTCCGGAGACGCTAACTGGTCATGCCTACGCCGGAAGATTGAAAGATGATGAGAAAAAGTTAGTTACAGAAATGTCAGCTTCCGGAGTTGCTCCAAAAGAAATTTATTCTGCGCTGCTTCAGAAGAATGAGAGGAACAAGTCCACTATGAGGACAATTTACAATGCACTAGCGAGGTCTAGAACGAGGACTCTAAAAGGAAGAATGGCGATACAACAAGTGATGAAATTGCTCGCCGAAAATTATTATGTGGAATACCATAGAAGACTTCCGGTGAGCAATGAAGTCGTTTCTCTGTTTTGGTCTCATCTGGATTGAACACAGTTGGCACGGTCCTTCGCCGATGTTTTGGTTCTTGATTGCACCTACAAGACTAATAAATTCAAGATGCCTCTTCTTCACATTGTTGGGTTCACTTCAACCCGAAGGACATTTTCAGTTGCCTTTTGTTTTATGAGGACCGAAACATTAGAGGACTATACATGGGCTTTGGAAAAGCTGAAGATACTTTACAGTGGACATAAAGAACCGTCTGTTTTTGTGACCGATTGGGAATATGCATTGATGAATGCTATTGATACCGTATTTCCTCATGCTCCTAGATTACTATGTACTTGGCATATAAACAAAAATATTCAAGCACAATGCAAACTGAAGTTCGAGAAAGTAGACGGCAAACTCGACATGGACCGCTTCCAAGATTTCTACAATGGTTGGACTCTTGTGTGGCAAGCAAGTAGTGAGAAAACATTTGACGCAGCATGGTACATGTTCAAAGAGCAATGGGAGCAGAGCAACCCGGCGTGTATATCTTACATCAAAGACACCTGGCTTGATGAACATAAAGAAAATTTTGTCTTGGCATGGATGAATATGGTGAAACACTACGGCACGACCACTACCAACCGTGTCGAAGGCTCACATGCAAGACGAAAAAGATATCTGCGCTCAGCAGTCGGTGGTTTCGTCTCCGTTTGGCAATCAATCAATCGAATGACCAATTCGGTCGTGAACGAGATAAAGGCTTCATTTGAGATGAGCCTGAACATTGTAAAACACCAACACAAGAAAGAACATCTCTTGTCTGATTTAATCTACGTGGCATCCCACGACGCATTGACATGCACCGGAAGAATCCCTCGCTTGGGTAACACCCTATGAAGATGCAATAAATATTTACAAGAAAATCACGAACTTCGTGGAACCTATACCACGGCCGGAGGGCCACTATGATGTATTAATTGACTGATGTACAGTTGACGAAGCGTAAAATTTTGCATGGACTCATGTATAGTTGACAAAGCGTAACATTTTGCATAGACAGCTGTATAGTTAACATTTTGTATCTTACTGCGTATCTATGAGTATTTTGTATCTTACTGATTAGCAGCGTTGCATTGTATCTTACTGACAAAGCGTAGTATCTTGTATCTTATTATAACTTGCTGTTTCTATGTGGACTGCCCAGTTCCCGGGCAGTCCATACTCACAGCAAGTTCTAATAAGGACTGCCCACTTTTCTGGCAGTCCACATATTTATGTGGACTGCCAGAAAACTGGGCAGTCCTTATTAGAACTTGCTGTATATATGTGGACTGTCAGGAAACTGGGCAGTCCTTATCAGGACTTGCTGTGAGTATGGACTGCCCAGAAACTGGGCAGTCCACATACAAACAGCAAGGTAACATTCACATAATACGCAAGATAACATTCACATAATATGCAACATAACATTCATATAATACGCAAGATAACATTCACATAATACACAAACTTGCAAGGTAACATTTCACATAATACGCAAGTTCTAAGAGTCACAGCAAGATAACATTCACATAATACGCAAACAAGTTTTCAACCAATTTGAAACTGTTAACACAGACAAGTGTTCAACCAATTAGAAAAGTTTTGCAAGTCACCCAACTACCAAATACATTCAACCTTATACAAACTACGTAGTCATTCAGTATCATGACGCCTCTTCGTACGTCGCTCATCGATAAATGGGTAATCAGCTGCGATGTTCTGCATCTGGGTACCAACATCTTCGTAATTTTTTCCCTTGCACTGGATTAGACTTTTCCCCAATTTCTTCACTTTCGAAGCCTGCATGAGTACATATCATAATTTTAGGAACAAACAATTTACCACAACATGGGTTAATTAAACTAACTATACTAACCATCTTCTGCAATGCATCATATAGTGCTGACTTGGAAGGTATGGGTGCTGCTACCGGCACTTTCGCAGTTCTCTTATCAGGATTCAACATCATACCATGTCCAGCATTCCCATAGTATTCCATATAGTCCTCACTACAATCCCACATCTCCACCGCCGGAGTTCGTATGGTTTCACCGAGAAGATGTTGTTGCCAGTCAGCAAAAAAGTACGACCCCCAGAGGTAGTACGGCGGTACGTAGGTCGACAGTTTCTTCCCTTGGCCAGCGGTCCTTAATTTCAACGTACTCGGGATAGTCTGTACGTATCCAAACTGACGAAGCACTCTATCTGAGATATGAGGCTCCTCAATTTCATGACAAAATAGCGGACCTCTAAATAGTGCAACTGGTTGCACAGGACGAGTGTTATTTCGCAGATCCTTATATGGATGCCAAATAATCTACAACATGCATTCATTACTTAAGGAGTTACTAATTAATGTGGAATACTAGAGTGGTAAGTAAATGCTAGTTCAAGTTACTATTGTTTCACCTCCTTTGCAGTCAGATCTTCTAGAACAACACGTAGGGTAGCCAACGTATGTGGATGTCTGGTATCTATCTTAGCCGGCCTCCACCTACACATCCTGGGCATCTGCTCATCATAATTTCGATTAAGAGTAGCCCTATTGAGCGTCGGAAAATGCTCATATATCCACGCCTGAAAATGTAAAATATAACAATGTTATCGTTATCGACATAATTTTATACAATTGTATAGACACAGTATGCTAGGGTTTGCTTACATGGAGCAGTGTTTGACAACCAGCTATCGTCTTCGACTCGACTCGAGATGCAGCACCTAGTTCGCGGTAGAGGTGTGCTAGTATACATCTTCCGAATGATATTTCATCCACAGCGTTCAAGTCCGTAAAATTGTTTAGATATTTTGCATGTATCGCTGTCCCGGACTTGTCTGTAATGCCGACGGCTCCTAGGATGAACTGCATGTATCCACAGGCCACGAGGTCGTCATTACCATTGTTGTCGTCGACGTCGTCGGCGTCATCATTGAAAGTATTCCTCAAAAATCTTAAAGGAACTCCATAAGACTTCTTAAATTTTGGGATTGTGATAAGGGTCTTGGACTCGACACCGAGACAATTGGCAACCAAATTGTCACTCCCCGTTCCTAAAATGCGTATTTTTATACATGTACAACTCATGTGTATTTATTTAGTATTTATCATGTATTTATTTAATATTTATCATGTATTATCCTGTATTTAAATTCCTTTAATTTCATGTTAATTAGTTAATCTGCTCTTTAAATTTTTATGTTAATTTATTTCCTGCAATTATATTTCTGTAATTTTATTTCTGTACTTTATTTCCTGCTTTTATTCCCTGCCTTAGTCTTGCTTATTTGGGTTCGGGTTGGCTTTGGTTGGATCCCCTACAACCCGACCCATTGGACCCGGCCCAACTCCCACCTACCACCCCTTTGATATTTAAAGCTACCCATCTCTTTCTCTCTCCTCATAAACTCACATTCTCACCATTACTCCTCTTCTTCTTCTTCATTACTGTCTCTACCTACCAAACCGTAGGCAAGTACAACTTGCTCCCCATGAGAACCCATATTTTTGTAGTTCATTTATCTTCCTCACAAGATCCTAAGAGAGTTTAGAACTTGGCATTTTTTCATTTCGAAGTCTTAATTTTTGTAGATCTAAAAATAAGTTATTTTTGGAGTTTGGTGGTTTTGATCTATCAAACTTCTTTGTATGCAAGTTTTGATGGTTCCATGTTGTAGAGAAGTTTATTTTACCCAATTTTGACCTTTGGAAAGTTGGATTTGGACTTGTTTGGACCAAGTTATGGACTTTTGAAGCTTTGGGGTGCAACCATGGAGTTCTTGCTGTTTGGAGAAGATAGTGAGCAGTGTACGCTAGCTTTTTAGCTTGCGTCACTGAGCTATGTGCGCTCTTTAGCGCAGCGCAGTATGGAGTCCATACGCTGCCTTTTTAGGTAGCGTGTGTCTTGCATACGCTACCTTTTGGAAGCGTATGTCGTATGGAGTTCATACGCTACCTTTTGGGAGCGTATGACTTGGATACGCTGACTTGGATGGTCAGGAGTCGTATGGAGTTCATACGCTACCTTTTGGGAGCGTATGACTTGCATACGCTGACTTGGATGGTCAGAAGTCGTATGGAGTTCATACGCTACCTTTTGGGAGCATATGACTTACATACGCTGGCTTGGATAGTAAGGAGTCATATGAAGTTCATACGCTGCCTTTTGGAAGCGTATGACTTGCATACGCTAGCTTGACTTGAGCGTAGCTTGACCTGAGCGTACGCTGGCTTGAGCGTAGCTTGACCAGAGCGTACGCTGACATGAGCGTAGGCTGACATGAGAGTAGCCTGCTTACCCTGGATCTTCTATAGCCATGTATATTGATATCTTATTAGATATTTAACGTCCATTTTATATCCTTACGCCTTTTTGTATAAACTTGATATAAACATGATATGTTGATATTTCTGTTAAATATAGATTGTTACGTGAGATGTACCATGTGTCGTGAATTGAGTTATAGATATCCCGATTGACTGGAATTAAACCCTGAGAGTTGTAGACTCGACCCCACTGAATACTAGTTGACTTTCATGCCTTGTCACCATTGATAATGATTGTGACCTTGACTAATAATTGATCATGCGTTCCTAGTTGGAACTAAGAGACTGGCTAGTCGTCTTATTGAATGAAATGAATGAGACACGTTCATGTAATGAACTATTGTACTCGATTAGCCAATCCCGAATATTGGCATACAGGCACATGCAGGCTTCAAATTATTTATTTATTTAGTTATTTATCTATCTTACAAAAAACAGCATGTGTACTTTATGGTCAAGGCATGATTACTCCGTGGTTAGTTTTGATTGTTGTATTACGCTATATAAGACCTACAACCTGACCGCACTGGTATCATTGTAGAGTTGTGCATATCGTACCCCGTACGAAAGTACTCATTTGAATGACCATGATCCACGGCATGGAACTTCACTCAACGTAGAGACTATTAAGTTAAATAAAATAATGATGGCATGGAGAGAATGGATTCCCGAGTTCTTACATGGCAGTCCCCTTGGGACTATTAAGTGCCCGACGGGCCGACTGGTTCCCACAGATACTGTGAATCTGTCACACGGGCAGGGAACAGTATCTGCTTATATTATTGTACATGCTATATTAACGGCGGACGTCCCGCTGGGACTCGTCTAATTACATGATTGGCGCAATTGATTGACTGGATCGACTAGCCTTGCTTGCGCATAGTAAGAACTGAGGAATCCCTATTGCATAAATTCCAGGATAACTTGGGACTCAAAATAGCAAGCCGTAGGATTTGATTGGCCTTTCAAGATGATATGTTTGTGCACTGTACCTACTCTGTCACCTAACTGGGATGATCAGAATGTCAGGACATGATGGGCCAACTTCTGTCCTTGTTTGGTTGGGAGGTTGGTTCGAAGTGTCGTGATGTGATGTGAATCCTAGTGGAAAGCAGAGATCTATTATTATATTTTTCATTACTGGTTTTAGTTCTCATGTCGTGCTCCCTTGTGGTACTTGCTATTAGAGGTCTAACCTCTCTGGTTTTGCATGGCCAGATTTAGAGCCAGTCCCCGAGGATCCAGCTTACTTCTACCTCCAAGATGGTCAACACTAGAAGGATGATCGCAGGAGGACTCGAGTGGGTTTCTTACTTTCCCGCTCGTTTTGTTATCTACTTTATACCTTACCGTTTGGCACCGACATGTTAGTCGGATCGTCTTGTACTTACTTTTACATAATTGTAACTAAGTCAGACTGCAGCTGATAACAATTGTGTACATGTTACCATACCATCTGGCTATGTTTTGTAAAGCCAGATCTCAAGAACATTATGACTAAGCATTTGGGACGCCTTACTGCTTTATCTTACATGTTCTCTATTTCTGTTTCTTGTTTGAATGATTGAGACAATAGATGTGAAGTGACCATAGCGAGACTTTCATGTAGTATGCACCCCCTTGTCTTTTAGACAGCATTGATCGTATTATACGATATTCATCTACCCGTAATACGTAGCTGGCTGAGTCATTCCCCCGCTCTCCAGTATTCTGGTTCTGGGGCGTGACACAAATCCACCATCTCATCATACAGTATTTCATCACGACGAGTCGCCGCCGCTTTCGTCAAACGCTTTGTGACACATTTCGTTTCACGTGTTCTTGTTTCTGAGGCTGGTTCGGGTTCTCTGATTGATAGCCCTTTCTCGACATTTCTACCAGCTTCACGTGCCTTGCGATCCGATGCGGTAGGACGTTTTCTTTTGGGCCTGGCCTCAACATCCTTCTCCTTTGTCTTCTTTTCATGACTATTATTGAATATTAATTACATATTAAAATGTAAGGGATGCCCACAAATGTGGCTGTTCCACTAGTGCAAACATTGGGCTACCCAATATTCTACCAGTCCTCAGTGTATAATGGACGGCCAATTTGAATTTCAATGGGCAGCCCAGTCTCAGGACATGTGTAACTTGAGACTGCCTACATTTCTGGCAGTCCAAGATACAGATAGGACTGCCAGAAAAGAGGGCAGTCCTAACTCACATCATGTGTAAGAAAGGACTGCCCACTTTTCTGGTAGTCCTAACTTTATGTTGGACTGCCAGAAATTTGGGCAGTCCATTGTCACACATGTTATGCTAATGGACTGCTCATTATCCTGGCAGTCCAACATAGAGTCAGGACTGCCAGAAAAGTGGGCAGTCCATTGTTTCACATGTTATGCCAAATGGACTGCTCATTTTTTCTGGCAGTCCAACATACAGTCAGGACTGCCAGAAGAATGGGCAGTCCTTCGCTACACATGTTTTGCCAATGGACTGCTCATTCTTCTGGCAGTCCAACATACAGTCGGGACTGCCAGAAGACTGGGCAGTCCTGGCCGACGCCAAATTTTGGCAAACACGTTTGCTACGGTCCGATGCAATGGAAATAACGAATGTAATTGATCCTTCAATTGTCTCAGATAATTTCTACGGTTTTCGAAAGAAATGGAGGAAGATTTCGCACCTTGTTTGCGAAGAAGGTTTCGGGGCCATCGTTCTCCTTGGAAGAGAGAAGAGGACGTGGGGAAGAAGAGGAAGATGATGAAGCTGCTCGCCGAGTGCTGGAGAATGGAGTCAGTGTTAGGGCTTAGAAGGAAGAAGAAGAGGAAAGTTAGGGTTCTTGAGGAAGAAGAGGGAAGTTTGTGTTCGGGGGAGGAGGGGAGGGCGGGATTACTTGGGACAGCCCTATGATCAAATAAATGGGTTGTCCTGAGTAAAACCCAAAAAAAATTGGGCTAGCCCCAATCCGGACTAGCCCCGACCAAAAAAGGCAGTGCCTTTATCAATTGCCATAAAATTAATAGGAATCATGTCATATCTAAAATATGTACTCCTACTCTGGACTGGATTCTAACAAAAATACACCCATGAAAGTATAAGGGAAGAAGCAATCTCTCTTCTTTAACATTTTATTATCTTAGAACTTTTTTTTGGAATAGGTTGTTTAGTTATTTGGTCTTAAGGGAATCGAGTTCTGTCCTTCACACACGAGACTTATATATATTTCAAAAAACAACAACGTAGGCTACACAACTTTCAAGGTGTGTATTGGGTCGTCGGGCGGTCTGAAATCTGCTTGGTCTTCGGCTCGATCAAGTCTGGGCTAGGTTTAGATTCTAAGGCCTCGAGCCCAACCCGGTAGACCCGGTCCAAACCCATATATATAAAATTTAAATTTTAAAAAAAATTAAGTTTAACCTTTAACCTCCATTGAACCTAGAACTTGTAGTGTTTAAGTCAATTAGGTAACCATTACAATCCAAAGACCATTATATATGATTGCCCTAATTGCTATATATATAAATTTTACATATATTTTCTTTTTTAATATCAACCAGAGCTAACCATGGCCTGACCCGGACCTGACCCAGACCAAATCCGGTGAAAACCATCCGATTTTTTTTTCGAGCAGCAGGCCGTTTTGGGTTTGGACCCGATCAAAATCGGTCCCATGTCAGCCGGTACCGGCCCCACTAGATACCTTGACACTTCTTTGACGAATATACATAAATACTTCAAAAGTATATATTATTTACCATTTCAAAAGGCGTAAAGTGGTCTACTGCCTTTTTTGTTGTATCTATATGCAGCCCAATAATATACGTCTATATAGCTCATCTTATTTTATAGGTTAGTGTTGTATTTGGAGAGCATTTCGAAAATAGACGTTGACGTAAATGTGATAAAACGTAATTGCAATCATAACTGATTCTTATTATGTTAGCTAATTGACATTAATCCTACAATATTGATGTTCATGTTCTTAAAAGAAAATTAGATTTTTACGCGCTACCATGTGTGTAGATTCCATCTACTAATTAATTGTATGAAATATGTCTATCATTTTGTCTATGCTAGAAAAAAAATGTAATTATTTCACATTATCCCATCATATTATTTATACACTTAAACCAGGTTTGGTGTTGAAGCTCATCAAAAGTTGTTGGCATAAACTTTGTTGTTCCCTTAGTTGATCCCATTAGTGCTTTCAACATCATTCAAGAATATGGGTCAAGGTATAAAGAAAATAGAATCATTTCTTACCAGACACATGTTACTAAATTACGCTATAAGGAACTATTTGGGAAGAGGAGAAAATGAGGAAAATAAAAAATTTATGGAAAAATTCAGAAGTAAAGGTGTTCAGGAAGAGAGACGGAGAATGGGCAAGATGAATTTGAGAAGAAAATTCAGGTGGGTCATACTATTTTTTTTTCTAGAGAGAGGAGAGAAATTTTAAAATTTTTACCAAACTACTACTAAAAAGAAGTTAAATGTACATAATAATTTGAAAAAATCAATGGAAAGTTAATCATATTTTTATCCACAAACAAAATTTTTTTTTTACTTTTTTTCCCTACTCTATGGCCAAACAAGAAAAGAAAAATTAACTTTACATTTTTCTACTACTTTTCATTTTTCTTTTCCTCAAAATTTATGCTTTAAAAATATAATTTTATAATTTTTCTTAAGCTATTTCTTCCTTATGTAATAAGTTTTTTTTTCTTAATATAAAAACAACTTAAAATATGAGATAAATTAAAATGACGTCAAGAATTGTAGATTGTTAAAACCTAGACGCCACCTCTACCTACTTCTCCCTCTCTCCCTATAGTCATACGAAAAACAAAAGAAACAAAAGGAGATCAGGGACACGTGTCGCTCCTGTAGGGGCTCAGTAGAGGACGAGAATCAACGGCCTCTCCTCCCATTGGCTACTGCCTTGACCTTCCCGCCACACGTGTGGGGCCCATTTCCGCACGTAATGACGGGATGATGGCGAGCTCGCGCGGGCCCACCAACACCACCGAATCCTCCTCTCGGGCCCACCGCCAGAACAGCAAATTCCTGGTTCTGTTTGGTAACTTTATTTTCACCAATTCTGAAAAAATTTTGCACCGGCTGTTTTATTAAAAAAATTTGTTTGTTTATTTTGTAAGGCACTATTTTCACCAATTCTGAAATTTTTTGCACCGGCTGTTTTATAAAAAAATTTGTTTGTTTATTTTGTAAGGCACTAATTTTGGCCGACTCAAATTTTTTTAAATATTATTATAATATAATTTTAGTTGCTTTATAAACATTCTAAATTTACGGATTTTGAGGAGTTTTATTATTTTATTCTATTTATATACTCATAAAAAATATATAATTAAATTTTATTCGTGTAAAAAACTTTCAGAACTGTTTGTTAGTGAAATCAAGCATGGATTGAACTGGGTTTAAAAGCCTCTACTTAAAAGTTATCCGAAATCGGACCCATCATAACCGTTCATAACCGGTATTCTAAAAACACATCAAAACCGTTACCCCTACAATTGCCAAGCAGATCCGTAGTGGCGGGCTCCTCGAATCTTCTTGCAGCAGGTCAGGAAGGTTTAAGAATTCCACATTCCCATCAAAACTAACGTAAATGTTCATCCAAGATTTTTTTTTCTTATTCAGTCTAAATTATTTTGAAAGTGGTTTGATAAAAGTATAACTATTTTTGAACACACGTGATCTCCACTAACTTTTTTTTGGTAGGTGAACAAAAAAAAGTAGACTATTCTACAATTAATTTTAATTGGCACAAAAAATACACCAAATTTTCTTGCACGTAGAAAAAATTTGGAGGCTTCTTCGGCCTATAATGTACCACCTCGACAAATGTCTCATTTCATGAATTATTTTATTTCAAGTTATAAGTTATTTAAACTAAGAACTAACTTTATTTAAAGATATGAAATTTTAAATTATACTATTTGAATTCAATTTAATCAAAATTAAAAATATTAACATCATCTATGATATTTTTTAAAAATATAATTATTTATGTGTCACGTCCCGATTCCGTCGAATCGATATCGTCCCCCGGACGTGATGCCGTGCGAACCTAATTTGCAATCGCACAAAGCATAGTCATAAGGTAATCCGAAACACGAGAATCTAAGAGAGCAAGTAGACAAATTAAATCACACATTAAGTAAAGAGAACTTTGATCTTTATTGACAATGGACATCATTTACAGATTTCAGTACAGGACTCATGCCGCGCGGGCTACAACATGACTCAATTACAAAAGAGTGCCGATGAGATAGTCATTCCATACATTGCACACATCCCTCAATATACAACAGAGTATTCCAGTGACCTGGAATGGAGGGACGATGAGCCATCTTTCTTGGACAGTTGAGAGTCTTCAAAAGTGGAGTTGCTGGGCAAGTCTTCGACGCGCGGCCGAAACTTCAAAATCACGAACATTGTCAAGCTAGTTGGCGCGTCCTTCCTGATTCACGGGACCTACAAAGTGCGAGGATCAGTACGATCACAAGTACTAGCGAATGGCAAATTAAAATCCAAGCTCTGCATTTGATTCAAGCAATTTTATAAACATGTTAGCTAGCTATTTTTGTGATCTTTCTAACCATCCTGATCGATTTGCATGTTAACATATTTTGAGGCAAGCATATGAAATTGAATACATTAAGCAGCTATCATATTCATCCCGTGTCACGTGCATTAGTAAGCAGTGAAAGGGTGTGAATGTCACTGGCAATGTCAAGCCATAACTGTCACTCCCAATTTTCACCATTGAGGGTATTTTGGTCATTTTTTATTTTTCAATATTTTAGATATTTTATATGATTAATAATGTTTTTATTGGATTTGTTTAGTCGGGTTTAAGTTTCGTCTCGTTCCGACTTGTGTTAATGACCCGGGTAGTTTAGACTCTAGTCGGGACCCCAAGATTAGTTAGCCAAGGCCCACAAATTCCACTATTTATATTAGTGTAATTAGTCAAATCCCAGTTGATTAGAATGGTTAGATTAATGACTTAAACTTGACCTTTTTGGCCCCAACCTCTTCCATTCAATTAATTAGCCAAAGAGGGCTTAGTTAGGGGCATCCTTGTCTTTTCATCATGACTAAAATCTAATAGGAGTGGTCGGCCACCTCTTGGAGTCCTTCATTTCATTTTTCATTTCACAACATAGCCTCCATTCCATTCTAGGGTTCCTCCCAAAACGTGAGAGCAAATCTCATAGTTTCATCCCTCAAAACTTCTCTTTTCTCCACCAAACTCTCTCATTTTTGCAAGGAGAAGGAGCTACAAGTGTTTGTGGAGTCAAAGCAAGGAGAGGTGTCCATTTGGAAGAAGAGTCCATATCGGCTCCGTGCCCTTTGAAATTTTTATTGGAAATCAACTCTCAATAGGTAGATTTCTTCCTCTTGTCATTTTATATAATATTTGTGGTTTTGATCCATAGTATAGTGCCCCGCTCCCGTTGGGGCGAAGCACTATGTAATAGGCTCGTGCCAAGTTAGACATGGTCGGGAACATAGATGGCTAGTCTGACTCGACGACGAGTTTGGTATACAAAAACCATGGCATCAATTAAATCGATTTGGACGAGTGATATGAGTACCGTTCCAACTAATGGATCGACTACTGTTGGAATAAGTCCTAGATGCGGTAGGCAGCGTCTTGGCGAAGGAACTCTAAAGAGAGCGACGCAACCCGTCTGCCGTTGGTTTTATTGGTTTTCTTGGCTTTCTGAACGAATTGTTGCGTGGATTTGGTAGTGTGCTTTTGCGTCGATTTCTGAATGCGTCTTTAGGAATTTCGAAGGAAGGATTGAAGGAAGGGTTCTAATTCGATGCTCGTGCCATTGCAGGAGTTCGTGTAACCGACGCTTGACCGTCGTAAAGCGTTCTCCTACTCTCGGCACAATCTCCTTAGGTGGGTGGTTCTTCGGCCCCTTCTTTTCTACTCCTTCCCGCCAACTAAATTCTTAAAGTTCAACGTTCAAATCGATGATGCTAACGGGATGTATGCTTGCCACTAAGATCAAGAGCTCGGGATAATATATCAACCTAGAGATGTTAACTCTGAATCAATAGGTTCACACTAAGTAGAGAAAAGATAAAGCTCTAAGAAAGAGATAGAATATATTTCATGCCATGCAAAACACAACTATGAAAACCTTGGTGGCGGTACATCATGCCTCGAAGAATTTGGTGCCTACGGGATGCTAAATCAGAACGTACGGTTTCGGGGGAAAGGACCCTTGCACGAGTAGGAATGATTATGTGATTTGATAATGGTTACGCTATGCAATTTACTTCATACATATTAAACTGTTCATACATTCGCATGGTCAAGGACGACTTGTGCACAAGGTGAGCTTTCCTCGAGACGGTACCCGGGGCCCTGGGACCGAATCGGCCTAGGAGGAAATTATGGAAATCGTGCTTCGGCGCGAGGCATTGCGAGACCTCCAATTAGGCTCGCTACATGGATAGGAGGGCGCGTCGCAAGGCTACGTAATCGTCCTTCATGGTGTCGATATCACCAATGACCGCATATAGGATAGACTGCATGCTCACCTATTGTCTTGTGCAGGTGGTAAGTATCATGTATATTTTGTGCAGAAAAGGAGCACGGCCGTGGTAAGAATACCTTTAAATTGGTTATGTGTTATCGTTTAAAATGTGCCTTCGATATGAACTGCAATTCATATAGTTCTAAATAGAAAGATCACTTTGTATGCTAGAATCCTTAATAAGCAGTGTAGGTTTAGACGAGTGGGTTCGTCCCATCCACTAGCAAGTGTGCTAACCCCCAACTCTCCAGGTAACGAGCGCACTGCGGGAGCTCGAGACTAGACCTGAAGCTGAAGAACGGGAGGCGGCACGAAGCTCTCCTATTTTAAAGTATTTTGAAGCCCAACTCAGATCGAAGGCTTTTTTCAAATGTATAAAGGGGCGTGAATGTATGGAACGACAAGGATTATTTCAGGGCAAGCTTGTCGAGAGTTTTTCTTTTGTGTTTCAAGATGTAGCCGCAATGGCATATGTAATATAAAAATAACCTTGCACATACTTTGCAAGCTTATGAATGAAAAGCTAAATTTCTTCCTATGCTATGTCTTCAACTCTCTGCACTGTTTAATTTCAACGCGTCGAGTCAAAAAGGAATTTTCAAATTTCACATCCTTGCCTTATGCAAGTCCATTAAAGACTTGCACGGCATCACGTCCCGACCCGTGGGGATCGATTTATATCGACTCAAGACGATGGCGACCGATTCGGCGAGTCGGGGCGTGACACATAGGAACCCACCCCACATGATAGATTCACCATTTAGAATGTTTTAGAGGCTCATTAGAGTCCTCTTTTGGTGTTTGCATGAATATAGGTGTGTCCCATGGAGAGATTCCAAAGAGGGCACACCAAGTGCTTGTGAAAATGCCAAAGAGGACGTGTTGATCTCTAATTTCAGTTTTATATTGTTTAGAGGGTAGATCTAGCATGGTATTAATGTTTGGACCAAGTTTCATATAGGGTGTTTGGTGAGATTCAATGTGGTTTAGCCACTATTGAGTTATCTTGCAATATTGGACTGTTTTGAGTAATATTACAAGTGTTGGACTGATTTTTACATATTAATATATGTGGTAGTGTTTGTTGTTGTGTATGGTTATGTGTTGGTGTTTAGAGAGAGGAATGTTGAGAGTGTGGTGTTGTTCTTGAGGGTTGTGTGTGTGGAGATGTGTATACACTTGTGAGTGTGTGTGTTGTAAGTTGAGGGAAGATATATATATATATATATATATATGTCAGTGTTTATATATATAGATAGAGAGTGAGGTAGAGAGGGGAGTAGAGAGGGAAGTAGTGAGTGAAGTAGAGAGGGAGGAAGAGGGAGAGCAAAGGAGCTACAGCAGCAGCATGCTGCTGCCCTTGGGCAGCAGCAGCAACAACAAATTCAGCAGCAATAGCAGTAGTTTGGCAGCAGCAACAGCCCCTATTTTGCCCCCTTTTGACCCTCCAATACACCCCCAATTGACCCTCCTATATACCCCCTATATCCACTATATATCCCACTATATAACCCCTCGATTTGTGAGTGTTAGAGTGGTGTTAATTGGTTAGAATGTTAGTGGGTTGAGTGGTAGAAAATAAGATAGTTCACATGTTAGTAGGTAATGTGAAGGTAAGTGCTATGTTAAGGTATTCCACATTAGAGGGTAAGATGCATATATATGATACTTGGATTTGAGTTATGATTATATATAGAGATATAGATGGTTATGGGCAAGAGTGAGAGTTAGAATCGAGTGGTATTTTGTGATACCAAGATGGTATCACAAGGTAAATGGGTTTTACCCTATGTAAAGGGTAAGGTATCGAGATACTTCAAGATACCAAGTTTGAGTGTCAAGATACCATGGTGTGGTATCGAGATACGAGGGTAGAGTGTTAGAACACCTTAGTGAAGTATTGAAGGATGAGTAGAGTGAGGGTTTTGTAGGTAGAGTATGGGTTAGAGGCTAAGGTAATGAGTTTACCTTGGTAAGGTAAAGGGTAAGGGTTAAGGTAATACCTTGTATTTAAGATATGAGTTTAACATGTTAAGATATGGTTAGATTTTGGATGTCTTGGTTGGTAATATTCAGGAATATGATGTTTAGACTAGTTTTGACCCCGGTTGACCACGGTTGACTACTGTTTTGACCCAAAGTCAACAAAAAGTCAACACTTGCCTAGAAATGTCCAAAACTTGACCATAGTTGACCAGTTGACCAAAAGTCAACTGTTAGTCAACATTAGCCTTGGTTGACCTATAGTTGACCAGAGTTGACCAGTTGACTAAAAGTCAACTGTAAGTGAACCCTTGACCTAGTTTGACCTAGCTTGACTTGGTTTGACTTGTTATAACCTAGTATGACCTAATATGACCTAGTATGACCTAATATGACTTAGTTTGACTTACTTTGACCTAATGTGACAGTTTGACTTGTTTTGACTTAGATTGACTTGGTTTGACTTGTCTTGACCTTGATTGACCTAGATTGACTTAGTATGACTTGGTTTTACTTCCAAAAATATTATATTGATACAACATTCTATCTTTAGGTCCTCGAGGCACTGTATTGGAATTAGTTGACATTTTTCATCACATCACAGGCGAGTACATTCTTTGATAACTTTTCCAATTTACGATAATTGTTATAATTTATGTACTTAGTGTAGATATACTTATTCTTGACACATTGGTCACACGGATTGGTATTCATGGATCCCGACATGAGATGTTATTCCTTGTTATATTGGTATATCTTATGCAAGCCCCTTGAGTTCTTGTGCAGTATATGGACACCGATTCTCGAGGAGACTTGCTCCCTTCTCGTAGAATTACGTGTCGTGACGTGTCTTGTTTGGATCCACTCTACCAGTCGGGGGCGGGGAGTGTTAGCATAGATGTGTGATCATTATCCACCTTTTTTATTCTTGTGTACCTTGTGAATGCCAATCATACACTCCACGTATGATTGGCTAGATCATTAGACCTTGTTCAGACCCAAGCCGGCCACATATCGAAGCTAGTACTCACACACTTAGATAGATGATTCTTGATTCTTGTACATGCCATGATCAGTTTTACTTGCCTTGTTCTAGCTCTAGTTTACAGTTTACCATGCCATGATACTTACATGTACATTTCCATTACTCTTGTATATACTCTCTATTTACAGTCTTATAGCTTTTATCCTACCTTTTGAACTATTGTTAGTTGATTGTGCTCGTTCCATCCTGACTGGATATATTGACAAAATATTACAGATAACGGTGAGGAGGACTGTTGTACTTACTACGGTCCACATGACGTAGTGGATATTGACTTGGAGACCCTGGTTCATCATGGATTAGCCCCGGCTGAGGAGACTTTAGCTATAGCTCAGTTAGAGTAGGTTTTGACTGGACTTTGTCTCCAGCTTGCTACTTATGTTTGTGATATTATTTTGAGATTGTATAACTATATTACTTTGTGACTCTCTTTCTCTTTGTTGAGCTGGATATTGCACTTTGTAATTTATATCTATCTTAATTTCGTGCCATAATTCTTTCTACTAGATTGTGATTAAGATTATTAGTATTTTATATTATATCCTCCGTACGGAGATGATAGGTTATATATACTGTTTGTTAGCTAGCAGACCTACAGCGTTCTACGCCGTTTTTACGGCGTAGGCTGGGCGTTGTTACGCACTTGTGCCCTTACCCAGGGTGCGGGTTGTGACACATTTTTAGTGTTGGCCCATACAGGTCAGAAGTCACAATTAGTGCGATGTCGTAGTGGCGGTCAACTTAGAGTGCTGTTATGAGCCTGTGGTACATATCTAGGATAGGCTATAGGCTAAGTTTACTCAATCACAAAATAGGAAAACTTCCACTTGCTGATCTTTTAACTGTCCTTTTTGATATTAATTCTTGCATTCTAACTGTCCTCCTTGATATTTCTTGTGCCATATTGATTTCCTTCTTTCAATCTGTCTTCAGGATGGTGCAGACAAGATCACAGCATCCTGAGGCCGCAGATATTGAGATGTCTGCTATATTTTACGAACCTGATCCAGTCACTTCTGTCGCAGTCGGAGTGTCGGCAGTAGCTTTTGGGGGCGCTCCTCCACCAGTTTCGAGGACTGTCCCGGAGGTTGCTACGACTGTTCCTTCCGCAATACCAACTATTGACGTGGGCACTCTTCCTCCTCATGCACAGCAGACTCCTCCGTTAGTTGTAGATGTTCTTCCTCATCCCCCTTCTTTTCTACAAACATGGAACAGATGCTTGCTTTCTTCCTGCAGATGCTAGAGACTCAGAGGGCCCAGTTTGAGGCACAACAGAGGCAGACCGACGCGATGTGTCAGGGCATGGAGGATGCCCATCAGTTGGCTTTAGTAGCCGTTGAGCAGAGGGCTCCACATTAGGATGCACGTCCGAGACCGGGCGACATTCAGGACTTCAAGAAGTTGGGGCCTCGTGACTTTAGCGGGACTGAGGGTGTAGTCTATGCTGACGACTGGGTCGAGGACATCGAGCGACAGATGAGGGCCTCCCGCCTTGCAGACGACCTGAAGGTCGAGGCAGTAGATTTACAGTTGTTGGATATTGCTCGCACCTGGTTTAGGAATGAGCCAGCCCATGCTGGGGAGGGCCATACCTGGGCCGAGTTCAAGCTTCTCTTCAAGGAGAAGTTTTTCTCTCCTACAGACAAGATTGACTTGGTGAGGCAGTTTCAGAATCTGCAGCAGGACAGCTTGTCTATTGAGGAGTACGTCGTAGAGTTTGACCGTCTGAGCCGATATACGGAGTATATGGTTCGCGACCCGGAGATCGGGGCGAGCCGTTTCAGAGAGAGATTGATATGGGATATCAAGATCCTTATCCCCTCTTTTTATGCGACTTACACCGAGATCTATGCGGAGGCTCTCAAGGTAGAGCGGGAGTGGGTCTTGAAGCCCAAGAGGGATCACGATCTTTTCTCGGGGGTTGCTAAACGTCCTCAGCTTTAGTATCGTTCTTTTCAGCATCACCAACCGTAGGTTCAGGCCAGGGCACCGGTTCAGTAGGTACAGCACCACCAGCAGAGGCAGGTACAGAATGACGCTTCATGCAACTTCAGTAAGAACCCTGGTCATATCTGGGAGGTCTGTCGAAAGAGGCTGGGTATATGCCTCTATTGCAATGACGTCGGACATCAGTTGAGAGATTATCCTACGAACCCTCATAGGATAGCCCGTGGAGCGGTGGCAGCTCAGGAGGCACCGACGAGGGCACCTGCAACACAGCAGAGGGGTCCACTTTCGACTCAGCAGCAGCGGTTTGTCCAGCACCACCAGCTGCGGGGTGTTTAGGGCAGAGCGTTTTCTCTAACAGCCGAGGGGACTAAGCCAGTAACAGATGTTGTGGCAGATTCTGTTATACTCGATTCCTTTCCTGCATTAGCTTTATTTGATTCCGGTGCTACACACAGATTTGTGTCTATTTTTTTTGCTCTTAGACACAATATTATTGCTGAGTATCTGGGTAGGACTTGCAAGATTATGACCGGATGAGGTATTATCCTAGTTAATAATATTTGTAAGGGACGGAGTATTACACTGAAAGGCCGGAAATTGAGTGTGTGCTTGCTCGTAATGCTACTTTCGAGCTGCGATTGATACTCGGTATAGATTGGTTGAGCAAGCACCATGCTAGTATAGATTGAAGAGGAGGCAGAGTTTTGTTTTGACCGCCAGGAGAGCCAGAGTTTGAGTTTTCTAGAGGAGCAGCGAAACCGGGAGATGGATTCTGTAGAGCCTTGTTGGCGGGACAGGAATTGCCACATCCATTTATAGCAGAGTTCTTGGATGTTTTTCCCGAGGAGTTGCCTGGGATGCCACCGGACAGAGATGTTGAGTTCTCTATAGACTTGGTGCCGGGCGCTGAGCCTATTTCACATCACGTCTATAGAGTCAACAACAGCGAGTTGGCAGAACTGAAGAGGCAAGTCGACGAGCTGCAGGACAAGGGCTTTATCAGATCCAGTTCTTCACCTTGGGGTACGCCAGTTCTGTTTTTACCGAAGAAGGATGGTACGGTACGCATATGTATCAATTACAGAGCGCTCAACAACCTCACTATCAAGAACAAGTATCCGTTGCCGAGGATTGACGAATTATTTGATCAGTTGAGCAGCGCGAAGGTGTTCTCAAAGATCGACTTGCGGTCTAGGTATCTTCAGTTGAAGGTGAAGCGGGATGACATTTCGAAGACGGCTTTTCGGACTCGGTACGGCCAGTACGAGTTCACCGTCGTGCCATTTGGGTTGACCAACGCCCCAGCAGTGTTCATGAACTTGATGAACAAGGTATTCCATCAATACCTTGACAAGTTTATGGTGGTCTTCCTAGATGACATCTTGTTATACTCGAAGATGCCTGAGGAGCACGAGGACCATCTGCGAATTGTGTTGAAGACTCTGATGAAGGAGCAGCTGTATGGGAAGCTGTCGAAGTACGAGTTCTTCTTGGAACGAGTGGAGTTTCTAGGCCATGTTGTATCTGGTGATAGGATTTCAGTGGATCAGAAGAAGATTGCAGCGGTGGAGTCTTGGTCTATACCCTGTTCAGTTGCCGAGATTTGGAGCTTTCTGGGTTTGGCAGGACACTATCAGAAGTTCGAGCAGGACTTCTCTCGAATTGCAGAGCCGATGACTAGACTCACCAGGAAGGATATGGAGTTCGTCTGGACTGATGAGTATCAGGCTGCTTTCGAGGAGCTGAAGAAGAGGTTGACGTCGGCTCATATTCTGACGTTGCCATCTGGGTTCGGAGGATTCACAATCTACAGTGATGCTTCGGGGAAGGATTTGGGATGCGTTCTTCAGTAGCATGGGAAGGTAATTGCCTATGCATCTAAGCAGTTACGCCCGCATGAGAAGAACTATCCGACTCATGATTTGGAGTTGGCAGCAGTCATTTTTGTCTTGAAGCAGGGGAAAAATTATCTGTATGGAGAGCGTGTGAAGATTTTCACTGACCACAAGAGCTTGAAGTACGTGTTTACACAGAAGGAGCTGAACATGAGACATAGGCGATAGTTAGAACTGATGAAGGATTTTGATATACCCTTACAGTGCCATCCAGGGAAGGCCAACGTGGTTGTAGATGCTTCGAACAGGTATTCGGTGGCCATGTGTTTGATGATGGATCGTCACCTTCTGGCAGATCTGGATAGCTTGGGCATAGAGGTGATTGTTCCCAAGTTTGAGGAGCAGATGTGTGGTCTTCAGGTGCAGTCAAAGCTGATGGACAGAATCAGAGTGGCAAAGTTTGAGGATGAGGCTCTGAGGGTCATCAGGGAGCAGGTTCAGACAGGATTGTTGGATGATTTCTCTGTCGCGAAAGATGGGTCGTTGAGGCATGGTACCAGATTGTGTGTGCCGAGTGGAGGACTTCGAGAGGAGGTTCTTCAGGAGGCGCATCGTTCTCAGTACTTTTTGCATCATGGTGCCAACAAGATGTACAGAGACTTGAGACTGCATGTTTGGTGGTATGGCATGAAACGCGAGGTAGCTCAGTTTGTTTCTAGATGCTTGGTGTGTCAACAGATGAAAGCCGAGAGACAGAGGCCAGTGGTCTGCTCCAGCCGCTACTGTCACGACCCGCTCCCGCTTTTCGGGATACGAGTACGTGGCCAAGTCCAGCCTACGCCGCAGCATCGATGGTAGTACACTGTCTGGGCTCAATATAAATCTTAAATATAACAAATATCTCTATTTTGCTCATTCATAAATAATGATTTTTAATTACAATTCCAATAATACATTCAAATTTTTATACAGATACAAACCCGCTACATGTGACTATTATAGCTAGAATCTATGGTTGGCCTCCAAGATAGCTCTAACTCCACCCGAAGGAACCCAAAGCAAGAGAGCAAGTCATCGAGAATAGTCATCAAGAATCTATCAACTGAAAATGGTTATCCAGTCAGGATTTGAACAAGTACAAGTCTAGCCAACATAATACAAATACAATATAAAGCAATATAATGCTAAACATGTGAAATAATGATCAATGGAGACATAAGCAGTATGAACAAGAAACATGCAATAGGATAAACTAAATGAAAAAGTAGCAAGAATGAAAACGACAGACACTCATGAAAGCAATAATAGTGTACGTGTCACGAGAAGTACAACGTTACTACATATTGACGGCTTGGGCGAACGATAAGGTTATAAGGCCCGCCCCCATAACCGGGAGAGTTGCCAACAATACAATCTTGGCTTTGTCCATAAGCCTAATAATTGTACCCTAGCTCACAATCATTAAAACACGGTCACGAGAACGATCACGATAGCAATGAGAAAATATGAACAATAGTCAATCACTCAACTCTCGTGTGTGTAACAGTCAAGACACGAAAATATCTATAAGTGAAATATAACAATATAAAGTAAATGCACATGAAAGCGTCAACAATTACTTGTCTCGGTTTATTTGGAGTTGACGGGCACGATATGATCATGTCGGCACAAAAAATAGTCTCAGATGTCAAAACCACGCAATATGATCTCAGATGATGGCATGAACCATGCCATTGAGTCCGGTATAGCCAACTTAGCTAGGGACAATATAAGGAAGTTCGAGATTTGCAAGAAGATAGGAATGATTCATTTTAGTCATAGACAAGAATAAATAATCGAAGAAATTGGTACCAATAATTATATATCTATCTTAGAAAATATTTATTATATACTATTTTGGAAAACTTTGTATAGTAGAAAACTATATATATTTTTTGGTCAGAAATATTTTCAGGTAACTATTTGAAAAATGTAGGAAAAAAAACCATTTTAGCGCTAAAAACCTAATGTAGTAAAAATAGAGTTTTTGGACAAATACTATATTTTTAAGATGCCATATAACAATATAGTAATATGTTTAAGCTTCGAAATCAGTTTTTGAAAATAAATATAGGGCGAGTTAGTACAACATAATCTAGAAAATACTGATATATTTATTTAATAAGAACCATCATATTACTAATAAAAATAATAAAAAATATTATAAATAAAAAATATAATAATAATAATAATAATAATCATCCTATTTTATAATATTTTTTTCCTATTTTACAATATATATATATATATATATATATATATATATAATATTGGTACTTTACATCAACCTGTATATATATCATTGATTTTCCATCTTGCCCAATCTCGATTTATCCTGAAATTGATCAACTTAGATCGTGTCAAGACAAAAATCTATTTGTGATTGTTTGTACCTAAACTTTCAATTTTCTTTTTATGGAAGGGTAACTTTAATGATTTTTCACTTGTTAATGACCTATTTTCATATAGGATGGTAGACGACCCTATAGCCTTCATGATTGTTGTTTTCTTATCTTCCCAATTAGGACACTTTAGATTGCTTGTACGTTTTGATACCATAGGACAGTATTGATTTAGAATGACTAGTACACCTAGATGAGACCACAGACTGTTCCATTTAACCTGTTCCCCTGGTACTACTATTACACCACAATTTCTGGCTTAATTTAGACCATAGACCTTTCCCACTCTAAATTATGATCATCATAGGTACATTACCGTGACTTTTAAATTAGGAGCACAAGATTAGTTGTTTTTTCAAAACTGACTTCACATACGTAACCTAGACATGACATACTACACCCATGACCTTAGTATCCCATTCAGGCATACCATTGTGTGCTTCATTTGCTTAGTACGATTTTCCTGACCCAAGGCTCCATCCTGATTTACCCCATGGAGTTACTTGATTTCGATTTGAATTGAGGACACCTTATGACCTAAAACTGCCAGCCAATTTTTGGACATGACCCAGTATAGGTCTACTACCCATATATTGCTTGTTGACCTTGTATGTTGCTAGGTAGTAGCCTCGACCCTGATTGTTGGAGGTTTGACCTAGAAAGAGTACGACCATCTAAATTTCGAGGACGAAATTATTTTAAGGTGAGTAGACTTGTAACACCCTGTTTTCTGAAATTGGGGATTTTTGAAAATTTATTATTTTTATTATTTATTAGTGGTATTTTAGTCATGGTATGATTTTCTGGTGATTTTAGTTAAGTTAAACCATTTCTAAAGTCATGCTAAGTTATGACTTATGACTTTGTGATTTTGGTTAGTATAACTTAGTGTAAACCCTAGTTTTCTCTAACCTAGAGACTAACCATGATCATGTGAGCCTAGCCATAAGTTTAGAACATCAAATTAGGGCTTTTTGGCCTAAAGGGTATTTTGGTAATTTTTTAGGAATTATTTGGAATTATTTGTATTTATGTGTTTTATTATTAACTAATTATTTGATTAGTGTCATGTTAGCTCCTAACCTAGTTTAGCACTAATCTAGAGGTTAGCCACTAACCTAGAAGACTAATGATTAGATATTAGCCTTAGGTATAAATATCTAGTTAGATAAATATCTAGATATTTCACTTTTTAGATATTTAGAACCTAAATATCTAACCCCCTTAGTCAAAGACTTAAGGGCTAAGTTTGCAAGTGGTAGGACACCCCCCTACCCCCATGGCAGCCAAGGGCACCCCCCTAGCATCCCACATCCTATATTAACCCCCCCACAATTATTCATGATCATTTTTACATGAAATTTAACCTTAGAAAATCCATTTCCTACACAAGACCACAACTTGATCAATTTTGATCCAAATCACCTCTAGTTTCTTGCATTGGACTCCCCTACACTAGAGGATACTATCTATGGCCTGTTATCAAGGATTTCGTGAGCTTTGGGCATCCCTAAGTTGAAGAGGACACCCCCCCAAAACCTTGTTTTCCTTGAGTTTTGCACTCATAGGTAAATGCCCATAAACTTTGTTAAATTTGTGTTTTCTCTTCATATTTGCATGCATCTAGGTACTAGGGTACTGTGTGTCAAGTTTGGTAGGATTTAGAGTTGGTTTGGTGTCCGTATCGGACACGTATCTAGGTTTTTAATGAAGTGTTTGATGATTTGCCTCAGTGAATGAAATGTTAATGATTTCGAAAACTATTGAACAATTTTCTAGCCCTATAGGTGTAGATCACAGAACCCCATCACTGAGCACAAAATCGTATCGTGTCCGTGTCCAAATTGGACACGAACACACGAGTTGGATACAGCACTGTGCACAGTTTAATCCCCTGCTACCCGACACTGATTTCTCCACGAATTGGACACGTGGACACGTGGAAATTGACACAGAGGTGGGGGCCATCACTGACAAGCTCCCCCTCAAATATCACGACCTCTCGTGTCGTGTCGAGAGAGCTCTGACACGAACACGGATTTTGCACTGCACTGTGCGCACTGCACAGAGCACATTTCGAGCGTGTCGTGTCGCACGGACATGCCACGTGGACACCTCGTGATGACACTAATGTGTAGCCCTTCATGTGGCATACACAAGGACACGACCATGAGATGCGTCGTGTCCTGTGTCGCGAGCACGAGACGTGTGCATCTCTGCACGACGCGGTCCAAACCGCGCGTATCAGTCGAGTTTCCTCGACTGATACGGGTCTCGTGTCGACCCTATACGACACGTGGACACGTAACAGAGTGTCCATCGTGTAGCCCTATATGTGGGCTACACGTGTGTGTGACCACGAGTCGTGTCGTGTCTCGTGGTGTGTCCACGAGACACGTGAACACGTGCACGACGCTGTGCACTGTGTTCGTGTATCCCAGTTTACCCGATTTGGAAATCACGTGTTTGGACACGCCGTGTCGTGTCGTGGTGGACCGCCATTGACACACATGACACGTGTACACATGGGGCATCACTTACCAACCATTGGTTTCGAGCCATAGCTCGGTTTGGGTCGAGAAATTGGGTTTACCCCTTCTCGAACACACAGTCCACAGTTTCCAGATTTTGGGTTAGATTCCAGTTTTCAAAAATGAATTTTGATTTGATTTTTGTTATGTTTTATACTTGTATTTGTATGTTTTTAGTATATAAATGTGTAGTATATATGTATGTGAGTATGTGGGAGGAAATTGGGTGTATACTCAAGTGTGTACATGTGTATATACATGTAGGTTTTTGTGTGTTGTGTGGGGGCTAGTTTCTTGGTTCCAGAAAACTGGAACCCCTTTTCCCCCTTTCCTGTTCTCTGTCACTCTCTCTTTCAGTCTCTCTCTCTCTTGCACTCTCACTTCTCTCCCTATATATATATATATATATATATATATATATATATATATATATATATATATATATATATTATGGGTAAGTTTGTGAATACATATATATGTATACATATATATGATATATATATATTTACTAGATATATATAGTGTTATATATATATGTGGGTTTGGGTATATATATAGTTGAGGATATATATATGGGTTTATATATATATGTGGAATGTATATATATGTATATATTATAGCTATCTATATATGTTATATATATATTGTAGTGTGTATATATGGTTATATATATATGTGGGGTATATGGGTATTTATATATAGTGGCTATATATAGGTTTTACATTATATAGTGTATGTATATATATATATCTATATAGGTAAACCTAGAACTAGTTGACCTAAGCTACTAGCCTATGGGCTATAGCTATTAGCCTATGGCCATTAGGGCTAACCCTAATTGACCAAATACCCATGACTTAACTAGTTTACCCCTTGTTTGACCAAGTGTTGACCAAGGTCAACCTTAGGTCAAACTTGACCTAATCAACCTAGTTTGACTTGAACTAACCTAGAATGACTAGTTTGACTAAACCCTAACTAGTAGACCTAGGTTGACTAGCAAGTTGACCAATGTTGACCATTGTTGACCAAAGTCAACTATAGGTCAACCTTGACCTAGAAATGACCTAATTGATCTATAAATGACTTAGATGGTCTTAGAAGGACTAGCTGACTAAGTTTGACTAAACCTTAGCCTAATGACTAGTTGGTTTAGGTTTAACCTATATGAGTAAATAGTAACCTAAGTTATATGGGTAGTCCTATGTAAATTAAGATATGTATGGGGTTAAATGGAATACTTAGAATTGAGTCTTGATTTGGATTAGAGTATGAGATTAGCTTGATTATAGGGTTAAGATGGTATTGTACTATATGTATTCATGTGTGATGTCCTTGTATAGGAGATTTGTTATGCCTTAGCTTTATGGTATAGAATCCTTGGTATCCAAAGACATGTTAGCCTTATAGAGTTTGAGTTAGAGTTGGCCATTGACCTAATTATCTTACAGACTAGTATATGATTAACCAAAACCTTAGTTGGTCTAAGTTTGACCTAGACTTGACCCAGATTGATCATGTTGACTCTATTTGACTTAGTTTGATTCCCTGTGACCTAATATGACTTGATTTGACTTAGATTGACTGTAGAGTTGACCAAGTTTGACTTTGACCTAGATTGGCTTAGAATTCATATAGATTGCATTATAGATTTATTTACCTTCATATTAGATATGTCATAACTGTATTGCTCTATTTTAGGACATTGTGACCCTGGTACAGACATCTGATATTATACTACTCTTCTAGAGTGTCAGGCGAGTACATTCTCTGACAGTTCTTTCATTACTTGTCATTTACTGTATTTCAGTTCTAGCTATATGTGATTCTCTGTACAAACACGATTGGTATTGCTGGACCCATTACATGCGACACTCATTTATTCATGTCTGGCCTCTATATCTGGAATCACTACTGGCATCACCCTACTGGAATCATTTCTGGAATCATTGGTTGGACTCATACTGGTTGTAGTGTTGGATTATGGATTCATTTGTGGGCGGGGAAATACTTGAGTAGACATGTGAACATACCTAAAATCTGGAACCACCTCCCTTGGAACTATTCTGGAATGCTAGCCATCCCACACTTGGCCGAGTGTGCGATGTGCCTGATTACCCCTAGCCGTTTACATGTTGATCTCAGTATTTTAAAACACACTGTTAGAGTATAGTCTGGACTTACCCTGGAATCATGGATCACTTCTTGACTCATTTTTACTGGACTCATCTGTACTGGAATCATCTAGTATTGGATTATATGGACTGGACTCATACTGGGATTACATTTTATACTGTCTGGACTTATACCATGTTATTCTAGTTCAGCTAGTTTACTACAGTCTTCTTTGCCATGATTTCTTCTCTTGTTAGTTACTTACTTCCCTTGTACCCTCACTGTTTCTCTACATCATTATCTGTATAAAACTGCCATGCTCATCTGTATAACTGTCTAAAAACTGCTTTATAGTCTTTGTCATTTACTTGGGATTTCTAGATGAGATGTGCTCATTCCTGTCCTGATTGGACCTGTTGAAAATATTACAGATGATACTCCTGACGACACATGCCCTACTTACCATGGACCTGGCGAGGGATTAGCTACCTTTGGTTCCGACTCTCAGGAGTGATTCAGGAGTTAGCTAGTAGACTTACTTAGCTTTCATGTTTTGAGCTTGTTGTATTAAACTTGAGATATTGAGTTGTATTAGAGTTTGTTTGAGACATTGTTGTTATTATTTAGTAGTTTAATTTCTGTTGTTGTTAGTTGGTATCTAGATTTCTGTGTTATCTTATCGTGCTTAGACTGTGATTGAGTATATCATATCTTTTACTTGTCCTCCCTTCGGAGTTGAGATCTTGGCAAGTACATTATATACACTGCATGAGATTAGTTAGCAACCTAGGACAGCGTTCTACCGCCGACACTGCGGCGTAGGCTGGACGTACCCACTTCTCGTGCCCCTACACAGGGTGCGGGTCGTGACACGTTTTTAGTGGTGGCCCATACAGGTCTCGAGTTTATGTAGTGGTATTCGAACTAGAGTATCACTATAGCCTGTGATAGGATTTGATAATAGGCTTAGAGAGAGGATACTCAATCACAACTAGGAAATTTCCAAGGATTTGAATCTACTGACTTTTGTTCAAATCTGTATAATCTATTTCATATTGTCCTTCTTGATACTATCATCCTTGTACCTTACTTTGAATACTTGACCCGATTGGTTAAGGATCTTGGACTATGTATCTTCTTTCATCATTTCCACCCTTACTTATATCTTATGCTATAAATTTATCCTTAAGTTTTACAAGCTTATCCTTTTCGAGCTTGATCATGATATATTTTATTGGGTATACACCCACTAACATATTATCTAATCAGAACCGGCGCATGATGGTCTGATCAACCTATTGCGTTTTGGTTCGCTTTTTCATATATTAATCTACGTGGATGAAGACATAGTTAAACTTGCCTTAGAATCTTATCCGCAACAGCCTTGACAATTCTCCTTGGAATTATTTTATCGCCTATGAACCTCGTATTCATATCCAGTTGGATTAAATTTAATCATGACCTGGATCTTCATCATTGGATGTTCGTGCTCATACTTGATTTCATTGATTTTCCATCTTGCCCAATCTCGATTTATCCTGAAATTGATCAACTTAGATCGTGTCAAGACAAAAATCTATTTGTGATTGTTTGTACCTAAACTTTCAATTTTCTTTTTATGGAAGGGTAACTTTAATGATTTTTCACTTGTTAATGACCTATTTTCATATAGGATGGTAGACGACCCTATAGCCTTCATGATTGTTGTTTTCTTATCTTCCCAATTAGGACACTTTAGATTGCTTGTACGTTTTGATACCATAGGACAGTATTGATCTAGAATGACTAGTGCACCTAGATGAGACCACAGACTGTTCCATTTAACCTGTTCCCCTGGTACTACTATTACACCACAATTTCTGGCTTAATTTAGACCATAGACCTTTCCCACTCTAAATTATGATCATCATAGGTACATTACCGTGACTTTTAAATTAGGAGCACAAGATTAGTTGTTTTCTCAAAACTGACTTCACATACGTAACCTAGACATGACATACTACACCCATGACCTTAGTATCCTATTCAGGCATACCATTGTGTGCTTCATTTGCTTAGTACGATTTTCCTGACCCAAGGCTCCATCCTGATTTACCCCATGGAGTTACTTGATTTCGATTTGAATTGAGGACACCTTATGACCTAAAACTGCCAGCCAATTTTTGGACATGACCCAGTATAGGTCTACTACCCATATATTGCTTGTTGACCTTGTATGTTGCTAGGTAGTAGCCTCGACCCTGATTGTTGGAGGTTTGACCTAGAAAGAGTACGACCATCTAAATTTCGAGGACGAAATTATTTTAAGGTGAGTAGACTTGTAACACCCTTTTTCTGAAATTGGGATTTTTGAAAATTTATTATTTTTATTATTTATTAGTGGTATTTTAGTCATGGTATGATTTTCTGGTGATTTTAGTTAAGTTAAACCATTTCTAAAGTCATGCTAAGTTATGACTTATGACTTTGTGATTTTGGTTAGTATAACTTAGTAAACCCTAGTTTTCTCTAACCTAGAGACTAACCATGATCATGTGAGCCTAGCCATAGGTTTAGAACATCAAATTAGGGCTTTTTGGCCTAAAGGGTATTTTGGTAATTTTTTAGGAATTATTTGGAATTATTTGTATTTATGTGTTTTATTATTAACTAATTATTTGATTAGTGTCATGTTAGCTCCTAACCTAGTTTAGCACTAATCTAGAGGTTAGCCACTAACCTAGAAGACTAATGATTAGATATTAGCCTTAGGTATAAATATCTAGTTAGATAAATATCTAGATATTTCACTTTTAGATATTTAGAACCTAAATATCTAACCCCCTTAGTCAAAGACTTAAGGGCTAAGTTTGCAAGTGGTAGGACACCCCCCTACCCCCATGGCAGCCAAGGGCACCCCCCTAGCAGCCCACATCCTATATTAACCCCCCACAATTATTCATGATCTTTTACATGAAATTTAACCTTAGAAAATCCATTTCCTACACAAGACCACAACTTGATCAATTTTGATCCAAATCACCTCTAGTTTCTTGCATTGGACCCCTACACTAGAGGATACTATCTAGGGCCTGCTATCAAGGATTTCGTGAGCTTTGGGCATCCCTAAGTTGAAGAGGACACCCCCCCAAAACCTTGTTTTCCTTGAGTTTTGCACTCATAGGTAAATGCCCATAAACTTTGTTAAATTTGTGTTTTCTCTTCATATTTGCATGCATCTAGGTACTAGGGTACTGTGTGTCAAGTTGGTAGGATTTAGAGTTGGTTTGGTGTCCGTATCGGACACGTATCTAGGTTTTTAATGAAGTGTTTGATGATTTGCCTCAGTGAATGAAATGTTAATGATTTCGAAAACTATTGAACAATTTTCTAGCCCTATAGGTGTAGATCACAGAACCCCATCACTGAGCACAAAATCGTATCGTGTCCGTGTCCAAATTGGACACGAACACACGAGTTGGACACAGCACTGTGCACAGTTTAATCCCCTGCTACCCGACACTGATTTCTCCACGAATTGGACACGTGGACACATGGAAATTGACACAGAGGTGGGGGCCATCACTGACAAGCCCCCCTCAAATATCACGACCTCTCGTGTCGTGTCGAGAGAGCTCTGACACGAACACGGATTTTGCACTGCACTGTGCGCACTGCACAGAGCACATTTCGAGGTGTCGTGTCGCACGGACACGCCACGTGGACACCTCGTGATGACACTAATGTGTAGCCCTTCATGTGGCGTACACGAGGACACGACCACGAGATGCGTCGTGTCCTGTGTCGCGAGCACGAGACGTGTGCATCTCTGCACGACGCGGTCCAAACCGGCGTATCAGTCGAGTTTCCTCGACTGATACGGGTCTGTCGACCCTATACGACACGTGGACACGTAACAGAGTGTCCATCGTGTAGCCCTATATGTGGGCTACACGTGTGTGTGACCACGAGTCGTGTCGTGTCTCGTGGTGTGTCCACGACACGTGAACACGTGCACGACGCTGTGCACTGTGTTCGTGTATCCCAGTTTACCGATTTGGAAATCACGTGTTTGGACACGCCGTGTCGTGTCGTGGTGGACCGCCATTGACACACATGACACGTGTACACATGGGGCATCACTTACCAACCATTGGTTTCGAGCCATAGCTCGGTTTGGGTCGAGAAATTGGGTTTACCCCTTCTCGAACACACAGTCCACAGTTTCCAGATTTTGGGTTAGATTCCAGTTTTCAAAAATGAATTTCGATTTGATTTTGTTATGTTTTATACTTGTATTTGTATGTTTTTAGTATATAAATGTGTAGTATATGTATGTGAGTATGTGGGAGGAAATTGGGTGTATACTCAAGTGTGTACATGTATATACATGTAGGTTTGTGTGTGTTGTGTGGGGGCTAGTTTCTTGGTTCCAGAAAACTGGAACCCCTTTTCCCCCTTTCTGTTCTCTGTCACTCTCTCTTTCAGTCTCTCTCTCTTGCACTCTCACTTCTCTCCCTATATATAATATATTATATATATATATATATATATATATATTAATAATATATTATGGGTAAGTTTGTGAATACATATATGTATACATATATATGATATATATATATTTACTAGATATTATAGTGTATATATATGTGGGTTTGGGTATATATAGTTGAGGATATATATGGGTTTATATATATGTGGAATGTATATATATGTTATATTATAGCTATCTATATATGTTATATATATATTGTAGTGTGTATATATGGTTATATATATATATGTGGGGTATATGGGTATTTATATATAGTGGCTATATATATAGGTTTTACATTATATAGTGTATGTTATATATATCTATATAGGTAAACCTAGAACTAGTGACCTAAGCTACTAGCCTATGGGCTATAGCTATTAGCCTATGGCCATTAGGGCTAACCTAATTGACCAAATACCAGACTTAACTAGTTTCCCCTTGTTTGACCAAGTGTTGACAAAGGTAAACCTTAGGTCAAACTTGACCTAATCAACCTAGTTTGACTTGAACTAACCTAGAATGACTAGTTTGACTAAACCCTAACTAGTAGACCTAGGTTGACTAGCAAGTTGACCAATGTTGACCATTGTTGACCAAAGTCAACTATAGGTCAACCTTGACCTAGAAATGACCTAATTGATCTATAAATGACTTAGATGGTCTTAGAAGGACTAGCTGACTAAGTTTGACTAAACCTTAGCCTAATGACTAGTTGGTTTAGGTTTAACCTATATGAGTAAATAGTAACCTAAGTTATATGGGTAGTCCTATGTAAATTAAGATATGTATGGGGTTAAGTGGAATACTTAGAATTGAGTCTTGATTTGGATTAGAGTATGAGATTAGCTTGATTATAGGGTTAAGATGGTATTGTACTATATGTATTCATGTGTGATGTCCTTGTATAGGAGATTTGTATGCCTTAGCTTTGTGGTATAGAATCCTTGGTATCCAAAGACATGTTAGCCTTATAGAGTTTGAGTTAGAGTTGGCCATTGACCTAATTATCTTACAGACTAGTATATGATTAACCAAAACCTTAGTTGGTCTAAGTTTGACCTAGACTTGACCCAGATTGATCATGTTGACTCTATTTGACTTAGTTTGATTCCCTGTGACCTAATATGACTTGATTTGACTTAGATTGACTGTAGAGTTGACCAAGTTTGACTTTGACCTAGATTGGCTTAGAATTCATATAGATTGCATTGTAGATTTCATTTACCTTCATATTAGACATATCATAACTGTATTGCTCTATTTTAGGACATTATGACCCTGGTACAGACATCTGATATTATACTACTCTTCCAGAGTGTCAGGCGAGTACATTCTCTGATAGTTCGTTCATTACTTGTCATTTACTGTATTTCAGTTCTAGTTAGCTATATGTGATTCTCTGTACAAATACGATTGGTATTGCTGGACCCATTACATGCGACACTCATTTATTCATGTCTGGCCTCTATATCTGGAATCACTACTGGCATCACCCTACTGGAATCATTTCTAAAATTATTGGCTGGACTCATACTGGTTGTAGTGTTGGATTATGGATTCATTTGTGGACGGGGAAATACTTGAGTAGACATGTGAACATACCTAAAATTTGGAACCACCTCCCTTGGAACTATTCTGGAATGCTAGCCATCCCACACTTGGCCGAGTGTGCGATGTGCCTGATTACCCCTAGCCGTTTATATGTTGATCTCAGTATTTTAAAACACACTGTTAGAGTATAGTCTGGACTTACCCTGGAATCATGGATCACTTCTGGACTCATTTTTACTGGACTCATCTGTACTGGAATCATCTAGTATTGGATTATATGGACTGGACTCATACTGGGATTACATTTTATACTGTCTGGACTTATACCATGTTATTCTAGTTCAGCTAGTTTACTACAGTCTTCTTTGCCATGATTTCTTCTCTTGTTAGTTACTTTACTTCCCTTGTACCCTCACTGTTTTCTACATCATTATCTGTATAAAACTGCCATGCTCATCTGTATAACTGTCTAAAAACTGCTTTATAGTCTTTGTCATTTACTTGGGATTTCTAGATGAGATGTGCTCGTTCCTGTCCTGATTGGACCTGTTGAAAATATTACAGATGATACTCCTGACGACACATGCCCTACTTACCATGGACCTGGCGAGGGATTAGCTACCTTTGGTTCCGACTCTCAGGAGTGATTCAGGAGTTAGCTAGTCGACTTACTTAGCTTTCATGTTTTGAGCTTGTTGTATTAAACTTGAGATATTGAGTTGTATTAGAGTTTGTTTGAGACATTGTTGTTATTATTTTAGTAGTTTAATTTCTGTTGTTGTTAGTTGGTATCTAGATTTCTGTGTTATCTTATCGTGCTTAGACTGTGATTGAGTATATCATATCTTTTACTTGTCCTCCCTTCGGAGTTGAGATCTTGGCAAGTACATTATATACACTGCATGAGATTAGTTCAACCTAGGACAGCGTTCTACCGCCGACACTGCGGCGTAGGCTGGACGTACCCACTTCTCGTGCCCCTACACAGGGTGCGTGTCGTGACAATCTCGGTATTTCAAAACACACTGGTCAGTATCATGTTTAGGACTCACACTAGATCACACTTGTCTATGCTATATTATCTGGACTTATATCACCTCTATTCGAGTTCAGTTAGTTTTACTTTTACAGTCTCCATTGCCATGCTCTTCTGACTTGTTTAAACTATTGTTCTACTTTACTACTGTCTAAACTTACCATGTTCATCAATATAAATGTCTATAACTGCTTTATAGTCTTTATCATTTACTTGAGATTTCTAGATGAGATGTGCTCGTTCCTTTCTTGACTGGATCGTTGACAAAATATTACAGATGTTTTTCCCGAGGATACTTGCCCTACTTACTATGGACCAGGAGATGGCTTAGCTACTTTGGGCCCCGACTCTCAAGAGTGATCGAGAGACTAGTTAGTAGACTTGGTTTAGTTTTCATGTTTAGAACTTGAATTGTAATAACTTGAGATATTGACTTGTTTGAGATTTGTTGGAGATATTATTATTTAGTAGTTTATATTTGTTGTTTAATCTTTTAGTTATAGATTTCTGTGTTATCTTATCGTGCTTAGACTGTGATTAAGTTTTACTATATCTATACTTGTCCTCCGTTCGGAGTTGAGATTATGACATGTATATTATATATTTGTGTGATTTGTTAGATAGTGACCTAGTACAGCATTCTATCACCGATTCGCGACATAGGTTGGGCATTATTACGTACTTGTACCCTTACACTGGGTGCGGATCATGACACATTTTTAGTGGTGGCCCATGCAGGTTGAGATTCACATTAGTACGATATCGTGGTAGTACGACGACTTAGTTGTACTGCTACGAGCCTGCGATAGAAATTAAGGAATAGGCTTTAGATGAGAGGATACTCAATCACAACTAGGAAATTTCCATGGATTTGAATCTACTGACACTCGTTCAAATCTAATTAATCTATTTCATATCTATCCTCTTTGATGATATCATCCTTGCTTCATTATTGACCTCTTGTTTGCTCTGTCTTTCTTGTCCTTCTTTTTCTTGTTGTGTGGTTTCATTAGTACCTGTCAGGATATTTTGTGATGTGCTAGATAGTGTAGTAACCATGTTCGAGACTGAGAAATCACGACCAGCAGGACCATATTTTGCAAACTTTAGATATAATCTTCTTGACCTTGATTGTTGGGGGTTTGACCTAGAAGGAGTACGATCACCTTAAATTTTGAGGACAAAATTCTTTAAGGAGGATAGATTTGTCACTACCACTTTTCCAGAATAGGGATATTTTGGTAATTGTGTGATTTTTGAATTTTTGATTATTTATAATATTTTAATTGGTGCTTTTGTGTTAGTAGTTTGGTTTAACCTTAGCTAACCATGATTAGAGACTAACCATGTCATTAGAGGCATATTTATCATTTTAGATTAGAATTTAAGTTCTATTCTAAATTAGGAAACTTTTTAAGTCATTTTTAGGATTTTGAGTTATTTGCTTTTTGGGCTTTTGCTAAAAAGGCTTTTTATTAACTTAAGTTGTAGTTGGGCCTTATGACTAAACCCTAACCCTAATTTCAGCATGTGGCTGGCCAACACTGCCCCCTCCCCCTTATATAAACACATCATGTAGCCACCAAGCCATTTTTGCAAAATCCTAATTTCCACCTACTTCAAAGTAGCCTCCATTCTCTAATTCTCATCCAAATCAGACCAAACAAATTGCGTTGCGATCCTTGGGAGGAAAGAAAGTTGCTGAAGGCTTGCTAGCAAAGAATTGGAGGCGTTTGGCCGTAGGATTTTGGGTGTCGAGGCGTTTTGGAGACATTTGCATTTAGATTCCAACTCGTAATCGGTAAATGCTTCTAAACTCATTTAAATTTTGATTTTTATTCATAGAAGCATGCATCTAGGTACCATAGACCTGTAGACAAAGTTTGGTAGGATTTTGTGTCCGTTTGATATGTGTATCGGATGCGTATCGGTGTATTGTAACATGTTTTAATGAAATGTCTCAAAGAATTAAAAGTTATTATTTTACCAACTAATTTCATATTATTGTAGCCCTATATGAGGGAATTCTAAAACATATTTTCTGGGTTTACTTTGACACTATTTTTGTGTCCAAATCGGACACAGGGACATAGCACGAGGCCCGTGCACTGTCCCGTGCACTATCCTGCATCTCGAGTGCCATAACTCGATGGACACGACTCGGTCTGGGCTAAAAATTGGTGGACACGTGGGGGCAAACTTTGCCCACATGCTCACAAAATTCCATGAGGTTTCGTTGAGTGTGCACGAAGTTATCACACCCGCATGGATTTCGGGCTACTGTGCACATGTGAGTTTTTGGCCCTGACACGGTTTTATACTCGTACACGAGGACACGTGGACTCGAGGAAGGGTGTCCAACACCTAGACCTAAACCTAGGCTACCCATGGCCCCGAGCACGTGACACGTGGACGTGTGTGTCGTGTCCTAGGTGGGCCGACACGCGTGCACGAGCCTCGCGCACATGCGCTGCAGCCTTTCCGATACGCGTGTGGACACGCGACACAACGAATCGTGGACACGACTCAGGGCCCTAGACGCGTACCCTAACACACTAGCTACCCCCTGGCATGAGCACGAGACACGTGGTTGGACACACGAGTCCCTACGGTGCTCGACACAGGTGCACGAGTACCATTTTACTATTTTCCTGTGACGCGCTGACACATACTGTTTGGACATGATTGGGACAATGTTTTGGTTCTTTTTGGACAAGAGCATGACACACACATACACCCTTCCTGTTTTCCAGTTTGCACAATGTATGGATGTGTATTGGATTTTTAGGTTGTGAGTTGATATGGGTTTTGTTGTGTTGAGTTGGTTTTGATACTTGAGTTCTTTTGGATTGATACTCAATCACTGAGATTGAGTTGAGTTTGAATGTAGGATTAGATCCTTATTTGTTTTGGGTTACCTTATGTCTTTTGTATATATATATATATATATATATATATATATATAATATATATATATATATATATATATATATATATATATATATTTATATTTATATATATATATATATATATATATATATATAATATATATATATATATATATATATTATATTATATATATATATATATAATATATATATTATATTTTTTGTTTTTATATATATATAATATATATATATATATATATATATATATATATATATATATTCTACTTAGGTTCTTGAGTTTCAATCTCATTCTGAGATTGGGTTGCCTTCCCAGTTCACGACACACACACCACACACACACACACACACACACACCACACACACCGCTTTTATTTCCTTTCCTTATACATACATATTGGTATATTTGAATATTTGTATATACATATAGATATTGCATATTGAATTGAACGTGTATATATATGATATTGTTATAGGGTATTATAGCCTACGGCAAGTTGTGATTAGAAATAACCCTATAGGCCTTATTAGGCACACTTTGACTAGTTACTTGACCAAGTTGACCAAAGTCAACTATGGGTCAAACTTGTCCTGGAATTGACTCAAATCGACTTAAAATAATTTATTAACTTAAGTTTGACTAAACCCTGGACTAATTGACTAGTTGACTTTATGTTTGACCTAGTTTGACTAAAATGGTTGACCAGAGTTGACCAAGAGTTGACTTTGGCCTAGAATAACCTAGAATCATATATATTACATTGTAAACTTCATTATATATATTAAACATATTTTAACCTATATTTCTTGAAATATGACTCAGTTACTCCAGTTCAGACATCTGTATTCATCAGTCGCACAGGGTATCAGGCGAGTACATTCTCTGATAGTTCTTTCATTTTTTGATGATTATTGTATTTCAGTTCTAGTTAGTTCTATTGATTCTCTGTCAACACGGATTGATTTTTTGGATCCACTACATGCGACACTCACCATTTTACATGTTGGCCTCTATTTATGGAATTACCCTACTGGACTCACTACTGACATCATCATGTTCTGGTTGGACTTGTACTTTATTTTTGTGTCGTTTTCTGGATTTACTTGTACTTTTTGGGCGGGAAAATATTCGAGTAGACATGTAAACATTCCCAAAATGCTAGAATCACCCCATCTGGTCTAATATGGAATGATAGTAGTCGTAAACTTGCCAAGTGTACGATGAGCTGTATTTACCCCCTATCATTTATATCGATCTCGGTTTCAAACACTAGTCAGTATAATGTTTAGGACACATTGGATCACACTTGTCTATGCTATATTATTTGGACTTATATCACCTCTATTCGAGTTCAGTTAGTTTTACTTTTATGGTCTCCATTGCCATGCTCTCCTGACTTGTTTAAACTGTTGTTCTACTTTACTACCTGTCTAAACTTATCATGTTCATCAATATGACTGTCTATAACTGCTTTATAGTCTTTATCATTTACTTGAGATTTCTATGAGATGTGCTCGTTCCTTTCCTGACTGGATCGTTGATAAATATTACAGATGTTTCAACCACGAAGACACTTGCCCTACTTACTATGGACCAGGAGATGGCTTAGCTACTTTGGGCCCTGACTCTCAGGAGTGATCAGGAGACTAGTTAGTAGACTTGGTTTAGTTTTCATGTTTAGAACTTGAATTGTAATACTTGAGATATTGACTTGTTTAAGATTTGTTGGAGATATTATTATTTAGTAGTTTATATTTTTTGTTGTTTAATCTTTTAGTTATAGACTTCTATGTTATCTTATCGTGCTTAGACTGTGATTGAGTTTTACTATATCTATACTTGTCCTCCGTTCGGAGTTGAGATTATGACAGGTATATATATATTTGTGTGAGTTGTTAGATAGTGAGCTAGTACAGCGTTTTACAGCCGATTATGCGGCATCGTTTGGGTGTTGTTACGCAGTTGTACCCTTACACTGGTTGCGGGTCGTGTAACCCCACTCTCCAGTTATTTTAATCCTTGAATATTTTTTCTCTCCAAAAATTTAAATCCTTAAATTTGAATTACCAAGTTTGTTATAACCAACTTAGTGGTCCCCACATATTTTTTTTTCAAACTGTTTTATATCAGCTCCTGCAAATAGTAAAAAGGAAGGGGGCTTCTCTGAATTATTTAGACTTGGCGGGAGGGCCAAAGTGAATAATTTCCTTCCCCTTTTATAACTGAGTGAGGAGAGGAGAGAGAATTCATTTCTTCTCTGAGTTTTTCCTGAGCTCGATTCCCTCCCTCTTCTCCAGAGCACTGAACCCTAACCTTAATTTCTTCTTCCCTCGGCGGGTGGCGAACTGATGGCGACGGTGGCCGGCGATCATCTCCTCCGGCAATCGGTCGGTAGCAATTAGTGTTGAGTTTGCGGCATAACGTCGACGAAGTTCGGATCATCTTCTCCACGGCAAAGGTTCCTCTCCGGTGATGGCGAAGCGGTGAGTTCCGTTCCGTTTTATGTTCCTTTTTGATCTCTGTTCTGATCGATCTAACTATTTAAGATCGAAATTGGCAGATTCATCTCGCGCTCTGCGTCGTTCCTTCAATTTCGGTCGTGATCATTCCGAGGACATCTAACTGACGATGAGATGATGATTTTTCCCTAAATTGCTTGAGTTTCCTTCATAGCATTGGTGAGTCATCTTTGATCTCAAGTTTTACTGAAATTGTTTTGTGACCGATCCTTTGTTCCATTTCGTAGATCGTATATTCTGTGTTCGAATCGGTCAGATCGGTTGAGGGATTCTACTCAGACAGTGGCAGTTCCGATCTGGTAAGAAATTATGTCGATTTCTTTTCTTGAAATATAGATCATGTTGATTTTCAAACTCTGATCAACAACCTCACGACAGAGTTTCATAAGTTGATCTTGGAAATTTTGGTTGAGTAGAGTTGACACTCAATCAATAATCGTGGTGCAGTGAGTTCTCTAATATGGAGTTCTCACTATTTTTAATTCTTAGTTTATTTTTCGGACATATCAATTTCTCTAAAGTTTTCCTTCCTCTTATACACCACCGATTGTTGAAGCATTGTAGCAGAATTTGAGAGTATAGGAGTCCAGTGATTGTGTCCGACACGTGGAAATACGCTCTCAATCCTGATTGATTCCGTTTCAGGTATTCATGTCATTCTTTCATCTGATAATTGAATTGTCTATTCTCCTCTTTGAGTCGGGTGTGTGTTGGCCAGGATGGGAAGATTGTTGGGGGTTAGCGTGTCCAGTATAGTGCCCTGGTGCACCAAATTAAATGTTGATGATCGTGTCCAAATGGCGTGTACGTGTCCAGACTGTGTGTGTCTTGCTGTCCATTGGAGTAGGAAATTTGGGAGTAGCAGGGAGCAAGACCTCTTATCAGTTGAATTCTTAATTCAATTTGATTGTACATTTGGAAGAGTTTAAATTCAGGATTTATTTTGATTTTGCTTTATATTTTTGGTTGTTTAAATTGTATTAGTTTCTGTGATTTGAGTTTTTATTATAATTTCCTTGTTCCTGTTTTATTGAGTTGGAATTCCAATATGTATTAATTCTCAACGAAGGATATTTTGGTTACTGGTATTGGTATTGGTTAAGGTTCATATTGAATTATATGTTGAACTCTTCTTGTTACTTTAAAATATTAAAAGAGTGTGGGTGATAGTAGTACATGTCAGCATGGGTAGGTTGGGTTAATTATGTTGATGTATAATATTTCGATTGTTGAGATTGAAGCAACAATGGGGTATTGATGCTCTGGTTGCTTTGTTTGGGCTCGAAAATTGATGCAATGAGATGTTTATCATTTAGGCACTAAACCTCTTTAGCTTCAATAGATGAGTTTTGTTCTGCCAAACAAATGGTTCTGTTATGAGAATTTGGCCATTAGGGGCTAGTATTATTTGGGTGTTGGTTATAGTTGCAATAACAATTATAGATATTCTATGGTTAGTATATGGTTAGAATTACAAGATAACTAAAATGAATTTATTAGATATTAACCAACTTGTATTAAACAGGAAGATATCCCGCTCCATTCATTACCCGTACTTTCCCGGAGCAAGGCAAGTACTTTCTATCATCTTGTGCATTTACATATCTTGTACTTCTCTTGATGACACGATATGACACGATATCTTATACCCTTGTACTTTCCTATTCTTGTACTTACTTGTGTCGGGGAGGGAAAATACACTAGCTATGTGACCAAACCCAGGTTCTGATATTCATATAGATAGCTTAGGCCTCGTACCGTACACGTGGGTCCTAAGCCGTACTATATTCATGTACTCCTATACATATTCTTGTACTCACCCCAGCCGGTCACAGAGGCTAGTTGTATTTCAAATATTGTGCACATGTCATGTCTTGTACTTCAGGTTCATGATTACTTTATGTACTTTATTTTTGTACTTTCTGTACTTACATTCCTGTACTTTCATGTTCTTTTCCTGTACTTTATATTTCATATTTCCTATACTCATTTCCATATCATGATGTTCTTGCTCATTACCTAGAACTGTACTTTACTTAGCTCCTGATTGGATATGTTGCAGGTGAGATGGAGGCAATATGTGACACATACTACGGCCGTAAGCCTGTTGACATAGTAGAGCCAGCTGGAGTTTCTCTGGACTTAGAGGCCGAGGAGGCCTAGTACCTTGCCTTTAGCAGTTTATATTCCATTGTAGTTGAGATTGTCAGACTTTACTTTCTTTTTGCTGGATGGTGTAACAACTCTTAGACATGTACTTGGAATTCTGGGATCGTTTATAGATGCTGTGATTTGTACTTATTCATATTGACTTGTTAATTTTCCTAGCTTGGTACAGCTTATTACATTGAGTCTTCCAACATAGGCTGGGCGTGTCCGACTCGTGTCCGATTATTCGGGAGCGGGTCGTGACATGTTTTTAGTGGTGGCCTATGCAGGTCCGTCCTAATAGTACCTAGGTATTAAAGTACTATTAGGGGACTTGTTTAAACTAGGGAAACTTGAATCACAGCATAGGAAATCGGGTACATCGGATATATGGATAATATAAAACATTTACATTTACTTGTAGGTTAGGTTTTTATCAATCACGAAGTTTTCTTTCTATTGCAGGATGGTTAATACGAGGAAGACCGGATCAGCTCGAGTTGCATGCAGTACGGGACAGTCTGCACCAGGCGTTCCGGTAGAGCAGCTTCCACGACCGCCTCCTATCTTTCCTCCGCTACCCCCGACGATGACTTTCGACGGCGCTCAGGTGATGGCCATGTTCCAGCAGTTCATGGAGGCTCAGAACCACCAGGCCATACAGTTCCGAGCAACCGTCATGGATGCACTCAGGACCCGAGAGCCGGCAGCACTAGCACCGGTAGCACCTCCAGTACCAGCAGCACCGAGACCGGATACTGCTAGAGATTACTAGAACCTTTGTCCGATGGACTTCTGGGACCATAAGGGGATCGTATATATGGACGAGTGGCTGGAAAATGCTGAGAGGACGCTGAAGATGGCGGAGATCCCGGATGACCTGAACGTGGAAGTTGCAAGCATGCGACTTTTTGATCTTGCCAGAGCCTGGTACCGAGAGGAGCCTCAGTTGGCCGCACCCCAGATTCTTTCGACAGACTTTAAAACTCTGTTCAAAGAGAAGTTCTTCCCAGACGTGTGGAGAGCTTCAGATGCAGTTCGAGACATTGCAGCAGAGGAACATGACGGTGGCAGAGTACACATCGAGGTTCACCCGACTCAGCAGGTTCACGGAGAACCTAGTCAGAGCACCAGATGATACAGCTTGGAGGTTCAAGAAGGGCCTCACCAGAGAGTTGCGCATGCAGTGGCGATCAGCCAGGCGACGACTTATGCGAGCATCCTCAAGATTGCTTGGGCTGTGGAGAAGGAAGCGAATCGAAGCTGAAGAGGGACCGGGACATCGGCAGTAGCAACACCGATGAAGAGGACTCAGATTCAGACGAGGCCACAGCAGCCGGTACAGCAGCATCACCGTCCACCCAGAGTTTATGCACATCAGCCACAGAGACAGCAGCAGGCAGCTACTTGCACTTTCTGTTACTGACCAGGACACCACTTTGACGAATGCCGCAAGAGGCTCGGCTTTGCTTATTTTGCGGATTAGACGCACATCAGATAAGGGACTGTCCCAGGCTGTAGCTTGACTGACCGGAGGACCTCGAGGAGCTGGAGGACCACCACTGTACCACCCAGAGCACCACCACTGCACCACAGAGGGTTCAGGCTTTACCTACTTAGCAGCAGTATTTTGCACAACATAAGCAGCAGAGGGGACCACCACAGCATGGACATGCTTATGTCATGACCGCAGTTGAGAGGATAAGGCAGTTCCAGATGTGATTACAGGTTCTGTCCTTTTACATTTATTTTCTGCCATTGCATTGTTTGATTCTGGAGCCACACATAGCTTTGTATTATATGATTTCTGCATAGACGCAGTTTCACACCTAAGCCCACTAGGACGAACTGTCGGATTATGACAGGAGGAGGGTAGTGCCAGTTAGTGAGATGGTTGATTGCCCTATCACCATAGCTGGGAGGGAGCTTAGGGCTCAACTCCTAGTGATGCTATTACCCATTTGATATAGTCTTCGGCATCAATAGATGAGTGAGCAGTTTGCTGTAATAGACTGCCATGAAGGAAAGGTAATTTTCAGCCCGTCGGAAGTTCCACCGTTCGAGATCAGCAGACGGATTGCAGATAGGACAGAGGGAGTCTACTTCAGAGTAGTTGCAGAAGACCAGAAGTTGTTGCACCCACTGATTGCAGAGTTTTTTGATGTCTTCCTCGAGGAGTTGCCAGGATTACTGCCAGATCGAGATGTGGAGTTCAGCATCGACTTAGTGCCCGGAACAGCACCGAAATCTCAGCATTGCTACAAGATCAACCCGAAGTAAGCTGCAGAGTTGAAGGCCTAGATAGATGAGTTGGAAGGCAAGGGTTTTATTCGGTCCAGTGCTTCACCCTGGGGAGCACCGGTACTCTTCGTACCGAAGAAGGATGGGACTGTTAGAATGTGCATCGATTACCGTGTACTCAATAACATTACTATCAAGAATAAATACCCATTATCGCGGATAGATGAGCTGTTTGATCAGCTGAGTGGGGCGAAAGTTTTCTCGAAGATTGATCTTCGGTCGGGGTATCATCAGATGAAGGTTCGGGGGCAGGATATTTCGAAGACAACTTTCAATACCCGCTATGGCCAGTATGAATTCTTGGTGATGCCATTCAGACTCACCAATGCTCCAGCAGTTTTATGAACTTGATGAATAAGGTCTTTCACAAGTATCTAGACAAGTTTGTCGTAGTCTTCATCGACGACATCTTGATCTATTCGAAGACTGAGGAAGAGCATATGGAGCACCTGCAGATTGTTTTGGAGATTCTGCGGAAGAAAAAGCTGTACGAGAAGCTCTCGAAGTACGAGTTCTTCTTGGACAAATTAGAGTTCTTGGGGCATGTGATGACTGGAGAGGAGATTTCTGCAGATCCCAAGAAGATTGAAGCTGTGGAAGCATGGGCACCTCCCAAGTCAGTAGCTAATTCGTAGTTTCCTGGGGCTAGCAAGTTACTACAGGAAGTTCATGAAGGACTTCGCCAAGATAGCAGAGCCGATGACGAAGCTTACGCAGAAGGACGAGGAGTTCATCTGGAGCGACGCCTGTCAGTCAGCATTTGAAAAATTAAAGAGAAGACTCACTACACCGCCAATTTTAGCCTTGCTATTGGGATCTGGAGGATTCGTCATCTACAGCGATACGTCAGGGAGGTTTGGAATGTGTCTTAGAGCAGAACAAGAAGGTTATTGCTTATGCTTCCAGACAGTTGAGGCCTCATGAGAAGAATTATCCTACTCATGACTTGGAGCTTGTAGCAGTCATTTTTGCCTTGAAATTATGGAAGCACTATCTGTATGGAGAGAGAGTGGACATTTTCACAGACCATAAAAGCCTGAAGTATGTTTTTACTCATAAGGAGCTGAACATGAGGCATCACAGATGGCTGGAACTCATGAAGGATTTCGACATCAATCTGCAATACCATCATGGGAAGGCGAATGTGGTAGCAGATGCTCTTAGTCGATATCCTGTTGCTATGTTCCTCATTATGGACCGGTATCTTCTAGAGGATCTTGAGAGTCTGGGGATCGAGATTGTTCTTCCGGGAGTTCAAGGGCAGCTGATGCATATGCAGATACAGTCAGGACTGTTAGAGAAGAACTAGAGGCCCAGTTTCTAGATGAGGGGCTCCGACGTCTCAGAGGTCAGGCAGAGGCATGATTGCTGGACGACTTCACTATTGCAGAATGGATCCCTGAGGCACGAAAACCAATTGTGTGTGCCCAAGGATTTACGGGAGGAGGTTATGTAGGAGGCCCACCAGTCGTAGTATTCTATTCATCAGGATCTACCAAGATGTATAAGGATCTGTGGGAGTATGTTTGGTGGTATGGGATGAAACGAGGAGTTGCCAGATTTGTTTCTAGATGCCTTGTGTGCCAGCAAGTCAAAGCGGAGCGCCAGAGACCAGCAGGATTACTCCAGCCTTTAACTATTCTAGAGTGGATGTGGAACACATAACCATGGACTTCGTCTCTGGTTTACTGCGTATGCCCGGTGGCAAGGATGCTATTTGGGTTATCGTTGACAGATTGATGAAAATCGCTCACTTCATTCCGTTCAAGGTAGGGCTGTCGACCGAGAAGCTTGCAGACCTCTACATACGTCAGATCGTGCAGATTCACAGTGCCAGTGAGTATCATTTCAGACAGGGACAACTACTTCATATCATACTTCTGGATGAGTCTACAGCTGAGCTTGGGTTCACAGTTGAAGTTCAGCACCGCCTATCATCCACAGACGGACAGGCAGTCCGAAAGGACCATTCAGACACTGGAGGACATGCTGTGAGTTTGCGCACTCGATTTTGGCGGATCGTGGGAGGATTACTTACATCTGGTAAGTTTGCCTATAATAACAGTTATCAGGCTAGCATCGATATGACACCGTTCGAGGCACTATATGGACGGAGATGCCGCACACCTCTATCTTGGGACGACATTAGCGAGAGGACCTTACTTGGGCCAGAGATGGTGGTAGACTCAACCGAGAAGGTCAGACTGATCAGAGAGCATCTCAGAGTTGCACATGATCGGTAGAAGCACTAGGCAGACAGTAGCAGACGGCCACTGGAGTTTGTAGTTGCTGATAGAGTGTTCCTGAAGGTCTCGCGACCAGAGGCACCATTCGTTTTGGTAGAGGCAGGAAGCTCAGTCCCAGATACATTGGACCCTTCGACGTGACAGTACGGATTGGCGATGGCGTACCGACTTGCATTACCTGCTATCTTGGAGGGAGTACATGACATTTTTCACGTGTTCCAGCTTCGACGCTACATTCCTGACCCGAGCCATGTCGTCGACTATTCAGAGTTGGAGGTGGGCCCCAGTTTGACCTACACAGAGCAGCCGGTGGAGGTTCTCGACCGAGAGTGTAGCTGAGGAACCAGACGATCTCGCTCGTCAGAGTTATGTGGAGGCACCACTCTCCCGGAGAGCCACATGGGAGCGTGAGGACGAGATGCGGGAGCGCTATCCTAGTCTATTCATTTGATTGTATTCTAGTTGTTGGATTTTCTAATTTTAATAAATGATTGGAATATTGTGATCAACTCTGTTATATCTTTCCTCATTTTTGACATCTTTGAATTTCGGGGACAATTTTTTTGAGGGGGAGAAGATTTGTAACCCCACTCTCCAGTTATTTTAATCCTTGAATATTTTTTTCCTCCAAAAATTTAAATCCTTAAATTTGAATTACCAAGTTTGTTATAACCAACTTTATGGTCCCCACATATTTTTTTTTCAAATTTCTAACTGTTTTTCATCAGCTCCTGCAAATAGTGAAAAGGAAGGGGCTTCTCTGAATTATTTACACTTCGGGAGGGCCAAAGTGAATAATTTCCTTCCCCTTTTATAACCGAGTGAGGAGAGGAGAGAGAATTCATTTCTTCTCCGAGTTTTTCCTGAGCTCGATTCCCTCCCCTTCTCCAGAGCACCGAACCCTAACCCTAATTTCTTCTTCCCTCGGCGGGCGGTGAACTGATGGCGACAGTGCCGGCGATAATCTCCTCCGGCAATCGGTCGGTAGCAATTAGTGTTGAGTTCGCGGCATAACTTTGACGGAGTGCGGATCATCTTCTCCACAACAAGGGTTCCTCTCCGGTGATGGCAAGCGGTGAGTTCCATTCCGTTTTATGTTCCTTTTTGATCTCTGGTCCGATCGATCTAACTATTTAAGATCGAAAATGGCAGATTCATCTCGTGCTCTACGTCGTTCCTTTAATTCTGGTCGTGATCATTCCGAGGACATCTAACCGACGACAAGATGATGATTTTTCCCCAAATTGCTTGAGTTTCCTTCATAGCATTGGTGAGTCATCTTTGATCTCAAGTTTTACTGAAATTGTTTCGTGATCGATCCTTTGTTCCATTTCGTAGATCGCATATTCTGTGTTCGAACGGTCAGATCGGTTGAGGGATTCTACTCAGACAGCAGTTCCGATCTGGTAAGAATTCTGTCGATTTCTTTTCTTGAAAATATAGATCATGTTGTCGTTCAAACTCTGATCGACAACTTCACGACAGAATTTCATAGTTGATCTTGGAAATTTTGGTTGAGTCGAGTTGACACTCAATCAACAATCGTGGTACGGTGAGTGCTCTAATATGGAGTTCACACTATTTTTAATTCTTAGTTTATTTTTCGGACATATCAATTTCTCTGAAGTTTTTCCTTCCTCTTATACACCACCGGTTGTTGAAGCATTGCAGCAGAATTTTGAGAGCAGAGGAGTTCATTGATTGTGTCCGACACGTGGAAATACGCTCTCAATCCTGATTGATTCTATTTCAGGTATTCATGTCATTCTTCCATCTGATAATTGAATTGTCTATTCTCCTCTTTGAGTCGGGTGTGTGTTGGCCAGGATGGGAAGGTTGTTAGGGGTTGGCGTGTCCAGTATAGTGTCCTGGTGCACCAAATTAAATGCTGATGATCGTGTCCAAATGCGTGTACGTGTCCAGACTATGTGCGTATGTTGCTGTCCATTGGAGTAGGAAATTTAGGAGTAGCAGGGAGCAAGACCTCTTATCAGTTGAATTCCTAATTCAATTTGGTTGTACATTTGGAAGAGTTTAAATTCTGGATTTTTTTCGATTTTGCTTTATATTTTTGGTTGTTTAAATTGTATTAATTTTTGTGATTTGAGTTTTAATTATAATTTCCTTATTCTGTTTTATGGAGTTGGAATTCCAATATGTATTAATTCTCAACGAAGGATATTTTGGTTACTGGTATTGGTATTGGTATTGGTTAAGGTTCATATGAATTATATGTTGAACTCTTCTTGTTACTTTGAAATATTAAAAGAGTATGGGTGATAGTATAGGTCAGCATGGGTAGGTTGGGTTAATTATGTTTGTATAATATTTCGATTGTTGAGATTGAAGTAGCAATGGGGTGTTGATGCTCTGGCTGCTTTGTTTGGGCTCAAAAATTGATGCAATGAGATGTTTATCATTTAGACACTGAACCTCTTTAGCTTCAATAGATGAGTTTTGTTCTGCCAAACAAATGGTTCTGTTATGAGAATTTGGCCATTAGGGGCTAGTATTATTTGGGTGTTGGTTATAGTTGCAATAACAACTATAGATATTCAATGGTTAGTATATGGTTAGAAGTTACATGATAACTAAAATGGAATTTGTTAGATATTAACCAACTTGTAAATCATTAAACAGAAAGATATCCAGCTCCATTCATTATCCGTACTTTTTCGGAGCAAGACAAGTACTTTATTTGGTCTTGTGCATTTACATATCTTGTACTTCTCTTGATGACATGATGTGATACGATATCTTGTACCCTTGTACTTTCTGTTCTTGTACTTACTTGTGTCGGGAAGAAGAAATACACTAGCTATGTGACCAAACCCAAGTTCTGATATTCATGTAGATAGCTTAGGCCTCGTACCGTGCAAGCGAGTCCTAATTCGTACCGATATTCATGTACTCCTGTACATATTCCTGTACTCACCCCAGCCGGTCACATAGGCAGTTGTATTTCAAATATTGTGCACATGTCATGTCTTGTACTTCAGGTTCATGATTACTTCATGTACTTTATTTCCTGTACTTACATTCCTGTACTTTCACGTTCTTTTCCTGTACTTTATATTTCATGTTTTCCGTACTCATTTCCATATCATGATGTTCTTGCTCATTACCTAGAACTGTACGTTGCTTCGCTCCTGATTGGATATGTTGTACACTACCAGAATAAGTCGTTTTAGCGACGCCTAAAGACGTCGCTAAAACGACAAATTACGTCGCTAAAAATATTTACCGACGCAATTACCGGCGTTTTGGACTTGTCACGGAAACGTAAGTCGCTAATCTTTAAAACGTCGCCGAACGTCGCAAATACCGACGTTCACCGACGTATGATTACGTCGGTATATCCTGGGATATTACCAACGTCTACCGTCGTTTCGCGGTGGATTAGCGACGTGTTGAAAGTCGCTACATCGGTAAAATCCTGGGAACTTACCGACGTTTACCGTCGTTTAGTCGGTGAATTAACGTCGTTGAAAATGTCGCAAAACGTCGGTAAAATACTGGGAATTTGCTGACGTTTACCGTCGTTACGTCGGTGGATTGGCGACGACTATTATGTCATTAAATGTCGGTAATTCCTGGGATTATTACCGACGTTCACCGACTTTTACCGACGGTCTCCGACGTATAAGGACGTCGGTAAACGTCGGTACCCTGGAAAATTTTACAGATTTACCGACGTTTACCGACGCAAACGTACGTCGGTAGACGTCAGTAAACATCGATAAACGTCGGTAAATCTGCAAAAAAAATAAAAAAATAAAATACAAAATGTCCTTTTCTCCCTTCAGTTTAAAAAGATAACCATAAAGACACAGTATAACAGATATCCTTTTCTCCCTGGGTTCGCCGACCCCTTCGGTGGAACACTCAACACCTATAAACGTAAACCACAGAAGCATATTAACATCCAATTGAAACGAATAATAACATAACAACAGTATAACACAATATAGCAGCAATAAATAGAATGGGATCCAACAAATAGAATAGGCACAACCAACAAGTATCCAAATAACCAAGTCTACACCAAATAACAAAGTCTACAACCAAATAACCAAAGTCTACACACACCAACAAATAGAATAGGATCCAAACATCCAAGTCTACACAACCAACAATATCCAAGTCACAAACAAATGATCAAACAACACAAACAAACAGTCATAACTAGGACTACTAGGGATCTGGTGCAGGAGGGGCACCGTCGTGACGAAGGAATAAGAACAACTCATACTCCTTAAGTGAAATCGATACCGATGGAGCAGGCAGTGACGTCGGTAAGTCGGTGTCGATGACTAAGGCGATGGAGGCGGCGGAGTCGACGACGATGAAGGCGCACCCGGAGGACCAGCACGCTCCAACGCTGTAAGTTGCTGGTTGTATGAATCCATGGTAGATAACAGTCTATCACTTCTCTGGACCATCGAATCCATCACCAATCTCAGCCTATCGGTCATGGTCACCTGTGCTGTCTGCAGCTCTGTCACCGTGCGCTCTAACCTCCAACGCTGCGCTCTGTCCTCTCAGTTGTCTCCATGACCTCCATAATGCCGCGGTCGAGCGCATCCAATCGTGCTAGCAGCACAGGATCGTCCGTAGGGTGCTGAGACTGCTCCTCAATCCGTCGTAACAGGTCGTCACGGAGAACTCCATCATCTGGTGTACTCGGGCAGACTCCTGGGACGGCTGTGGGCCATGCACACTAGCAGGAGATGTCCTAGAGGACTGGGTCGCAACTAGGGCGCCATAGGATCCCATACCGTAGTACGTAGCCCTATGGAGTCCACCAGCGGCGGTCATCCACAGCTCGTCCGCCGACGGAGCTTGAGTGGGCTGCGAGGAAGTACCGGCCTCTCCTGCATTAGGTGCACTAGCAGCCGCCCGTTCCCGCAGCCTCTGATACTCTGCCTAGAAAGTATGGATAGTACTCTATAATTTCTAATTTCTAATTAAAGTACTTATTATTACTAACATGAATATTTATTTGCCTCATATTTACTAAGTTATATTAAAATTGACATGAAGTATTAAATTAAGACAACGTATTATAATACTTACATAGGTCTCTCGGCCCTCTCGTCATTAAGGCCTTCGCCCTTCCGATGGGTGGCCAGGAAGACGGTCACCATGTCGACGTTACCGACCTTCCTTACCTGTAATTAAATATATTATCTTAGTAATAATTTATCGGATTTGTATTAAAATAATATTTCTAAAAGAGAAAGACATACCAGACGACGAAAATGTTCCGTCATCGGAATCGACCCACCGCACCACTTCGAGGCATGTTGCCTAGCCGCCTTGGCCTTCTCCGACTTCTCCTTGTACCTTGGCTCGTCGAATCGAGCCTTCATCGCATTCCACTGATCAGGGTGATCCAACCTTGGATCAGTTTTTCGGCACGATCACGATCCTTCTGATCATTAATAGCGTCGCGGATCAGCTTGGCAGCGACGGCAGGAAACATCCCCTCGATATGCTCGGCCCGGTGCAATGGATAGAAAAACATATCCTAGAAGAGCGCAAACCAATATTTATCAGTTATATAATATGAATTAATTATATGATTCATATTAAAAGCAAATCTATTTTAACCTTGAAGCGCGTAAACCAGTGTTCTTCCTTTCGTCTGGAGCATCAGAGTAGTTAATCCAAGGACCACCATAATTATGTCTCAGCATGTGGCCTAGGCGTCTCTGTACCTCTGGGGGACGATATCTATACAGACATATTATATTCATGAAAAAAGTTAATTTATGATAAAAATAGAAAAAATTATAAACCAAAATACCTACTTTGCACCGTCGGCCCAGATCTCCGTCCTCCTCTCCTACGGAGGTGCGCACGCATCTTCTGCATAATGATGGTCGGCCGTCGGCGTAGCCTCCTCGGCCGTCGGCGTAGCCTCCGCCATCTGCTCATCCGTCTCCATCGTCGTATCAGCAGCAGGAACGCTAGACGGGCGAGCACTCTTATTAGGCCTGGAACTACTCGTCCCAGGAGATATGCCACGTGACGTCGTCCCAGGAGGCCCAGCTACTGTCCGTTATGTCGAGTAATCGGCGACGAGGAGCCAGAGCCTGTACCAGTAGGAGGTACCGAAGGAAAACCCGTCCTCTAGCATACCTGTAGGAAGTACCGGAGGATCATGACCTCGTCGTCCTCCTTTTCGGAACGATCCGCGACGACCTGCCATACCTGATAACAGCATATGATAATACAACAATAATAGAGACTAGAAATATGAAAGTACAACAAAGACAAGATAATAAGCAAGACAACATATGATGATATATTCTACAATAAACATCTAAGTCCAGATAATATATTCTAGAAGAAACATCTAAGTTCAGATAAGTATATCTCTCTCAATCATCTTCAGAATAATCATCTTGTTCGTCTTCCTCGACCTCATCTTCCTCTTCCTCCATCTTCACTTTCATCTTCGCCTTCGTCGGCTTCGTCTTCCTCTTCGGATAATTCTACATCTTCTACATTATGTGTCGTGTAATGCGTAACTTCCGTGGAGTCCACATCGACAATATTGGTTACAAGAGGTAGCTCGTCCTCCTGGTAAGCTTTTTCGTCAATCAAAAGTATCTCTAGCTTTAGTCTTGCATACTGCCTACCAGTCAGACTTCGTTGCTCCCCGTCTCGGATAAGCTATGAAGTACACGAGCTGAGCCTGAGTTGCTAGGACAAACGGTTCGTAGCCTTGATATCTACGCTTGTAGTTTATATCCACAAGACCATGCTTGTCAATTTTTCAACCTTGATTTTCAATCGGATCGAACCATTCACACTTGAACAACACGATCTTTGCAGGTTCTCTGCCATTATTATATGACAACTCCACAATCTCTCGCAAGATGCCAAAGAAATTATTTCCTGGATCGACGTCTTTGTAGTTCGAAGACTTGATACACAAACAACTATTTTTCGTGGAATCAAGATCCAGGAAGCTGTCTCTGATCGGAACATTTGTCGACTTGAACCGAAAGCCATTGACACAGTAACTTGGCCACATTTTAACAAAAGTAATTGGTCCCTTGGCAAGAGTTCTAATTAATTCAATCTCGGGTGAAATTAGACGATCGACCTGAATATCAAAGAAGAGATAATAAGTTATTTATTGCGCAGTTGCATTAGAAGAGTCAGTAATTACCGAGCTACTTACATATTCGCTCAACCAAGAAGAAAAATGACGTCTCATTTCTTGTTCTAATGCTTCGTCTGTTAGGTAGGGTCTAACCAGCCTCAACTCATCATTATATGCTGGAAAACAACGAAGCAACTGCCGATTAGTACAATAATATTTAGCTTATACTATTACATTGAGATGACGTAAACTCATCATTCCTTACTTACCCCTCTAGCTTCTCCTTCATCCTCGTCGCAATTGAGTAATACATACAACTGAGCAGCCCTTAGCCCTTCATCATTCAAATATCTCTTTTCATTTTTCCCGAAGGATTTTCGGACGCATTGAATACTTTCAGTATTCATCATTAAATTCTTGATCCGTCGTCGTTTCTCGGAGCCCTCGTTCTATTCGTAGCAACATGAGGTTTGAAATAGGAGGAGCATAAATTTGTAATCTCTTCGAGAATATAGGCTTCACAATAGAACCCTCGACCCGAGCCTTATTTTTCACCTTTCTTTTTAGGTGATTCAAATGTCGCTCGAACGGGTACATCCATCGATATTCGACGGGTCCACCAACACGTGCCTCGTAGGAAAGATGAATCGGCAAATGCTCCATAGAGTCAAAGAATCCAGGAGGGAGCACCCTCTCTAGCTTGTACAGTGTTACCGCAATGTCCTTCTCTTGCTTTTCTAGACGATCAACGAGCATTTCTTAGAACAAAGGTCCCTGAAGAATATGCTCCGTCAATGGATCCCAAACTGCCTGCGGTAAGAATTTTCGAAATGCAATCGGAATTAACCGCTCCATGAATACGTGACAATCATGGCTCTTTATACCTGTCAGTTTGTTCTCCTTGAGGTCGATGCATCTTCTCAAGTTCGAAACATATCCATCTGGAAATTTTAGACCTTGAATCCACCTACAAAGCCTCACTTTATCCTCCTTCTCCAGTGAGAAAATTGCCTTAGGCTGCTTCAACTTCCCATTCCCGTACAATGCAGGACGTCTACATATTTCTTCTAAGTCCAATCTAGCCTTTGGATTGTCTTTTGTCTTCCCCTTTACGTCCATTACAGTATTAATTATGTTGTCAAACACATTCTTTCGATATGCATGACATCAAGGTTATGTCTAATCAGATTGGTGCTCCAATATGGAAGATCCCAGAATAAACTCCTCTTTGTCCAGTTATGAGTGCGACCAAATCCGTCACACTTGTAGCCCGTAGCAGGCTGCTCAATAGCTCTTGGTAAATCTTTTACCTCTTCCCATATCGTGTATCCGGGCCACCATGGCAGGGGATTAGCCTTATCCACAACGCCAGCACGAAAAGCATTCATGTTCCTCCTGTACGGATGATCCTTCGGCAGGAATTGTCGATGACAATCGAAGAAGCACGGTTTTTCTCTCCGTGTTTCAAACGGAAAGTCTTAGTGTTGTCCATGCAATACGGACATGAAAGACGACCATGCGTGCTCCATCCAGATAATATTCCATAGGCTGGAAAGTCATTGATGGTCCACATAAGTGCTGCCCCATTTGGAAATTTTGTTTTCTAGATACATGGTACATGTTGGAACCTACTTCCCACAGATGATTCAACTCATCAATCAATGGATGTAAATACACATCGATGTTCCTTTTCGGATTGTTTGGACCTAGGATAGTAACGGGAGAAACATATACGGAGTCTTCATGCACATCCAGGTGGTAATTGTACGGTGACGATCACAGGCCAACAATACTGGGATTCCGAAAGTCCGAATGGGTAAAACCGTCGAGCAGATCCAACTGACATTACCGGATCAGAACAAAATCTGATAGTCGCGATCAAAGTTCTTCCATGCTTCTCCATCAGATGGATGATCCAACACTCCTTCAGTATGTTCCCGCTTATGCCAACTCATTTTTCTGCAGTTTCCTTCACCAAACACCGCTGCAAACGCGACGTCACGGCAAGTAGTGCATCGAAGAGGTAGGCTTCCTGGCACCGCCAGACTTTCCTCTACCACATGCCTTGTAGCGATCGACACCACAAATCTGCAGGCGTC